>CAOKZL010001832.1:0-480027 GCA_948472985.1 Iguana delicatissima
CTTTGTTCTATCCTTTTCCTTTAGTCTGGAAACTGAAGTTAGTTGAGTATACTTCAGTTCCAATAAACCATGCCTTATTGAGAAGTCTTTTGACTGTGGTTCCTTCAAACCTAACCGTCTTCCTCCTTATACCCAATTGGAGTTTTTGTCCCTCTATCATTTCTCATCCCAATATTCTTAAACTTCTATTCTTTTAGTTCTGTTTATTCTACTTCTGACTTATCTTTCTCTTGTTAAAAATAAATGATCCTGAGAAGGTGTAAATGAATTTGTTTTTTTCCGTGAATCTTCCTAACTTTCAAGATCAATCTCTTGTATTATGCTCCTAGCTCACCTAATCATTGTCTCTTTAACATTCCATCTCATAAATTTGACTGAATTAATAATTTATAGATTTCAGAAGTCATATCTCAAAGATTTTAGAATACCACTTTTTCAAATTATTGGGTCAGATCAAACCCTTCAAGTTTATAATCCTTTCTAAATCTTGCTGTCGGCTGCATATATAGGAACCAATTCCACTTAAAACCAAATTGTAAAAGTTCTTCTCTTGATTTTATTTGTACCATATTTTGCTTTTCTTGCGTAAGAAGAAGTTTATGCTTCTATTTTTATATTTTAGCCAAATCCTGAGAATTGGATCTTTGAATACAATGATTCAATGATTCAATGATGATACAATGATATATATAAATATAATTTATAAATTATATAAAATTCTTTATCAATTTAAAAATATAAATTTCTTTATCAATTTTAGCCTTATTGTACCACATATATGCATGTCAACCAAATCTTATGTCTGCACCCTGTATTGTCAAAATACTAACATTCTTCAAAGTTATCCTATCTGTGATGCAAGTCAAAGTATTTGCATAGTAATACAATTTCACGTCTGGAAGATTACAGCCCTCCCACTTTCCTCCTCTCTTAATAAGCTTTCAGTTCTCAAAGCAGCTCTCTTTCAGTTAAACAATTTTCCTCTTTTGTATAGGTACCCCACTGAATTAATTATTACCTAGACAATTGTCACAGTAAATTAATATAAAATATATTGTTAACAATATTTTCTAAATTATAGTAACCACTATTAGCTTGGAATATTATGCAAATTTAGTAATGAAGCAGTTAATCAGCAATAGTAACTATCTGAGCTCTTGAGTATAACCTCTATTATTATAGCATTTTAATACTTCTGTGCTGTACAGATATTTAATGAACACTGTGATAAACTAACTCTGGAAGATAAATGAGATAAGACAGGTAATGAGCAGATAATGTTATTCCTTCTTTACCTTTGTTTTTTTTTTACTCTTTTATTTTAGAAGCAGGCAAACCATCATTTGAATTGCAGAAACAGAGGAAACATTTAAGATGTCAAATATAAACCTACAAGATACTGTTGGAAGTAGATAAATGCATTTAGAATATTATGAGCCCTAACCCTTGCAGAGAAATACATTTAAAATACATTTAATTATTTGTTAAACCACAACACAATGTAATGTATTAAATGATGACAGCATTTCTAAGTGGACTATAGATCTAACGGATCCCCCCATTTATATTATATCAATAGTGAAAGATTATCGTAGATTTAATGTAATTTTAGGAAATGTGAAGATATAATTTTTACACATTATATAATGTACAAGTACTTTCAATTTTTAATAATAATAATAATAATAATAATAATAATAATAATAATAATAATAATAATACTTCTGTGCTGTAGCACCTTTCTTCCACTCACTAAATAAACAGATTGCTAAATAAGTACTTAAATATGATATAGTAAATGTAATTAATTAGGAAATTAATGAATTAATTTTATTCTGCATTGGTTAGACCTCATCTTGAATACTGTGTCCAGTTCTGGGCACCCCAATTCAAGAAGGATATGGATAAGCTGGAGCAGGTCCAGAGGAGGGCAACCACAATGGTGAGGGGCCTGGAAGCCATGCCCTATGAGGACAGACTTAGAGAGCTGGGTATGTTTAGTCTGCAGAAGAGAAGGTTGAGAGGGGACATGATAGCCATGTTTAAATATTTGAAGGGGTGTCATGTCGAGGAGGGAGTGGGCTTGTTTTCTCCTGCTCTTGAGACCAGGACAAGGAGCAATGGATGCAAGCTGCAGGAGGGGAGATTCCGCCTGAACCTCAGGAGGAATTTCCTGACAGTCAGGGCTGTCCGACAGTGGAATGTGCTGCCACAGAGTGTGGTGGAGTCTCCTTCTTTGGAGGTTTTTAAGCGGAGGCTGGATGGCCACTTGTCGGGAGTGCTTTGAGGGTTTTCCTGCATGGCAGGGGGTTGGACTGGATGGCCCTTGTGGTCTCTTCCAACTCTACATTTCTATGATTCTATGAATTGTAATTAATGGAACCACCCAGATAGATCAAGCAGTTTTAATAGGCACTTTAAGCAGGAACTTTAAATACACAATTTTATTTTATTCAATGTGCACTTTAAGTGAACAATTAATTACCACCAGATAAGACTTAGAAATGATTTCTCTCTTTTTACACTAAATACATTTTTCTTCCCTCCACTTATATTATACCAAAGCTCCTCTCAATTGCACTCTGGCACGCCTTGTTTCTTTTTGCAACTCCTCCCATCAATATTTTTGTTCTTTTCTTCTCCTTTTCTCAAGGTTTTCTTTTCAAGAACTATCTCTGATATTGTTTCAATCTTTGATTATGGATCTCTAATGTCTCTGTTGTTTCCATCATCCTAGCTGACAAAATTTAAACAGCCTGGACCATCTCTTTAATCTTCCTTTGTAGAAATTATTTTAGAAATTATTTTCTGTAAGCTTTGTTAACTTTACAGTTTGAAATTCAAATATTTCTAATAGTCCCAGTCCATTAAATATTCTCCTAATAATCTACTTACATGTGCAATTGTGACATCCTTCACCACTCCCTGCTACTGTTGCTCAAATTAACTGATGTCAAAGCTCTGATATATATAGTTGTGTCTGTTACGTCTGATGTAGTGCTGATGTGATTAGGTCAGGTTCTGTCCAAGTAGGCTAACTAGGCTCAGTGTAGTCCAATAGCAATACACTTAAATCAAATTTTAATTCAAGTTCTGTGGGCCTTGTTGCCGATACCTTCTTTAACTTCAAGTCTCAGAATCTGCTTTGCTACTCCATACATTCAAAGTTCCTGACTGGTTGCTTCACTCATTCCACTCATTTCACTCCACCCTCCTTCTATTCATCAATCATTTACAAAGGGAACATCTCTAATCCATTCTCATTCTTTTAATGTTTAGTAGAGTTCAAAGTTGTGGGATTATACCCCACTGCAATTAGGGTAAGGAATTCACAGTTAACATCTAAGCTTAGTGGCTTAATATCTAAGCAAAGTGGCTGCCTACCAGCGATCGTGGCAGCTCTGCAACTCCATCGTTTCCTCTGTCCACAATTGCAACCAAAACAGCACTGGTCTTGAGAACTGGACCACGGAACTGGGTCCTCTCCAAGCCCCCTCTGGACCCTCTTACCAGGGAGGTAACTGATCAACTCAAGATGCTTCAGAGCTGGTTTAATTGCTGGCGGCAACAGCTTAGCAGGGAAGCAACCTTGTGAAGCAGTCCGTCACTGTGCCATTGAGATGAGAAGTCCAGAGCAGAACCAAACATTGAAGAAGAATTTTGCTTAGGATCAAGAAATTAAGCAGGAGAGCAACTCACTGAATTTTGTAATACAAGTTTGTTCATTGCAAACACCTCCTTCAAGCAACCAAGGAGATGATTGTACATATGGTTGTCACCACATGGTCACCTTGGAAATCAAATACACTATATACTTGGAAGGAGAAGTTGAAGAAGCTCCATTTTGTCTGCAGAAACAAGACTAGAAGTGAATTGTGGAACAGACCATAAACAGCTAATATCAAAAATTAGACTAAAGGAAAATGAGAATGCATAATTAAACAGTATGCACAAGGCAACCTGAAGAACATGCCTGCAAACTGTAAAGACCACATAATGAACATATTTGCCCTACTAATCTTGATTTGTTAAATCTAAAATAAATTAGAATGCCACAACATTTGATTGATTTCATGTGTAATCTATATTCTGGACAATAAGCCACTGTAAGGACACAATATGGGGAACAATATGGAGAATGGTTTTCCACTGGCAAGAGGGTTAGATAAGGCCCTTTTATCACTCTGTTTAATTTATATGCAGAACATATCACATAGATAGCAGGATGAAACCCAGAAGAAGCAAGAGTGGCAATCTAGGGAAAGAACATTAACAGTTTAAGACGTGCAGCTGACACTATTATAACTTGTAGAAAACAGCAAAGACTTAGAAGGACGGATGGAAGGAAGGAAGGAAGGAAGGAAGGAAAGAAGGAAGGAAGGAAGGACAAAAGTGGAATTACAGTTGACTATTAAGAGAATAAAATTATGTCCACTGATGATTTATATAACATTAAAATTGGTAACAAAGACGTTGAAATAAAATTTCCTTTACCTTGGCTCAATCATTAATCAAAATAGGGATGCTAATCAAAAAATCAGATTTAAGACTTAGGCAGCCATGAAGGAACTAGGTAAGATCAGGTTTAAAGACATATATTAAAAGCCAAAGTCTGAATCAACCAGGTCATAATATTTCCAGTTTCTACATGTGGTTGTAGAAGCTGGGCTACATTTAACAAAATCACCTCACTGGAAATTTGGAACTGGATAAGAGTTTTACAGATAGCATGAACTACTTAAAGACAAATGAATGAGGCTTAGAATAAATCAGTCTTGAACTCTCACTAGAAGCAAAGATGACTAAACAACCTGTCATACTTTGGTGATGTGACAATGATGATGGAAGATTTGTTGCAACAGGACTCAATAACGTCTGGAAAAGAGGAGAGACTGAGCATGGGAGTGCATGTTGGAATGTAATTAAAGTATAATATTAAACATGCAATTTATCATGACACAGAATATTATTAAATTATTTCTTTTATTTGTCTTTTGGGTTTCCCGTTTATAAGAACTGCTTGCCTCAAATTCTTTTTTCACTTTTATTGTAAACAATCTGTTTAAAGTACTCAGGCTTTTTATTAAAGTATCTGAGACCATAGGGTTTTAAACCCCCCCCCTTCAAAGAGAGTGAGGAGAGAGATCTGCTCTGAGGAGGGAGATGCTACTTTTCAAGCCTCTTCCAGGAGACTGTAGAAAGGTCCATAGCTAATTCTTCCCTGATGCTGGATTGCCAAATGTTAAGATCGCAATATACAAGCACTAGTTCCAGTTCTCATTGCTTCATTTTGAACAATTTTTTGAGCCATTTCTCTTGACATAAAGTCATGCTGAAGTATCTTAAACTGTTCTTTTCGACTTTCTTCCAGTTTTTTCCAATGATCCTCTTGTTGATATTTCTGTAGAAGCAAATCATAAATTTCATATAAGATAAAGGTCTTCATGGTCTCATTCCCCAATCTACCACTGCAGTTAATTTATGAAGGCTACCTATGATTTCATCAGGCGCTCCACTTGTCCTAGGGCATACTGACATCAGTAACACCAGCTGTCTCTCTTTCTTAAATTTTTATTCCATATGAGACATGTGGGTTGAATCTATGATCTACTTTTGCACATCACAAATTATTCCATTCTGCAGGATCTCTTGTCCCTGTGCATAACATTTTCATTGTGCTACAGGGCCTACTATGGAAATAAGAGGGCAAGGAAGACTGCTTCTATCAACCCAGGTTACATACACCTAAATCTAGGTCCAACATATTGTCTTATTGATTGTGTGAATTTACAGCAAAAATATTTTCTACATAAAATACCATTTTGCTGGATTTTATCTTTATGCACAAAACTTATAATTTAAGCACATTACATACATATCCTGTTCTAGAATGCAGCTATATGCCTTACTGAACACTTGTATAAAAGTAACTTTTTTCACTGGTGGCTAATGGTTCCAATGTCAGTGGAATAGTGAATCTATTTTCGGTTACAGTTCAAACTTTAAAGCAGCTATGTAAAATGCAGAACTTTGGACACCTCCTTTGAAATCTGGACTATAACCTGGAGGATTCACCACCCTAACAGCAAAGCAGGAGTCCTCCTGCACAGGCACACATTAAGATCCTTTTCCTCTCAATGAAAATCACAGAGTGTTTTCTGAATGGAGGGCTCCAAGTACTATCAATCAAAAAGTTTTCTGCAACTATCTGTCTTTCCCTCTCATTCAGTGCAAATTACAAAACATAACAAAACAGTGGTCCTGTTCTGCACTTCCCTGTGACCCCCTTGAAGCAGTACTTTGTGAAAACAAAATCAAAGAAAATAGTCAGCTGAAAAGCAAAGCAAACTGTGATTTCTGTAACTGTGATTTCTAGTCATCTGTGAACTCACAAAAATGGGTTATCTGTGCCTAGACAGTGCGATGTTAAGAACCTTCTATAGCCTGGAGTTAGGTGCTTTTGCAGGAACTCCGCTTCTATCCCCTGAGGGCACATAACACCCTTCCTGTCTAAACTGTTAGTTCCTTGGCCACCTGAGGCAGCAGCCAGAGGACCAACAATAGGACAAGAAGTAGGACATGAGAGGGGAAGATGAGTGGGGTTGTGTGAGGTCACAGATGACCACTCGAAGAACCACAGTTACAGGTAAGCAATCTGTTCTTTTTCTTTGTGGTCTCTGTGACTCACACAAATGGGACACTAGTGGGTGACTAACTTAGGAGATGGGAGTGTCATGCCAGAGACCACAAGAAGCAGAGACAGTTTCAGAAGTTATCATCTAAGCCACAGCAGATTCTTTTTAAATCATTTTATTCAATTTCACATATAAAACAAACAATTGTTACTGTAATAGTAGATGACATATTTTTGATCTTCCACACTGATCTAGAATTTATTTTCAATACCTCTTAATACTTCTATCTCTATTTGTACCGCATTTTAATGATGTTGTTACATGTCAGTTCTTGCATTTCAATCTCTTCATTACAGTTCCATGACTTATTACAGTAGCTTTCTCATTTCAAATCCTGGTCACGAATTACTCATTTTCATTCAACATTACCCAGCTATTTTCCATTACTATCTGCCATTCCTTTTTAATCTCCTCTTCTGATTTCCCTTTTAATCTCTGTGACAAAATATCTGCATTTCTGTTTTCTATAAATGTTTCCCACTGTTGTTCTATAGTTGGTATCTGTTGAGTTTTCCAAAGCTTTGCGTACTCTATCCTAGCTGTCGTTATCATATACAGAATTATTCTCCAAAATTTCTTAGTATCAGTACCACCAAATACATTTGTCATATTTAACAAGTAAAGTTCCGGTATTTTAACAAATTGTATTTTCAATAAATCACAAATTTTATTATGTACATCAGTCCAATATTTCTTAGCTCTGGGACATGTCCATCACATATGATATATTGTACCGACCTCTTTCTGACATTTCCAATAGAGTCCTGTACCAGTATTGTAAATCTTTTTCAACTTATTTCGTGTCATGTACCAGCTTGTAGTAGTTCTCTTTCAAATTCTGGGCAACTGCAAATTTTTGTGTCTTTTTCCAGCTTTCTTCCCAGAATTCTAATTGAATTGAATGTCCTATATTTTGAGCCCACGAAATCATTACTGACTTGATTGTTTCTTCTTCTCTTTCTTGTTGTAATATTTCTTGATATATATAAGATAGTAGATGAGGAGAATTCTCCAATAGTTGTTTAATCATTCCTGTTGTCTCTTTTGGGTCTATTCCATAAGTCTTTAAATCCATTTGGAATCTTTCAGTTAGCTGCCTATATGGAAACCAACTTAATGTTATTCCTTCTGATTCCAATTTTTCTCTTGTTTTAATCTTGTAGTTATTTAAAGTTGACCTTTCCGATATGTCTTCATATCGAAGCCATTTGTCTGTTTCTGTCCATCTACCAAAGAAAGCTTCTTGAGCGGAAACCCATGTGGGAAGCTGCCTTATGTTCTTATTCTTATATTCTTCCCAAATTCTCAAAGGAGATTTCCTGATACAGTGATGAGTGAAGTCTTTATCAATTCTGGCTTTATCATAGAATATATAGGCATGCCAACCCATCCTCAAATCCACGCCTTCCAATGCCAACATTCTTGTATCTTGTAAATCTATCCAATCCTTTATCCGTGTAAAGCAGTGGTTCTCAACCTGTGGGTTGTGACCCCTTTGGGGGGGTCGAATGACCATTTCACAGGGGTTGCTGCTTCTCTATCCTGCCCCGCCCCTTTTGAAAGAAGGCAGCCTCACAGCCAACGGGAGCGCTGTTTCTGAGACCCCTGCGCTGAGAGGAGGGGAAATGAGGTGTGCTGGGCATTTTCCTGTCTTTCGCTGCCAGGTGGGGGGGCGGAGGTGGCGAGAGGACACCCCGCGCTGGCAGGAGGGGAAAGGAGGCATGCTGCATGCGTGTGGAGACATTTCCCCGTCTTTCCCTGCCGGGCGGGGGGGGCCAGAAGTGGCAAGAGGACACCCTGCGCTGGCAGGAGGGGAAAGGAGGCTTGCTGCACGCATGTGGGGATGTTTCCTCGTCTCTCCCTGCCAGGCGGGGCATCAAAGATGGCGAAAGTAGACCCCGTGCTGCCAGAAGGGGAAAGGAGGCATGCTGGGCACGTGTGGGGACGTTTCCCCGTCTTTCCCTGCTGGGCGGGGGGGCAGAGGTGGCGAGACCGAGAGGTGTAGCGTGGTCGAGGGGCTACAACGGGTATTGCACCCCACTCCTGAGCCCTCAGAGGGACGAAAGGAGGAAGGAAGGGGCACCCGTGCGACGTGGGAGTGAGAGCATCCAAGCAGCCGCGCTCCCTTTAAGGGAGGGTGGGAGTGAAACAAAACGCATCATCTTTCCTCTCTCCCTGTCCTTTCCTCCCTGTGCCTCGTGTAAAATGTGGGCTGTTTCGGCGTTGCCTTTGGGAGTGACTGGCTTTTTGAACTGTGGAAACCTAACATTCAGAACTAGAACTACTGCCTTAATTCTGGCATTGATGGACGCTTTCTGTGCTTAAAAAAAGGGGGAGGGTTACCAGTTTTTAGGCATTAGAAGTCTATCCAGAGGAGTGATTTAGGGCAGTGTTTCTAATCTATTCGATGTTGGAAATAACTAACTAACTAACTAACTAACTAACAAATACATAAATAAATAAATAACAGAAATAATTTTATGGTTGGGGGTCACCACAACATGAGGAACTGTATTAAGGGGTCGCGGCATTAGGAAGTTTGAGTACCACTGATGATTCCCATTCCACCTCTAGTCTTTTGGTCTGTCAAAACTTTCCATTTTATTCTAGGTTTTTTTCCCTTGCCATATAAATTTGGTTAACTCTGTCTTCCATTGTATAAAGGGCTTATTATTTGTTATTATGGGAAGATTTTGAAACAAAAAGTTCATTTTTGGAAGTACATTCATTTTTATTGCTGCTATCCTTCCCATCATTGATAGTTGCATTGAAGTCCAACTTTCCAAATCTTTCATTATTTCTTTCCATTTTTTGTCATAATTATTTTGAAATAATTCATTGTTTCTTTTAGATATCCAGACACCCAGATACCTTGTCTTTTGTACTCTGTTAAATCCTGTTATTTTTGCTAATTCTGTCTCTTCTTTCTCAGTCATGTTTTTCATTAGCAGAGATGTTTTTTCTTTGTTGACTCGAAATCCAGAGTATACTCCATATTCTTGAACTAATCAACTCTTTAATACTTCTCCCTTGATCATCTAAAAACAAAACCAAATCATCAGCGAACGCTTTCTTAACTTGAACACCTATTATAGCTTTATTCTCTCTTATAGCATTATTGAGTATTTCCATTGTCAGAATAAATAAAGAGGGGACAAGGGACATCCTTGATTTGTCCCTCTATGCAATTCAATCGGTTTTGTTTTTTCTCCATTTATAACCAATTGAGCATGTTGTTGAATATAAATTGCTTCAATCTAGGACACAAATTTATTTCCTGCTTGCATCTGCTTTATCACTGTCTTCATAAATGGCCAACTGATCATATCAAATGCTTTCTCCGCATCCACAAATACCATAGCCATTTTCCATTCGTTATGCTTCTCATAGTATTCAATTATATCCAAAACCATCCTTATATTGTTTTTTAGAGATCTTTTTGGTAGAAATCCATTCTGATCTTCATCAATTCTCTCTATCAACACTTTCTTTAATCTTGTTGCCAGGACTGAAGCAAAGATCTTGTAGTCTGTATTCAAAAGCGAGATCGGTCGATAGTTTTTCACATCTGTTAAGTCTCTGCCTTCTTTGGGAATCAACACAACATTGGCTTCTTTCCAGGTGTCTGGTGTTCCTTCCTTTGCTATCTCATTGATAGTGCTTTGGAGGGGTATTGAAATTTCACGTTCCAAAGTCTTGTAATATTTTGCAGTAAATCCATCTGGTCCGAGAGTTTTATCATTTTGCAAATTCCTGATGGCTTCAACAATTTCCATCATAGAAATAGGTTTATTCAGTACCAGTCTTTGCTCCTCTGTAAACCTCATTTTGTTCATTTTATCCAGGTACTCTTCCACTTCATTTTGTTTTTTCATTTTAGAAATCTTACTCATCAGCTTCACGTAGTATTTATGAAATGCTTGCTTTATTCCCTCTTGTATTGTAATTCTTTCTTCTTCTATTTTAATCTCCATTATAATATTTCTAATCCTTCTTTTGGGAAGCAAATTTGCCAAAATTTTTGAAGGTTTATTAGCTTGTTCAAAATAGTTATGTCTGACTCTCCGAATCTGTTGTTCAATTTCATTCAAATTTAATTGATTCAGTTCAGCTTGATGCAACTTCATCTGTAATCTAATCTTTTGATCTTCCAGTTTTTGTCTCATCTGTTTTTCGACCTCCTTCATTTTTCCCAAAATTTGCTGTTCAGTATATTTCTTATCTTTTCTAATCTCAGCTGATCATCTAATAAAGTTGCCTCACATCACTGCTTTACTTGCGTCCCAAATGTTTTTCATTGACATTTCTGGTTTCATATTTTCACTGAAGTAGTTCCATAGTTCCTTTTTTACTTAAAAAAATGTACCTTTCCTTGTTCAAAATCTAATCATTCAATCATGTTCTTTCCCTCTCTTTGACTTTGACTCTTGGATTATGGTCAGAGCACATATTAGGGAGAATATCTATATCTGTAGTTTTCAACAACATTTGTTTAGTCACCAACATCATATCTATCCTTAACATTGACTGATGCCGATCAGAATAAAACGTATGTCCATCTAGTTGTCCATAAGCCACAGCAGATTTTAACATTGCTCTTCCAAAATTAGCGTCAGTCCATGCTCCAGCCTGTAGTGAGTAATAAATGTAGTGGGTTGCAACCAAATGGCAGCCCTGCAGATCTCGTCAAGAGGAAGTCCATGTAGGAAGGCTGTGGATGCTGTCATGGCTCTAGTAGAATAGGTCCTTAGCTTATGTGGGTTGTTGTTTTTTTTTCCAGAGAGTTCATAGGCCAGGTGGATGGTCAATGCAACCCATTTTTGCCAGTCTTTGAGGTGACACAGGCTGTCTCTTTTTTGCAGATGAGTAGCGCACAAAAAGCTTCTCAGTGTCCCTGAAAAAGGAGGTGCATTGTATGTAGAAAGTCAGGGCATGAATGGTGACCATCTAGGTTGTGGAGCTGATGTTCCAAGTGAGATGAAGGATTTGGAAAAAAAGCTATAAGGATGTTGTCTTGGTTAAGATGGAATGAGGAAACCACTTTGGGCAGAAAGGTGATATCTGAAGATCATGTTCTCTTTATGGAACTGAAGGTACTCTGAGGGCACAGATTTCACCTGTTCTGCTTGCTGAGGTAGTTGCCACCAGGAATGCTGTCCTCCTTATTGAGGAAATAGAAAGGCCTTTCAGCTTAAGAGAATGGACATTGGGATGGTGAAGTGTCCCGTCATGAAGAGAGAGTAGATTTGGTTTGTACTGAAGCCTCCAATACTGACCTCTGGACAGCAGGGAGCAAACCAAGCTTGTCTCAGCTTGGTTTGAAGATCACCTTGGCTTCATTGTGATGGATCTTCACAAACACCTTCATTATCAAAGGGAATGGAGGAAAAACATACAGGACAGGACCAGTTGAATGGGAAGGCCTCTTGTCTACCTTGCTCCTGGAGCAGTAGAGGTCACATTGGTAGTTGAGGCTGGGAGTAAATAGGTTCATGGTCAGAAAGGTCAAAAATCCAAAAGACACTGAGAAGAGTCTTGATATCTAACCTCCACTTGTAACAAGAGAATGGAGTCTGACTGAGGGCATCTGCTAGGGAGTTTTCCTCCTCTGGCAGATGGATGTCTGATGGAAGAATCTTTCTGCAGAGACACCAATACCAGAGTCTTTGTGAAGCCATAAGTAAGATCTTACAGTGTAATGTAATACATTTTGGTGATGGTGCCAGTTATCATCTGTATCAACTGGCCTTGGAGGAGTTTGAATGCTTGAAAAGCCTTGATCATGATCAGAAGTCCCAAGGCATTGACGTGGAACACCTTCTACGATACCAACCATCAGTTTTGAATGGTCAGGTTGTCCATGTGTGCTCTCCAGCCCTGTTGGAAGATGTCAGTTGATACCAATATCAAGAGAGAACGAGGCAGGAATGGCATCCTGATGAGTATATTACGTGGTGTTACCAGGCCATACACCTCCATGCTTTGATATGATCTAATTGGCAAAATATATTAATTGGCAGATGTGTTGGCATAAAATATAAATTATACTTATGGCTGGCAAGGCCATGTGGAAGAAATGGACACTGGCTGGGAGTAGGTCAGAGATGATCCCAGCATGGCCAAGTCAAAAGTTTTCTGAAATTAGCCAAGAAAGCCTGGCTTAATGGCTCTGAACTAATCCTATCAACTGCCAACATCAGAAAACAATAAGGTGCCCAGGACCCCTATTCTGTGCATATCCTATTGCAGATAGCCCACAAACTCCCTCTCAACCAAGACATTGAAGCCAATCAGCCCATTCCAGACCCCACTGTCTGTGTTGCAACTCCCATTGTTCACTAGGCTGGGAGAACAATCAATTCACACCCCTTCAGGGAGGAAAAGAGAGTCTAGAAACTCTTGGTTTTGAGAAGTCAGTGACAGTCAGATGAAATGCAAGACTCCACTATGTTACTCTGAATCCTGATCTGTCTGCCCTTAGACAGAAGTCTAAGTCACATTTGAAGCTCTTCACTACTCTTCTAGAATGGCAACTATATAATCCCAAAAACCCTCAGCCTCTCTATCCACAATTTTTTTCTCCCTTTCTCCTTCAGTTAGCTCTTGTTTGAATGCTTGACTGTATGTATCTGGTGTGCATGAATGAGTGAATTCCCCCAGTAGAAACACATTTTTAGCTTATTTTTTAATTGTTGGCTGGTTTTTGCGTGGTCTGACCCCGTAAAAATTGGGTTAAAAATCTCGCTGGGTTACCCTGCCCTTCGTTCTACCTAGGCCAGTGCTCCAACTAATTTCCCCAGTCTTTGCATTTTTGGAGCAAATCAAGGTATCCCCCAAGGGACTCCCCAGAAGTCAGGGTAACAAGGTGATGGAGTAACGTGGGCACCCTTGGCACCCCTAACCTGAGTGAAAGTCACAACCCACACAGAGCAGGTCTGTGCAAATGTAGGGAATGACTAACCAAAAGCCTAGATTGTTAGGAAACATGAGTGTATGTGATTTTGGAGTGAGTGTGCCACAGCACTACTGTTAGGGTTGGGAATCTCTTCCCCTTTCTATCTTGGTTTGTGTATGGCAGCTGCACCTACGTGGTCACTAGCATAGCATTGAATCACAGCAGATCGCAAGGGCTGTTACTGAAGCTGTCCCAGGAATCTCTCCCTAACTTGGGTCTATTGTGGAGTGGAATCCTGAGTGCTAGATGGTAGGCAAGGATAGCCCATAGCACCCACTGCATTTTAGTGTAGTTTGGCAATTGTAACTGCAGGTCAGTAGGAAACAAGGGTGGTGATTCCCATAACCATAAGAAACACAGGTGGTGATTCCTGTAACTGTAGGAAACACGAGTGATGATTCCTGGCAGAGTAGGAGACACGGGTAGTGAGCCCCATAATCCTAGGCAACATGGGTGGTGAGCCCTGTAGAGTTTGAAAAGCACGGGTGGTGAGTCCTGTAGGCTTTGAAGGCATGAGTGGTGAATCCCGTGAGGAGTAGAGTTTAGAAGTTTATCCAGAGGTGGAGGAAGGGCCCCCTCACATAAAAAGCTATAGAGCAGATTCAGTGTGGTTCCTTTCCCTCTTTCTGTGTCACTGGGTCCAGTGACACCATAAGTTCTGCAAAGTTCATTTTCCCCCTTCACGTCTAGTTAGGGTCTAGGTGAAGGTCCCCCCAAAAAAGGATCGGAGCGGTCCTCCCAGTCTCTGAATCTGATTCTTACCCCCAGAAGTCAGAGTAACAGCAGTATGGCTAGAAGCTTTTAAGAATGATGCTAGAGTGGGTTGAAGACACTGAGAAACTACATCTGAAGAGGCTGCATCTGCAGTTTCATGCACCGTACAGTCATCAAGGCCATGAGGCCTAACAACACTTGGACAACTCTGGCCCAGACATGACAGGTCTTTGGGAATTTTAGTGCAGTTCAGTGAAGGGTGGCCCATCTATCATGCAAAAGAAAGGCCTGCCATTGTAGAGAGTCAAGGCAGGTGCCAATGAATTTTATGCTTTGGCATGATTCTAGATGAGATTTTTAGAAGTTTGTCAGGAGACCTAATGAACAAAGGAGATTGACTGCAGTGCCAATGTGGCAGAGAAGTTAGTCGTGTGTGCATGCCACCAGAAGCCAATCGCAATGTATGGAAACACCATGGTACTGTGTTGACAAGGTGCTGCTGCTACCACTGACATCACCTTGGTGAAAACTCTCAGAGCTGTGCTGAGGCCAAAGGGTAGAACATGGAACTGATATGCTTTCCAGCTTACCATGAAGGCTAGGAAATTTCTGTGGTTGAGCCTGATCACAATAAGCATCCTTTGGATTGAGAGTGGTGAACCAGTCCACTTCCTAGAATAAGGGAAGGATGGATGCTACTGTGACCATTTGGAACTGCTTCAGCCTGATGATTAACCACCTGGAGATCCAAGATTGGACACCAAATAGTACCTCAAGGACAAGCTTTGATGGAGAGCTAAGAATACACTCAATGGCTCCTTTTTGTAGCAGGGTTGTGACCTCATCATTGAGAACTAGAGAGGCCCGTGTAGCCTGCAGACAACCCGTTGGGGGCAGATGACAAAACTCTATGGAGTACCTTCTGGCCATGATATCAAGTACCTAAGAGTCTATCGTAATAGAGACTCAAGCATGGTGGTATTCACTTAGCCTGTGGTTGAAAGGTGGAGAGGGATTGTTGTTGGTGTGGTACATATGTGAGTCAGTACTGAAATCGGCATCGAGGGAAGAAGCAACCAAGGAATCTCCAGCATTGATGGTAGAGAAAGCGATCGAGGTGGTATCATGGTGAACGGCACCAAATGTGATGCTTGATACTTTCAGGCTGGCATTTCTGGTATTGAGATGCCTGGTAAAGACCTGAAGGGAGCTTGCAAGAGGATTGTTGTTGAGACAGTTGGGCTGGTCTTTTCTGTCTCGATGGAGTGGGACTGAAACCACATCTCATCTGGTTACAGTACCTATGCCTAGATGTCAGGGATGGTTGAAACCCATACTTCCTAGTTGTCTTCTGACCACGCTCTAGTTTGTTATCTGTGGACTTGTGGAATAGCCTGGCATCATCAAAGGGCAAATCTTCTATAAGGGACTTTGCCTGCTGTGATAATCCAGAATAGCACAGCGAAGCATGACAGCAAAGTGTGACAGCTCCAGCTGTAGCCTTGGCACTACAGTCAGCAATATGCTTTGAGGTGATAATCTGCTGTAATGCAAGGGGGGAAGCTTCCCCATAGAGGACAATAATTGGTCTTGTATACCTTCAGGAGATGGAGGCGGGGTTCCCACCAAAACACCTAATTCCAGGCTCTAGAACAGTAGTTCTCAACCTTCCTAATGCCGTGATCCTTTAATAGAGTTCCTCATGTTGTGGTGACCCTCAACCATAAAATTATTTATTTATTATTTACAATGCCTCCCCCCTGGCAAAGGCCACCTCACCGGCCAGGAACGCGGGGGGGGGCGGGCAGGAGGGAGAGAGGAGCTGCGCATCTCCCCCGGGAAAGAACTCTGAGAACCCCCCCCCGGGCTCTGCTTCTGCTTTGCTCTCATTTCTGCTAGGGGAAGAGTGTGGGAAAAGTTTACAGAGTGTCGACCCTGACCGGGGGGGGGAAGAATCCCAGCGCCTTTGTCTTTTGGGCTGGGCGCAGCTCGTCCCCCCGGAAAAGTGATGCCTTGTGGCCCCCTGGCTCTTCCGCAGCGTCCCCCTCTGTGGCGAGTGGGGCAGGGGCCATGGCGAGGAGGGGGCCTGCCCCCCATGCTGCTGCCGCCTCCCAAGCTGGCCTGTCAGACGGGAGTGGAGAAGGGGAGTGATTTCAGTCTCTTCTGAACAGGCAGGAGGATGCGAGCACGTGGCTCGTGCCTGCGCACCACCACTCCTGGGCCTTTTCTGCACATTACCTTATTGTGGAGGTGAGGGGTACCATTTGTGCAAGCAGGTTCTTGCATGAGGCGCTCTCTTCGCTGCTCCTTCGTCCCACAGCTGGCTTCCTGGTCGCGTGACCATCCCGCCCCGCCCCTTCCTAACCCAGCACAGCCTACAGCTCCCACGGAGCAGAGTAAAGCAAATGTGCATGTCCATTCGCTATTCCTTTTCCTCCCTACCCCAGATATGAGGAAAGGCACTTCGCACTAAGAAACCTGAGCAGGTCTTTTCCCTGTTTCTTCCATTGATTTGCTCAGCCAAGCCCCAATAGCAGCGATCCCCACCTTCACTACAGGACTTTCCCTTCCTCCCTCCCTTAAAAGGAGCGCAGCTGCTCTGATGCTCTCACTCCCACGTCACACGGGCACCCCTTCCTTTCTTCTTTCGTCCCTCTGAGGGCTTGGGAGTGGGGTGAGATACCCGCTGTAGCCCCTGGACCACACTACACCCGCATCTCTTGCTCTCCACCTCCGGCTCCACCTCTGGCTCCTACAATGCCTCCCCACCCAGCAGGAAAAGATGGGGAAACGTCCCCACATGTGCCCAGCACGCCTCCTCTCCCCTCCTCCCAGAGCGGGGTCTCAGAAATAGTGCTCCCATTGGCTGTGAGCCTGCCTTTTTTCAAAAGGGGGCGGGGCGGGATAGAGGAGCGGCGACCCCTGTGAAATGGTCATTCGACCCCTGAAGGGGTCGCGACCCACAGGTTGAGAACCGCTGCTCTAGAAGGTTCCAAACATAGCACTGCACAGGCACAGATGACCCATTTGTGTGAGTCACAGAGACCACGAAGAAGAATTATATATTCTAAGATTCAAAAATTGATGACTGAACATAAAAAGAAAGGGAACAAAAAATGCTGCTTGAGCTGTCCTAGTGGAGGGCTGAACTGGAGGCACTTGATTTGGCCTTCATTTAATTGATACAATCTTATTATGAAGCTGGTTACTCCAAGTTATTGTCGCATGCATAAAAAAAAAAAAGAAGAAGCCAAAAAATTGGTGAACATGATTAAACTAACAAATGAAATATTAATTATAACCTAACAGATGAACAAATTCTTTACAAGTTATTATGAAAGCTGCTTACAGAGCAGAACTTTTAAAAGATATGTGAAGACCATTTTTAAAAAAGAAATCAGCAATCATGGATTCTGAAATAAAATTGCAAATTAAAAAAACAGTGAAGCTCCTGGCTTTCATGAATATATTGCTGATTTTTTATTAAAAAATTGAAAATGAATGAATTCCACATTTAAATGTATGATACAATAGTATTCTAAAAGGTATCAAATTAACTCATGGAAATTATCAGGAAGAGTAGCTATACTTAAGCCAGGAGGACACCACACCCAGGTTATGGCATATCAAATGACAACATCATCTATCTTTTCTTACTTTTTGTGATATCCATGATCTCTTTGATTTTTGAGATTTAGTTTTTAAATATTCAGATGGTATTTTACGCTCCATAGACTTTTTCACAATTTTTTTTTGTAGATCTAAAATTTGTTCATCTTTCCAAATGCCTTCACAAAAAGGTATTTTAGTTTTCTTTTCCTCCTGTCTGCAAAGTAAACAAGAAGCAACATAATTAGGCAATGTATAAGAATATAATGACAATGTTCAATTCAATTCAACTCAATTCAAAGTAGAAGCTGGCCAAAATTAGGCAAATTAAGTTGAACATTTAAAACCTGGGTTTTAATAGCACTTAATTTGATCTGGATGTGTCCCTATAGCTATACCCATCATCATCATCATCATCATCATCATCATCATCATCATCATCACATTAGAAATTTATTTCCATCCACCTCCAGTTACTCCAGTTATATATTTGATAGAAGTAACACATTAATTAAAAACACTGAGAAAGAATCCAGCAGTTCAGGCTTGTTTCTTCCCACTTTTTTCAAACTCCTACCCTCTTACCTTGTCTTTTCAAGTGGAGCTAGGGGGAAAAAACATACTGTCTTTAAAAGATTGCATTTGGTTTTCCATGGCTGCCCTCTTTTTATGAAGAGGAGGGCCAGGGAAGTGTAGTGGTGAGAGAATCCTGGCATACAATCAATAAGGCCAATAAGACTAAGAGGAAAGCAAACTATGTTAATTTGTCCCCAACTAAGGATGAATCTGACCTCCACTGCCTAGTATCTCTGCCTCAGTTTGATCCCTCTACTCCCACACACATCTATATTTACCTGAAATTAGTTTGGAAAGCCACATGGGACCTCTGTTACATAACCACATTAGTGCAAGGGGGCATTTCTATTGTGTGCATGTGTTCACCAACATTGGCTTATGTCTGATCACATGATTGCAGCAGCCGCAGTTTTTTTAAAAAACATATTCCCACAATGATTCGAACAAAGGAGCTTACCTTTTTGTGGTGGGAACAATCAGATGACTGAAGTGATCATCCCCCAACCTGGCCCCAGAGTTCCACCACCATGCCACCCGTGATTCCTCCACAATCCCAACTCAAGGATTAAACCACAAGTTTTAAAATCCCAGTTCCTCCAAAAACCAACAAAATAATCTAGAATTTTTAAAACATTGCTTTAAAGCCCTCAGGCATCAAAAAAGGTGTTTTCACATTGGAAGGAAAGGAAGATTGTGTGTTCCAACAGGACTGGGATCGAGGTAAGGACACATTATTTAGGCTATGCAGATTCAGTTTTTTTCCCTGTCCCTGCATCCACTTGACTTTTTTCCCCCTGCACATTGTCCTCTGCTGTTAGGGTTTCCCAGTGGTTAAAGAGAATCTATGTGATCTCTGAAAATCACTTCATGGTTTGTTCAGATCTTTCAGATTCTACAAACAGACCTCCTCAGGCTCTAAAGACAGATGCTAAAGGTTACAAACAGATAAAGTGGATCTTAACTACTGAAGACAAAACAGTATGTTTTGATGTAAACTTATGAATATAAAAAATGACCTAATCTTGAGGCTTGCTTCTGATACTTGCTCCACATCCATGGTCAACATGATTTACCAATAATTGCGGTATTAGCTGAGAGTACACAGTTAAGGTTCACAGTTACTCTTATATGTCAGAATTTACTGATGCTTCTGGATGGACCCCAAAAATCTTTTTAAAAATTACCATTAAGCAAAGAAGCTTTGAAAAATTACTTAAAACTATATGGAGAGTACTCGAGATTCAAAGTGAACAAGGAAAAAACAACTTTTTTAACAAAAAATATGACTGAGAGAGAAGAAACGGAAATAATACAAAAGACAGGATTTAACAGAGGTCTAAAGGTAAAATATCTTGGTATCTGGATAGCTAAAAGAAACAATGAGTTATACCACAATAACTATGAGAAAAAGTGGAAAGGAATAACAAAAGACTTGGAAAGCTGGACTTCAATGCGTCTGACAATGATGAGGAGGATTGCAGCAATAAAAATGAATGTTTTATCAAAAATTAATTTTCTTTTTCAAAATCTTCCTGTAATAATGAATACGAAACCTTTCCTACAATGGAAGAGAGAATTAACCAGATTTATATGGCAAGGGAAAAAGCCTAGGATTAAATGGAACATCATGACGGATCAGAGAATTCAAGGAGGTTTGGGACTACCTGACTTTCAGATATATTACAAGTCAGCGGCTTTTACATGGATAAAAGATTGGATAGATCTACAAGATATGAGAATGTTGGCACTTGAGGGAGCAGATGTAAGGATGGGTTGGTATGCTTATATGTTCTATGATAAAGCAAAAATAGATAAGGATTTCACAAATCATTACATTAGGAAATCGTTATTGAAATTTTGGGGTGAATATAAGACTAGAAACATTAGGCAGCTGCCCACCTGGGTCTCCCCTCAAGAGGCTTTCTTTGGTAGATGGACTGAATCTGAGAAATGGCTTCGATATGATGACATAATTGAGAAGTCAGATTCAAATAAGCTTCAGATTAAAACAAGAGGAAAATTGGAGCAAGAAAGAATAGTTTTAAATTGGTTTCCTTACAGGCAACTAACTGAAAAGTTTCAGATGGATGTAAAGACATACGGTATAGAAGGAAAGGAAAAAACTGGAGTGATTAAATGGCTGTTTGAAAACCCTCCTCATCTATTAGCTCATATTAGCCAAGAACTTTTGCAGCAGGAGAAGCATGAAGAAACAGTTAAAGAGCAATGGTCACATGGGCACAGAATTTTGGACATACAATACAGTTAGATTTCTGGGAAAAGAGTTGGGAAAAGACAAATAAATTTACAGTGGCCCAGAATTTGAAAGAGAAGTATTACAAGGTGTTATATAGATGGTATCGAACTCCAGATAAACTAAAAAAGATAACGCAGGTACTGGACTATGTTGGAAATGTCAAAAAGAGGTGGGCACTATGTACCACATGTGGTGGACGTGTTCAAAGGTCAAGAAATACTGGACTGGAATACACAATAAAATTTGTGAAATACTGAAGGTACAGTTTGCTATGATGCCTGAAATGTACTTGTTGAATATGACAGATATAGGTGATGGAACTAATATCAAGAAATATTAGAGAATATTATTATATATGATAACTTCAGCACGCATTGAATATGCAAAGGTATGGAAATCACAGCAAATACCTACAATAGAACAATGGTGGGGAACTTTTATTGAAAATAAAATCGCTGATATGGTCTCTCAAATATTAAAAGGGAAATCAGATGACGAAATTCAGAAAGAATGGCAAATTGTGGGTGGTTGCTGGGTGACTTGTGATAGAAGTTTGTAATTCATGGTACTATGTGTTTAAAAGATTGAGATGATTACGGTTGTTATCACGAAGCTGGTAAATGGTGAATGTAACACAAGTTCTAATATGTGATCTAGCTGTAAAATGCAGTACAATGATAAAGCTTAGATATGGGATATTGAAAATGAAATCCAGATCAGATTGGAAGTATCAAGAATATGTCAGTAGAAATAACAAGGAAAATTGTTTTATTTGTGAATTTTTTAATAAAATGATTATAAAAAAATTACCATTAAGCATAAATACTCAACAACATTTTAATTTTTGTCATAAAATTGAAGTATGTCCCACATATTGAGGGATAATTTTTATTCATAGATATGTGTTATAAATATTACTGCATATCAAACTAACTTCAAGGGAGCTACTCTTCCTAATTGTTCTCTGAACATGGAGATCTGTTCCAGTTTGCCCAAAAGAAGCCGTTCCTTCATGTATTTTTCATGGATTATCTGCTCCCTCTTCTTCTCTTCTGCCTTCTTCTGAGCTTCCTTCAATAAGGCTAATCGTTCTTGCAGTTCCACTATTGACATCTCACCAAGAACACCATGGTTAGGGGTCTACAAAAAACAGTAACAGTGAAGAAAAATTCGATACATCTGGTATTCTTAATTTATGCACTAGCTAGTGTATAATGATTTAATTAGAACTGGAGTGGACACAACTGTGTCTCTCTTGGTTTTTTGGGGGCTGAGGGGTACAATTGTCACCAGGCCTAGTCCTTTTTTCTTTTAATGGCTAATCAACCTTTTAAAAACATGGATCACAGGACCATTTTATTTGTCTTGGGAGTTAATCTTTTTGCCTTAAATGTTTGTTCATTTCTATTCATGTTAAAAGCCATTAATGGTTTTGAGTATCTCTATTATGTTTGCCTTATATATAGTTACCCTTTTTTTCTAAATAGGAACAAGTTCAACATAACTTTATGGATTTCTAGATAAGATGTAGGAATAATTCTTAACACATATTGATAATACATTGAAACTTAAACTTGTTCATAGATGACCTGTGAGTTCAATCTCACAAAAAGTGTAGATCTAAATCACATGATTGTTCTGGAACAAAATGCATGGATGACAATTATCACAATTCTCTTACATATATGGTGTTTCCCCCAAATTCACATTATGATGTAGAGAAATATATAAACTGAGAATTATGGTAGCAGCAGATTTCATTTCTAATTGAAAGTAAAGAATCAGGACAGTCCACAGTCCTACTGATGGACTGGGTGATGAATGTTCAGTTAACCCTTGACTATAAAGCTCAACTCCATTCATGTTATTATAGCTCATTCTAAACAAATCAACAGCGGAGCTGTAAAGCTAAATGCTTAATTGAGATGTCTGACAAGGATATAAATATAAACAAAGAATATACACTGTATTTTATATGATTTTTGAAAATGAAATACCTGCGTTAGATCAACAAATTTGCTCTTTAGGAATGGCAGATATTCTATAGCTCTTATTTGTTGAATGAGTTCACATCTTTTTTTAATTTTCTCTTCTTCTTCTTTCAAAGCCTGAAGAAAGATTTCTTTGCTTTCTTCAGATACTTCCTGAACTGTAAAGAGAAAGTAGGATGAAGATCTCACTAAGTGGAAGGAGGATTTTCAGACATACTTTACAATTACTGTTGCTTTGTTGCAAAGCTTTTTGACTTTTTTTTAAGAAACAAACAAACTTATCTGCCATTTTGGTTAGAATATCAACATCTAGTGCCACTATTTCTTATAGAGGAGTTGGGTCATCTATTTCACTTTAAAACAGACTTACTTCAAAATCTGATGGGCAATTAACCTTTATGAGCCCAAGGCCATATCCTGATTTGCAATCATGTCATGATTATAAAACCTTTAAGTTAATAGAATGTTACCTACTTCTGTTACAGGCAGTGCTGAAAGGAGGAGAATAAGGGTGCCGCTTGTATACTCTGATAAGAGTGAAACAGACTTTTACTAGTAAGTAAAATTGGACTTTAATTTTTTTATTTTAATAATGATTATCAACATGGCTAATCATAACTTTGGTGTTATTAAGTTAAATGAACTGAGGAAGTCATTTTTAGGAAACAAAGCAGTTCAGTAATTGCCTGGGAGTTGCTGTCCTCTACTGTCATCTGGCTGTATACCCCCACACCTTGATATGGTTTAATTGGCAAGATATATTAATTGGCTTTAATATAAAACATACCCTGACGTGACTGAAAGGTCATGCTAGGTAAGAGGAAGAAGCTGGCCAAACATGTGCACTGCAAATTAGGTCAGAAACCCCCTCTAGGTGCAGCCAGGTCATAGTCAGGAAATCATCAGTTAACTCCAGAGATAATAGGCTTAAGCTAGCCTTAATGACTCTGCCTGTTGGGATAATAGCAACTGGGAAATTCCCACCAAACTGCTGGTTGTCTTATCCCCTTTTCCACTGACCGAACAATGTTTCCTTTATCCTGAGCACTGAGCTATCAGACAACCATTAGCCCTTTGTCACCTATCCCTAAGACCATTAGCCTGCTCTGGACCCCATTGTCCACTATGTGAGCAATGTTATTTACTCAGCCAGAGAACTGTTCACACCCTGGCCTTTCAGGAAAAAATTGTGTATAAAAACCCTGGTTTTGGCCAGCTAGCTTGCAGTACATCAATTGCTGGTTGCCAGTTTGCTACTCTGATTTCTGATTGTGTACTGTCTTTAGACGTGAGTCTAAGCCACATTGCTGCTTCTTCATTGCTCTTCGAGACTGGTAAATGTCACCCACAACACTATGAAATCTCAGTATCTTAAACCTTCCTCCCTTACTCCTTTGATTAACGTTATGTGACTGCATGACTGTTGGGATCTCACATGCATGATGAATTCCCCTAATTAAACACAATTAAGTTACTTTTGGATTTCTGACTTGTTCTTCCCTACATAAAAGCCCATAAACATCGGTGTCAAAGATCTCGTTAGGTTACTCCCCTCTCGCAGGCCTCCTCTTTGAGCTAATAATTCTCTACCTTTGCACGGAAGTACTATAGAATTGCAGGTAGGCCCCTGAGTTGTCCACATATTGGGACTCCACCAACAAGCTGTTCATCTTTACTACTTCTGGATGTGTTAGTGTATTTTTACTGGCTAATGGATAATGTTCTGCAATACAGTGGATGAGGAATGGTGTTGTATAAATATTGAAAAGGATGAGACTTATGTTGATGGACTCCTCACTTTTCATAGATGAATATATAGGCCATGGATATAAATGACAGCATGGGTATTAATGGACTATAATGTAGAAATGCTATAACATTTTGTTGCATTCACATTGCTATAATTGAATTGTTGCATTCACACTGTTAAAAATGTCATAAGATATTGTTACATTTACATTGTTATACTGTCTATTTGTATTCACATTGTTACAAAGGTAATAGCATTTTTGTTATATAGCATATAACAACACATTTTTGTTATACATTTCAATTAATGTTACCTGTTTGCTATCAACATCTTAGTGAGCTAGTTCAGGAGACTCTTGTGTCAGTTTGTGCATAGCATCCTATTAGTGGCATATGCAGATCTAAGTTTGGCTTATGCATGTATCACATTTTGGACAGGGTGCAGAGGAATATTTTTTAGCCCTTTGTACTATGTCCAAAATCTCCCTCCAAGGAAGCTGCTACTGCTGTTTTTGCTTATTGGTGGGGAGTAAGGGAGGTAGCTCCAATGATGAAAGAGCAACTGGTCTGGGCTCCAAGGGAAGGGAAGGAGGGTCCATTCTATCTGCAAATGTAAATGTCTAAGCTGTCTCCCCACAACCTTTCCCTCACAACATGGCTTAACAGTTATCAGGGAAAGGGAAAGGATACAGAATTGCATGAGCAAATTGTTATGCTCTGCTTGCTTCATGCAGGATCTTGGCCTTGGTTTCTAAAATTTTCTATTAATTTATAGAAATCTCTATAAATTTGACTGGCTGGAGCTAGTGAGGCCTTTAAGTGCTCTGGAAACACTTGAAACTAACAAGTTTCCTCACCAGTGGTTGGTGACCTTAATTCAATTTTCCAGCAGCAAATAGTTGCAAAACTCATTGAATTCTGGCTCTTGATTGTTAAGATATTGTTAATATATACATAGTGGAATTTTCTTCAGGATCTTACCCATTCTTTAATATGAGCTTTTAAATAGCTAAACATGACTATTCATTAGATGTTCCAGGGCAGAGTAGGCTTTTATATACCAGAAGGATCTCTTCTGGCAACCAGGCAAAGCCAGCAGGAAATGACACTGTAAAGGGTGAAACCACTTACCTTTTAATCCCAGACCAGTCCTGCTTGGCTACCAGAAAGATCTGATTGTCTCCATGCTCATATGCCATTAGAAATGTGTATGTACATAGAGGGAATGTTTTTGGGGTTCCTTCTTTTCCCTTCTTAGTTAAACCAGTGTGGGTTGCTCCATGAGTTCAGATGCTACACTACTGAGAGCTATTGTGCAACTCCTCCCATCTTAGGACCAGAAGAAAGAGAGAGAAGGTATGAGACTGAAGCCAGAGCTGGTGTACTGGGCTCCTCTGTAATTTCACATTGGGCTTGGGGCAAAGAGTGAGCTCACCAGATCATCAGCCAAGTAAGGAACAATGACAGATAGTTCTCCTCCAACCTGATGCTAGGCTATAAGAGGCCAAAACAATTCCAAGGAATTAAGTTCTATTGACATGCAGCATAAACCAAGCATAAGCTGTGGAGACACTTGTTTTTACATGCCTCCAGGCTGAGTTGCAAATTTTTGGGTGAGTATTGCCTTAGGTACACTATTTTGTCTACTGTGATGTACTCTTTCTTAACTGACATATATTAAACTTGCAACAAGCACACACATGGCTGTCTGAATTGGTTCCTTTTGGCTGCACTGGGGCAGGAAGTGGGACCGGCGTGGCTCCGGAGGCTCCACACACCAGGTAAGTGTGCGCGGGGCCCAGGAGCAATGTGCGATCGCACACCATTTTTGGCTTCCAGCCGAAAATGAAAAGGTGTGCAATTGGCACCTGCTGGCCCATGGTGCGGCGCACAATTGTGAGTGCATCGTGCGGATTGCTCCTCACAATCATGCGATGCTCCAGGCCCTCTTTTGCATGGAAAATGCCGTGTGAAAAAGGGCCATAGTTCCAACAAGCTTTGTGCCCAACTGGTAATGGGTAGATGCAATTTGAAAGGCATTAAACATAAAGCACACAGGTACCCAAACAATAGTTAATATTTTCTTTTTGTTATCAATATCATGGGTAGACAACTATGCAGGAGATCATTTTTCCACCATGTACCTGTCCAGTAGGTCGTACTGGTGTGCTAGTTTGCTTTGGTGTACCCAAAATGATGCAAAGTCTTTTTTCTGCTTCCATTTTGGCCAATTTTCAACTGATCTTTAAAGATTTCTTTTGTATTTTGCAGTGGTATGGGGACCTTGGAATCTCAGGAGAAGTAAACTGCTACGGTTTGGGCATATTTTGGGCCATTGGGCATTTTCTCAAAAACTAGCCTGAAAATTTGTAATCATTTTAGTCTGGGGGCTTGGTGGGAGCTTCTGGGGGGCTCCAGGGGCCATGCTTGGGGATCCTGCAGGTCACACTGATTTATATCCACATTATTCCTACTTCAGGATTCAGATTGACTTACAACAGTTAAAATAAGCATAGCTAAAATTCACAGCATACAGATGTTAAACATTTAATTAAACCACCGAAGAATTAGAAACCAGTTAAAACCATAAACCATTAAAGAAAAACAAGAAATAGTGAATCCAGCATATTATGCAAAGCCTGTTTCTTCAAGTCCTCAAAAGCCTACCAAAATATAAGTCTTCAGCTGCCTGCAGAAAAACAGCAAGGAGTGTACCGTCTAACCTGTCAGGCAGTAGTGCCCACTACTAGTATGGGAATTAGTGTAGTCATAGTAGAGACAAAGGAAGAAGATTTGAGACTGGCACCAAGGCCTAGGAAATATACAGGGAGATAAGAGAGCTTCAGCCTGGGATGAATGTGTGTGAGGGTTTGGGACCTAAACAGATTTATTCTATCCTGTTCTTTCCGCCTGAGCACTGCAGTTAGCTGAGTGTACTGCAGTTCCAATAAACCATGCTTTACTAAGAAGCCTTGTGACTGTGGTTTCTTCAATCCTAACAGAGTGCCCAAATCCCAAATGATATAGATCAGGCCAAGTAGTACTAGAGACCAATAGTGGGAGGAAAAGTAACTTTAGTAAAGGACTTCCAGGAAGGGCACATGGTCTTAAGTGTCTCCACACTAATGCCCAGAGCATGGGAAATAAGAAAGATGAACTGGAGCTCAACAACAACAAAAAATGATTTAATAGGGATCACTGAAACTTGGTGGGATGAGTCCATGATTGGAATGTAATAATAGAGTGGTGTAACCTGTTTTGCAGAAAAAGACCAAACAAGAAAGGAGGAAGAGTAGTTTTATATGTCAAGGATGTTTTCACCTGTGAAGAGATCCATGACTTAAATCTAGGAAGCCAAGTCGAGAGCATCTGGGTAAGAATTAAGAGAGCGAGAAACAATAAGGATGTTATTATGGGGGTTTACTACAGACCTCCAAGCCAGCCTGAGGACTTGGGTGAGGCCTTCTTGGAGCAGATAACCACACATTCAAAAAGGAGAGATGCAGTAGTAATGGGTGATTTCAACTATCCTGATATATGTTGGCAGTCAAACTCTGCCAAGAGCACAATTGCCAACAAATTCTTTTCTAAGAATCTAAGAATTTCTAAGAAATTCTTAATAAGTTATTAAAAAATTCTTAGAAAGATCCCCATTTATCATCAATCTAGCTGACTGATCTTGATAGATCATTCCCACCCATTGGCAAAAATCTTCTCCAAAGTTTAACTCTTCCAATGTCTTTTTGCAAGAATCTCCATGAAACACCTTTTCCGTATCCAAAGAAATAATAGCCATCCTGTTTCCAGGATTTATATCATAATATTCTATCGCCATCAAGAATAGTTCTCACCTTCTTTTTCACATGCCTACCAGGCAAAAAAAAACACACCAGTCTGTTCTTCCTGAATTTTCTCTTGTAATATTTTTTCAATCTTTTTGCAAGTATTGCTGCAAAGATTTTATAATCTGTATTCAGTCGAGATATTGGGCGATAATTTTGTACCTGTCTTCTGTCTTGTCCTTCCTTCGGAATCAAAACAATATTTGATTCCCCCTATGTATTGGGTTTCCCCTGCCTCTTTATTTCCCTTATAGTCACTTGGAGTGGTTTTGCTATCTTGTTTTGCAATCTTTTATAATACAAAGTTGTAAAACCATCTGGGCCAGGTGCTTTATCTACTTTCAAATCTCCAATAGCCCCTTCAACTTCTTTTAATGTGATGGGTTCATTTAATTTCTTCTTTCTCTCCTCAGGAACCTTATCTATGTTTTGCTTCTTTAAATATTCCGGTATATCATCATTATACTGCTGGGAGGTATTTTTTAATTCAAATAAGCTTGCAAAATAGTTCTCAAACATTTGTTTTACTCTACCCTGATTAGTAATGATCTTTTTTCAATTTTTGAGCTCCAAGATTAGATCTCTCTCTTCTTTTTTAACTTGTATGCCAACCATTTCCGAATCTTATTTGCTTGTTCAAAATGCATTTGTTTTATATACTTCAGTTTTATTAATGGGTGAACAATCTAACGCTTGGTGAATTCTGCTTCACAATGATAGGAAGAACCAACACTGAAGGATCAAAAAGTGATGTCACTATGAACGCCTGACCACCACAAGCCAGTTATCCCTGTGGTAACTTTTCTGACATCTCCTGCTTAAAACCCAAAAAGTCAGAAGGATCGTGAGGCCCCGCTTTCATGGTCTGTTTTCTTGCTGAAAATCAAGATCTGAACCCAACTCCCTTTTGATTGGTTGAGGGTGACGGAGGCCATTGCCCACTTACTGTGTCTTTAATTAGCATATTTAATTAATTAGTATTAATATGGCCATCAGCTTTGATAACACTGCCACACTATGTCTATGCTGAAACTGTCTGATGCACAATGTTTTGTGTTGCCCAAGCCTCCAATGAATGCTGCTGTTGTTGAATGTTTAAATCTAGAGTTTTCAGACACTCTAATAGCAAAGGCTGCTGTGTCATGAAACAGGAACTTCTAAACTGTTCCCATTCAGAGAAATAGTGCTGCCAATCACTCTGAGCATGAGCTGTAGCTCCTTTAGCTCCTCTAATTGCCTTTAGCTCCTCTAATTGAATATCTGTGTTCAGATCCCTGACACTTAACTTCCTTTTCCAATATGGCACCCTGGAGCCACTACTGCCAACTTCTCAACTTACTAGCAGATTCAGTTTTTTTTAATATTAGCTTTACTATTTGTGGTTTTCACTTTTTAAATATCAGAGCTCTCCTTGCCGTTGACTGAGACATCTCTCTGTTTTTGTTTATTCTGCGGTGAGGGGATCATCACCACATTTTCTCCCTCACTCTCACTGGGGGAAATAAATACACTTTTTATTCCTTCTTCATCTTTTAAACCAGGGCCTCTCTGGATAGCAGACATCTGGTTTACATTTAATTGGGCAGCATCCAATGAGCTTTAGTCCACACTCAGTTCTGCCACCACCACCTGTTTCCTTTTCTCCAGCACCCCATTTGTGTTTCCTTCATTTGCTTCCTCACCGGCCATTCTTTTCCTTTTAAAATTTCCTTCCACTATTAAATCTGAACTTTCCTTCACTTGCAAGGGGAGTCCCAAAAAATGTAACCAGCTGGCAAGGCAAGAAAAAAAAAAGTGAAGAGGAAGGGAGGGGAAATCAACAGATCTGACAGAAAAGGACTTTGGACTCCTGTCTGGCCAGCTGATGTATGGGGAAGACCCATATGTGTGGATTGCTACTCCTGTTATTCAGAGAATGAGAAGGCAAGCCAGACTTATGAGCGGACCATATTTTCTAGGTATGTTCCAAGGTATAATCAGTGTCTTTGTGCCGCAAACCAAACTCATCAAATGGCAAGTCCTCAATCATACTCCTGGCCTAATAAGACAAATCTGAGAAGCACAACCAGGCATGATGGTGTAGCACTATGGCTGATGCAAGATGCTTTGCACTGCAATCAGCAAAATGCATCACTGTCACAAGTTGCTGCAGTGCTGAGGTATAAGCCTTCGATTGGAGAGCAGCTGCTAAATGTCATCTTCTGGGAGTTTTGTTAGGATGTTATGAGTTCCCACAGATGCTGTTGATGTGCTGACATATACGCTTCGTAGTCAGTAATGCGGAAGGACAATACTGTGGTGGAATGGAATTTTTTAGCAAAGGTATTGAGCTTATTACCCTCTTTGTCAGTAGGAATGGTCATAATAATGAGTTGGGCTTTGGGTGCTGAGAAAGCCAATCAGCACTTGAGTCAAAAATCCTATATAAAGTGTTCATCTTCTTAGACTTAGGCCTTTTCCGCATGGGGTGAGGGAATCGCCCCATGCTGGTACTCACCGGACCTTTGTGCTCCACCTGCAGGTCTAGGTTGGACGCACTGCTCCGGGGACGAAAATGGCGGCTTCTGGTTGGTGGAGGCTCTCCACCAATTGGTGAAGCTTGCCAGCCTAAAGCCTGCCCTGGCAGATCTGCAGGCTCACACTGGTGTGAGCCTGCAAATCTGCACCGGAGCGCGGCCACGGAGTGGTGCGCTCTGTGCTTTTGAAAGACCTGTTTTAAGCAGTCTTTCAAAAGCACGCTGAAAGACCATGTCGGGTCGTTCAGGAGCGGGCTGAGTTGTGGAACTACACAAAGTAGGTCCGACCCAGTCTACTCCCAGGTGTAGATGTCCTCTCTGGAGGACGCTCTGCACTGTTTCTTTAAGCCCATGCAGAAAAGGCCTTAGGGCTTACAGAAGATGGGTTGCTCCAAGACTGCCTCTGGTTTCAGTCCAGATTTCTTCTGGCTCCTTTTCAGCTAGACTTAGTAGTGCATATCAATGCCAGGTTGGTGAATGGAAAAACATTTTTGATCCAAGAGTTGGTCCTGGATGAACATGCTGATCTAGCCTGTATTACAGAGACCTGGCTGGATGAAGCTGGGGGAGGGAGATTAATCTCTCCCAGCTCTGTCCACCTGGGTTCTCTGTACAACAGCAGGTGAGGCCTGGGGGGCAGGGAGGTGGAGTTGCAGTGGTCTATCAGGATTCCATCTCCCTGACCACATGCCCTGTCCCACAATTTGCTGGGTTTGTGTGTTTCTGAAGGAGGGTGGGTGGGAGAGAGTAGGGATTCTGTTAGTGTACTGCCCATCCCACTGCCCAACAATCTATCTTCCTGAGCTGGCTGAGCTGGTCTTGGCAGTGGTGTTGGAGTCCCCCTGTCTCGTTGTACTGGAGGACTTCAACATCCATGGGGAGACTACTCTGTCAGGAGCAGCTCAGGACTTCATATCTGCCATGACAACCAGTAATAGCTGGTGTCACCCATGCTGTAGACACATCTTGGATGGGGTTTTCTGTCCCGAGCAGGATGATGATGATGTAGGTGTGGAGGAACTTTCTATAGTTCTATTGTCATGGACATCACTACCTGGTGGGGTGTAGACTCACTGGGACCCAGAAGCTCTGCAGGGGTGGGGGGTCAATTAAGATGATCTGCCCCAGGAGTCTTATGGATCTGGATGGATTCCTGACAGCTCTGGGGAGTTTCCTGTTGCTTTATCAGGTGATCCTGTTGAAACCCTGGCTGATCTCTGGAATGGAGAAATGGCCAGGGTAGTAGACACAATTGCTCCTAAGTGTCCTCTCCCACGAAGTGTAGCCAAGTGATCTCCTTGGTTTACTGGGGAGCTGATGGTGATGAAATGAATGGGATGGACACTAGAGTGAAGTTGATGGAAGATTCGAAGAGAGTCTGACAGAACATGGGCCAGAACTCATTGGAAGGCCTCTGTCATGGCAATCATAACAGTAAAGAAATCATATTTCTTTGCCATCATTGTATCTGCACTCTGCTGTCCAGCGGAGCTGTCTTGAGTGGCCAGGGGCCTTTTACATTCTGGCCCACAAGAAGGAAATAATGACCATTTTACAGCTTGCAAGACACTTTGCAGACAAAATTGCTCAGATTCGCTTTGACTTGGATACTGTAGTTGAGACAGGTCCAGTAGATGTAATCTTGGCACCTGGTTGTCCTGTATTAATGGATTCATTTCAGTTTGTGCAATCTGGGGATGTGGATAGGATCCTTGGAGAGGTGAGAGCCACCACATATATGCTGGACCCTTGCCCCTCTTGGCTTCTGAAAGCAGCCAGGGGGACTGGCTGACTGGGTAAAAGGCAGTGACGTAGACTTGAATTGACTGACTTGGACTGAAGTCGGACTTAAGTCACTTCATTGACTCAACCTGGACTTGACTCAGCAATAAATGATGCACTAACTCGACTCGACTTGAGACTTGTATATTTTTAGAGACTGACTTGCTGCCCTTGGCTCAGTATACTAACACATTCATCCAGAAACCTTATGATTTTGAACAGCACTTCCATCTGTTTTGCCCACTGGTCACATTACAACGTTGCAAGCCCAAAGTGTGGGTACATTTCTCAGAGATGAACAGCAACTGGGTTAGACAATGAGCTTGAGGGGAGCTTGATGTCTGCTCAGCAGCCTGTCCCTGTTGCATACCAGAGGAGCCTTCTAAAACTTTTCCTAAGAGCAAAAAACAAGACTTCTCAGAGTGGAACAGCAAACATGTTAGGCAATGGGCTTGAGGAAGAAGAATCCTTCTAAAGCTTTTGAAGCTTCAATAATGGGGTGTAAGAAGGATCCTATTCCTCTATTCTGAAGCTACAGATGGCAAAATCACAAATGTAGAAGGCTGACTCTGCTTAAATTGTTAAAACTGACTCTATGTAACTCTGTTCAGAAATTCTGGAATATAGGTTGAGGTATAAAGTTGGCTCCCAGACTTGAGACTTCACTTGAGACTTGGAGTAAAAGACTTAAATACATCACTGATAAAGGGAGTGGTGAATGCCTCACTTAAGCACTGAATAATTATCAGCCAGTCTCCAATATCCCATTTTTAGGCAGGGTTTTGGAGCATGTGATGGCCTCTCAGCTCCAAGGGTTTCTGGTTCAAATGGATTATCTAGATCTATTTCAATCTGGCTTCAGGCCTGGTTATGGGAAAGAGCTTTGGTCGCCTTAGCGGATGACCTATGTCAGGAACTAGACAGGTGGAGTTACATCCCTGTCAGTTGTGCTAGACCTTCCAATGAGTTCTAGCCCATGTTCAGGCAGACTCACCGTGAGTCATCCTCCATTGTTGCTCTAGTCTCTGTCCCACTTGTTTCATTACACCCAGCTCCCTAGTAAATCAGGGGAATTGTTTGGTTTTACTCCATGAGAGGGGATGCTCAAGAGCAATCATGTCCACTGTCCTGGTCATTTTTCCATTTCAGAGCTTTGTCAGAATCACCTGCCCTGGTAATAGGAAAAAGAAATGAAAAATAGTTGTTAAGAACACATCCCAGTTAATAGATATTGTATGAATGGGTAAAGGGGAAGGACCCATAGTCTAGTCGCCCTTTTTTAACTCTGAAAGCAAGCAGCACAAGAAACCGAAATAAAAATGAAAAGGATCACAGTACAGTAGCATCCAAAGCTGTTCCAACAGCAGATAATAAGAACTTGACCTAGAGTGCAACACCTTGTTTGACAAAGCCAATCAACCTAGCTCTTATAGGATGAAAGTGGTAGAAAGTGGTTACCAAATGCAAAGAAATTTATTTCCATGGTGGGAGGGGAGAGTAGTGTTTCCTTCTATTTGCCCAGATCTATCTTCTGTAGGAACTACTTTTCATACTTATCCATTGTAAGGGAGCACTTTGTGTGCCCACAGAATGGGGAGGCACCTCCCATGAGACTGATAGACCATTCTTTAAGGTGTACACTCACTTCTGCTGTCTATAAATACTCTTCTTCCACAAAGTTGATATGTAAAGCAACCACATGAAAGTCTGTAAAGATATGTATAAGATGCTACCACATTGATACATAGTTCTACAGACATGTAGCTTTTGGCCAGCATATTTTACAAAATATCATGCTAACCTAAGAGTACTCTTCAACATCCTGAGTGAAAAAAAATGCCTCACCCCAGAACATCAAATGAAAGGAAAATATATACTTATTATACATTTTTATTCTTGGAGACTCTGATATAGGACAAACTTCCCCCTTTAAAAAGACCACGATGCTCTTATTTTAAGTGGAATTAGGACAGCTTTTGGTTACAGTACAAATTAATGTTCAGGGGTTTCTAGCTTAAGTCTCTGACTAAAGGCAGCTCAAGAAAATTAAAACAGACACCGCTAGGTGTCTTCCTTTTCTCCCTGTTCACATAAACATAGAATAAAAGAATCTCTTTCCAGAGTCTGGTCTTAGTCTTGACTTGAAAAGAATTTCACCTCCTTCACAAATCATTTGCTGGTACAAGAAGAGATCCTGATTACAAGAAGAGATCCTTCATGAACAACTGTCCCAACACAGAATCTCCAAACACGAAATTTACAATTTACAATAAATTTACAATACAATTTTACAAAATACAATTTACAATAAATTTACAATAAATCTAAATACTTCCATTTTCTTTTCACTCCTTAGCAATATTCTGATAAGCAAACCAGAAAAACAGTTGCTTTTCAGAACATTTGGAAAAGATATGACAGTACTAATTACCTATTTGCCGTTTGTATTTTTGGAGTTTCATTTGTGCCTGTTTCACATTTTTGCGTGCTTCTGTCACCTGCTGCACTGTTTTTTTCCTTTCCTTCATTTCTTGAAGGTCTCTTTGTACACACTGATGATTCATTTCTTCTTTCTATACTCCAAAGAACATTATAAGTCAGTAAAGGACAACAGTACATAGTACAAACTGCAGAGTGGAAATTGGTTAATTTAATTGGAGAAAGGTTTTTTAAAACCTTCTCACAATGTCCCTACTTAATCAGGAAAGCTGAAGAATGTTTTATTTGTCATTAAGTTGCTTTATTACCTATTCCCTTCCTCCTGCCCCCATCTTGAGTCTGCTGCTTGTAAATGCCAGGTTGCTTTGCTCCAGGCCACAAACCCCTGTGGCTTGATATGGTTTAATTAGTGAAATATGATTAAAGTGGCAAAATACATTAATTGGCTTTCATATAAAACATACAATTGTTACCCCAGTGGCCGATCCCATCCCAAGGGAATATAAAATTGATATCAAATATGACTTCTATGCCAGAGAGGCTGCCCAGGTGGGTGCGTAGACAGATAGGTCAAATGACCAAATCTAGGTCAAGGCCAGGAAAATCCCCAGTCACATTTCCCAAGGGGACCTCAGGCTAGACATGTCCGCATGACCAAAAGGTCCCCAGCTGCAAATAGCCAACTTGAAGGGATTACCAGGTTTTCCCGAGGTTGAGCAACTCCAACTTTGGAGAATCCTAAAAGGGTGAGGTCCATTTACATGAACCAATCATGCAAACCATCAAGTTCCCATTGTGCAGCATTTTTTCTTTTATTTTGGCCATTGTTCTTCCTGAGAGAAGGCCTGCCCCTAGAGCAGCGGTTCTCAACCTGTGGGTCGCGACCCCTTTGGGGGTCAAATGACTATTTCACAGAGGTCGCCGCTCCTCTATCCTGCCCCACCCCCTTTTGAAAGAAGGCGGTCTCACAGCCAACGGGAGCGCTGTTTCTGAGACCCCATGCTGGGAGGAGGGGAGAGGAGGTGTGCTGGGCGTTTCCCTGTCTTTCGCTGCCAAGTGGGGGGGCGGAGGTAGCGAGAGGAGACCCCGCACTGGCAGGAGGTGAGAGGAGGCATGTTGAGTGTGTGTGGGGACATTTCCCCGTCTTTCCCGGCTGGGCAGGGGGGCAGAGGTGGCGAGAGGACACCCCACGTTGGCAAGAGGGGAAAGGAGGCTTGCTGTGCACATGTGGGGATGTTTCCCTGTCTTTCCCTGCCGGGGAGGGCAGCACAGGTGGCAAGAGGACACCCCGTGCTGGCAGGAGGGGAAAGGAGGCGTGCTGGGCACATGTGGGGAGGGAGGGAGGGTGGGAGTGAAACAAAATGCATCATCTTTCCTCTCTCCCTGTCCTTTCCTCCCTGTGCCTCGTGTAAAGTGTGGGCTGTTTCGGCGCTGTCTTTGGGAGTGACTGGCTTTTTGAACTGTGGAAACCTAACATTCAGAACTAGAACTACTGCCTTAATTCTGGCACTGATGGACGCTTTCTGTGCTTAAAAAAAAAGGGGGAGGGTTACCAGTTTTTAGGCATTAGAAGTCTATCCAGAGCAGTGATTTAGGGCAGTGTTTCCAATCTATCCGATGTTGGAAATAACTAGCTAACTAACTAACACATAAATAAATAAATAACAAAAATAATTTTATGGTTGGGGGTCACCACAACATGAGAAACTGTATTAAGGGGTCGTGGCATTAGGAAGGTTGAGAGAGGTACGTTCTGCCCTATAAGTAGTCCCTGTTTCTAAGAGTCTCTTTGGAGAACTCCCCGCCACACTAACAGACTAGCACTCTGTTAGTCAACTGCTCCCCTCAGCCGACTCTCTTTGCTGAGCTCCTTCCTTCTCCCCACTTCCCAGACTGAAAACTTCTGAACAGCTGCAGTATCACTGCCTTTACTCCCCTCTCCACTATATCCCCTATAATTTTCACCTCTTTCCCTTCTCTATAGGCCTTGTGTGCGTGCGAGAGTGATTATTTTGGTGTGTGAGAACAAATTTGTTAATAAAATCCATTTATTAGTATTGTTATCACCATGAACTGGCCTGGCCTTTGGTAAACTAGATATCATTTTTGATATCACAATTCGGTCATGTTTTGCCACCAGTCAAGTGTTTGTGAGGCCGCCAAACAAGCACGAAGCTAGGCATGGCTATTATATGCTGACTCATACTTGTTTACACCAAGGCAAGCCAGAAACTGCCAGATCTGCTTTAGGAGACCTACCGGAAAAAACAACTTCATTACAGATGTGCGTCAAAACAAAGAGACTCCGTGCCCCGAGCACTCACTCTGGCGAGCTGAGTGCTCAACTGCTAAGCTAGCTGCATCTGCATACCGGCTATACTCTTGTCAATTCGGACCTTAACTCAATCATGTAAATTCTGACCTTTCGGAGACATTGCCTTAAGCCCAAACCTCATTGTTTTCGCCCAAGACCAGACTAGCCCACGGTCATTCTTCCTCTGATAAGAACCCCCAGTTCTGAGAGCTCCTCGGATCTCTCACTGGAACGCCTGTTCGGACTACCCGGCTGCTGCTTCATTCTGCGAGCTCCCCTCGGCAGCCACGCCGAGTTTCCTCTCTTCAATTGGACCTCTTCAGGACTACGAGAAAGGTGTCGTATCACCCATTTCCCCCCCAAAACTCTCATTTCCTATTTCTAGTTAGCTGTGTGGTTGTGTTTTCTTAATAATTTGTCTGCTTGCTAATAAATATCATTGCTGCCATTTTAAATCTGTTTAACTGCTCACTGACCTGAACCTGTATACATAGGGTAAAAGATACCCTCTAAGTTACCCTTCCTCTCACTAGCTTAAGAGAGTGCTCCAGCTAATTTCTCCATCTTGCTTCTCTTGGTTTTGGTTATTTGGGCGCCGTCCCCGGGACCCCCAATTCACAGGGTAACAGAGTGGTGGAGAATGCGGGCAACCCCGGTATCCCTAATTTGAGAAGAAGTCGTGAACCTCCTCAAATCGGGCGGTACTGACTTAGGGAACGGTCAGTTGAGCTGTTTTAGAACACTGGTAGGCAGGCTAGTGTGTGCGTGACTTCTGTGTGTGGGCAGTAATTCTATCGAGAGGATATCTGTACCCCTTTCTTTGTCTTGTCCTGGGAACTAGCTCCCCATCTTGGGTCTATCGTGGGCTGGGATTGTACGTGTTTTAGGTCTAGCACATCAGGAACAGTCTACACACATTCAACATCTTAGCGGCAAGGCACATGAAAAATACGGAAGAAGCAGTCCCCACTCCTTTCGTTGTCTCCTTGTGAGTTACCCCTTTGGTTTGGCTTGTTGGTATTGGAGAAGGTGTTATCACCGTGAACTGGCCAGGTCTTTGGTAAATTTTAGATATCATTTTGATATCACAATTCGGCCCTGTTCTGCCACCCTCAGCCACGTGTTTGTAAAAGCCTCCATACAAGCACTGAGCTAGGCATGGCTATTATATGCTGACTCATACTTGTTTACACCAAGGCAAGCCAGAAACTGCCAGATTTGCTTTCAGAGACCTCCTGAAACAAATGCCTTCATTACAGATGAGTGTCAAAACAAAGAGACCTCTGCCCCAAATGGGCACCCTGGGGAGCTGAGTGCTCAACTGCCAAGCTAGCCACATCTGCATACTGGCTATCCTACTGACTTTAACTTAATCATGTAAATTCTGATCTCTCGGAGACATTGTCTCAAGCCCAAACCTCATTGTTTTCACCCAAGACCAGACTAGCCCACGGTCATACCTTCCCTAAATAAAACCCCCCAGTTCCGAGAGCTTCCTTGGACCGCTCCGGAGTGCTATCCAGCCTTGCCGTTGCTTCGTTCTGCGAGCTCCTCTCGGCTGCCACACCAAGCTTCTTCTCTCCAATTGGACCTCTTCAGGACTACGAGAAAGGTGGTGTTTCCCCCAAAACTCTCATTCCCTATTTCTAGTTGGCTGTGTGGTTGTGTTTTCTTAATATTTGTCTGCTTGTTAGTAAATATTATTGTTGCTATTTTAAACTGTCTGACTGCTCACTGACCTGAACCTGTATACATAGGGTAAAAGATTCCCGCTAAGTTACCCTGCCTCTTGCTAGCTTAAGAGAGTGTTCCAGCTAATTTCTCCATCTTTGCTTGGCTTGTTTGGTCATTTGGGCGCCCTTCCCCGGACCCCCAATCTACAATAACAGAGTGGTGGAGAAACGCGGGCAACCTGGTACCCCTAATTTGAGAAGGAGTCGCGAACCTCCTCAAATCGGGTGGTACTGACTTAGGGAATAGTCAGTGAGTTTAGAACACCGGTAGGCAGGCTAGTGTGTCTGCGTGACTTCTGTGTGTATGTGCAGTGATTCTATCAGGTGGATATCTGTACCCCTCTCTTGTCTTGTCCTGGGAACCACCTCCCCATCTTGGGTCTATTGTGGGCTGGGATTGTACGTGTTTCAGGCCTAGCATGTCAGGAACAGTCTACACACATTCAACATCTTAGCGGCAAGGCACACAAACGTGAAAAGGAGCAGAATCCACTCCTTTCGTTGTCCTCTTTGTGTAGTTCCCCTTTGGTTTGGCTTGTTGGTGTTGGAGAAGGTGTGGGTGGTGATTCCCGGCTTCTCAGTTTTGTGGTTTTGTCTTGATTTGCCAGCTTGTTAGGAGCGGGTGTTGAGTCCCAAACTAGCTTAAAAGTTTAGCGGTTTTGCCCGAAGTAGAGGAAGGGCCCCCTCACCCAGAAAACTAGATAGGAATGGTTCAGTTTTGGGTTCCTTGTCCCTTTTTCCCTGCTGCTTGGCCAGGCAGCATAGTAAGTTCCACTGGGTTCGTCACCCCCCTTCAGAGAGACACAGAAACGCTCCTGAGGGTCTTCTGGGCCTCGTGTGGCCTCCCCGTCCCTGAACTGTTGGCCTCATCCTTTTGTTTTCAGTGCTGTCGAGGTGCAGAACTGGGCCTGAAGGTACAAAAGTGACTTTATTTGGGCAGGCTGGAGATTGGTTCCTTTCCCTCTTCCCCAGAGAAGTTCCGCAGAGTTCATTTTCCTTAGCTCCCTCAGGGGTCTAGGTGATCCTGCCTGTCCCTCCAGCTCCTGGTCCCGTATTTGTGTAGGAAGTTGTTGTTGTTGTTGTGTTTGTGGTAGAAATGGCTAAGGAGAGCCCCGTTGTTGTTAAGGACCTCATGTGTGAGGAAGAGATCCGAGGGAAACTGGAGAGATGGGTTTTGGGTATGGGAAAGTGCTCCTGGAAGGACTCTGTCTTCCAGACGGCCAACCCTTTTACCTCTCTCCGTGAAGCACACGCCCTGGCACATAAATCAAAGAACCCATTCGGGCCTTCGAAGGATTTGTTGGCAGCTTGGGGACTTTGGCTTGTGGCCAGAGACACTAGCAGTGCCCTAGTTGAGACCCATGGGAGGCTGGCAGAAGTGGAAACGGAGAACGCCTGGCTTCATGCCGAGATCGAGACCTTGCGGGCAGACAAGGTAACTTTTGCGTCCATTGCACAGGTTTCCTCACAGAAGCTTAGTTGCCCAGATTTGGGAAGAGAAAGCCCATGCCTTAGAGGCTGAGCTTGATCATGCCCGAGCGGCGGCTAAGTTTATGGTTGGTCAGGTCAAGGAACAGCAAGAGGCTGTTAGTCACGCAGCCTGCCATAAGCGAATTGCTGCACTGGAAAGTCAGCTCCAGACACGTAAGGCCCTAATTTCGGCGGTGTGTCCGGAGCTGCTCCCAAGTTTTGCCCAAGACTTGCCTGAGGACACTTTGCCAGCAGATGCCCTGGCTTCCTCTCCTCACAATCTGGACTGGGAGGCCCCTAAGGTGCCAGTCCACCCGGTAGAGACGTGGTCCATGACACGCAGGACCGTCCCCGCTGGTGAAGATAGTGCAGAAACCCAGGAGATGCAAGTCACTGAGACTAGAGTCCCCTGGCGTGCAACTGAGGCGAAGGCAATTGCAGACCAGTTGGGTCCTTTGAACCGGTCTACCGGCATCATGTGGCTAAACGCGGTGACGCACTCTCATCTGACAGCCAATGGCCAGGACCTGACCCAATTGGCCCAGCTTTGCATGTCCCCTTCGGAGCTCTGTACCCTTGAATCAGCTGTGGCGGCTCAAGGCCTGGTTAGGCTCGGGGCACGTGACTGGATGAGAGAGGTGGTGAGGATCCTTTGGCCCAGACAGAGTGCGGGTATGCTCTACGTCATGGAGCAGCAGGGTCCTCGTGAGAATCCTGAGGCTTACGTGGTACGGAAGCAGCTACTTGCTATTCTGGCTGAAAAGGTACCCCTGAAAGCTCGCGGGTAGAATTTTGATCACGTTGAGTTCAAGACTCTGTTATATGGAGGCTTGAACCATGAGACAAGCTTGGCCCTGGGCTTGGTGGAACCGGCCACAACATCTTGGGAAGAGCTTGGGAACAACCTCCGCAGGGTCGCTGACCTATTGCGAGAGACTGACTCCCTGCGTTCTCTCCCAAAGGCCCATAGGAAGGAACCCAGGAATTGGGAACCCATATCGGAGGTAACATACTCCAATTCTGGGCCCCATTCCCAGCATAGGAAGTCTGCGCCGAATTCCATTCCGCGAGGGAATTGGAACTCATGCTCCACTCCCAGACAGGACAGGCAGTGGCAGGGAAGGGACTCCCGCGGTCAGCCCACTGCCCCCAAACCGTCTCCTGAGTCTGGTCCTCCCCGGGAAACGTCTGGTGGGTACGATCCCACAACCCAGGCATATTCCATGGACAGTGCCAGAGTCTGGAGCATGTTACGTCGGTGTGGACTGGACATGACCCAGTTCGACAAGCAGCCCACGTCGGAGCTTCTCGAAGTTCTAGACAAACAGCTTGCATCAGGTGGTAGACAGCCGGTCCAGGCCATGACGAACGGCCCACCTCTGGCCGGATACTAGCTGACTTTGGACTTTAAGGATTAGGGGTGCTCTCGGTCCAGGAAGCTTCCCCGCAACGTTGTGGCCAAGTTGCGGCCAGACAAGTGGGGAAGGTTCTGGGTGAAGGCAGGCGTAGGAACTGAGGGGGGAAAGACTCCTGCCACCCTGTTTGTGGACTCTGGTGCAGCCTTGAATGTGCTGCACCCTAAATTGGTTAAACACGGTGAACCGACACCCGAGCATGTCCAGCTCTCTGGATATGGTGGGGAGGGTCACCTTGCCTGAGCTTGGAAGGACATCCTGATGTCCATAGAAACATTTCGTTTTCAGCTTTGGGCTTGCAAGAACTGTGGCGAGCTCAATGGCCTTTTGGGCATCGGTTTCTTGTCGGGAAACAGGCTCACTGTTGACTACGCAAACGGATTTCTGTGGAAGTTAGATCAGGGGCCAGAGGAAATTTTGGCCGTGCACCGTTGTGCCGCCATTAAGGTTCCCGCTTCTGTACGTTGTTTAACTAGTGACCCTTGGATTAAGGCTTTCCTGGAGGTCTGGATTAAGAATAAAATCGAGTGCGGGGCCGTAAAGGAGGCTTGTGTCCTGATAGAGGGCCGAGATCCCCCACCTCAGGAGCAGTACAAATACCGGACTGAGGCCGAAAAAGGCATTGGGAAAACCATGGAGGGGCTTCTCCAATGGGACGTAATTACCCCAATGCAGTCAATTTGTAATGCACCTTTGTGGCCTGTCTTAAAATCAGACGGTAAAATGTGGAGGATGACTGTAGATTTCAGGGCTTCAAACTCTGTGACTCCTCCCGTGGTGCCAGTCGTGGCAAAGTACAATGAAATGCTGTCTGCCATTGCGGCAGGAACTAGATATTACAGTGTTATTGATTTGGCCAGTGCTTTTCATTCGATCCCTCTTCACGAGGCATGCTGGTACAAGTTTGCATTCACATTCCGGGGCCAGCAGTATGTGTTTAAACGCACGCCCCAGGGCTTCCATTCCAGCCCGAGCATTTGGTTAAGATGTGGAACAAGCTGCAACTAGCTTCACGGTCCCACGTCTTATCCTACGTGGACGACATTTTGGTTCATTCAGCCTCCGAGGAAAAGACCGGAAAATCACCCAGGAGGTGCTAGGTATCATTCGACACACTGGCTTCAAGGTGAATAGGGAAAAGTCTCAGCTGGTGTCCACTGAGGTGAAATATCTAGGTCTTTGTCTCGGCACTGATGGTCGCACCCCTGACACACAACGGGTGGAGGTGATCACGAAGTTGCCAGCCCCCACAGACGTGCACTCCCTGCGTTCTCTACTGGGAACGTTCAACTTTCTAGGGACTTTATTGAGTCTTTCACTGCCAAAGCGAAACCTCTATATGCCCTATTAAAGAAGAATGCCGAGTGGAACTGGGGACCTGCTCAGCAGCAGGCGTTTGCACAGCTTAAAGAGGATTTGATGAAGGAACCCGCTTTGGTGCACCCCAATGTGGCCAAGCCGTTCCTTATCCAGTTAGCCACCTCTGACAGGAGTATAGGAGCGGTCCTATCGCAACAACAGCATGGCACTCAGCATGTGATAGCATATGCCTCCAAAAATCTGGATCCACATGAGACCAAATAGTCCTTGTGAAAAGACCTGTCTTGCTCTTATCTGGGCTCTAACGCTGTGACACTGTAGGTTTCTTTCCAGTCTCTTAAGTTGACTACCACCATGCAAGACTGGAAATTCCCTCCCAGCATTTTACTGGGGTTCTTGCCAGCCTCCCAAAGCTGACTCCCATGCTTGGAAAGACTGGCAATCTCCCCAGCTCTATCAGATATGCTGCCACCACCCCCCTAATTATGAATCGCTTGGACAGAACAGGAGGGACTCTGCCCAATCTCTAAGCGTAAGGATCTTCCCCCTCCCCCTCCCCTGAGTGAGAGGTCCTATGTATCGTGTGCCAACCCTGGCGTGGAATGGGAGAGAAACGGAGGTTTATAGAAGGTGTTTAATCAAGGCATGCAAATAAACAAAACAATATCACACTTGAAGGCTCCCCCTCCCAGGTACGCTTAGTTACAAGAAGTTACAAAAACAGATATAAAAGCACAGATACATTCTTAGATCAGCCAATTCCCAAAATAACAACATCCCTAATGCGACTAACTACTTATTTCTAGTTACTCACAATTAGGTTATAGGCGTAGATGGTTTGAAGGAGAAGAGAGGGGGTTCCAGGAGACACGGCATGCCTGCTAGCCGTTTGGCCCAGCTCTCCTCTCTTCTCTCTGTCTTTCTCTCTCTCTCTCTCTGGCCGCATGGCCTCTCAGAAGTTTTATATTTTCCTCCTTGGAAGGATCTGGAAGCATCTCCAAGGTGCCCACCTCTTTTCCTTTTGGTTGGTCAATTCTCACCTTGTGATCTGTGATGCTGACCCTTTCGTTTTGGTTGGTCAACTCTCACCCTGTGACCCTTGATGCAATCCCAACACCTCATTTACCCTTGGTTTACCTAAAGAGGGAAGTATCTCCCTTTGATAAACGAGCTGGGAGTTTATGATTGGAGGTGCCCGCGTAATTGTCCAGACCCCCCCCCATGCCTCTTAAGTACATCCTTTCTGGGCAGGTCCAGAATGGCCAGGTGTCTAACACCCATATTGCCGAATGGACTATGTCCCTGGTGTCACGTGGGGTGGATTTTCAGAAGCAGCCGCAGGATCCACCAGCTCCATATGGTCTTATTGTGACTGGGGCCACGCGTGAGTGTCCTTTACCACCCTTGAATTTCAGTAACTGGCCAGTGGAATGGGGAGCCTCCCTTGAGGAAGCTCAGTTGCAGGACTTTGTGTGCTGGTTTTGTGATGGATCCTCCATGCATGTGGACGGTAGCCCACAGACAGACTATGGAGCGATCTGCATCACAGACTCCTTCACCCTACAGGAAAAGCCCAACCACATTCCAGCCAAGTGGCAGAGGTAGAAGCTCTGAAAGCTATTTTGGAGCACGAGCCCCTTGACTGTCCCCTGGCAATCTACACGGACTCAGACTGGATGGCTAAGGCTGCAACCGTCTGGTTACCAATCTGGCTCCAAAATGACCTTAAAACATCTGATGGGAAGCCCATTGCCCATCTAGACAAATGGGTCCGTATTGCAGCCCAAATTGAGGAACGGGTCACCCCTACATGGGTAGCTCATGTCAGAAGACACCAGAGAAAGGGTACGGCTACCTGTATTTGGAACACCAGGGCTGACGCCATAGCTAAAGATGCAGCTTTGCAGGACGATGGGGCCCCCATCGCCGCTATTAATGTGAATCCCAAGGAGCAGTTGATCCCTCCCATGTTAGATCTAGGGTTCTTACAGAAGGGAGACTCTGAGATCTTGGACTTGGCCAGGAAGGGCTCAGATGAGTCTGGCCGGTTCAGATCTCTCAGTTGGATGGAGGGTACTGGGCGATCGATGAGTGGCCAGTGCCACTGGATTGTGCCCAGGGACCTCCACAGTGACATCATCCAGTTCATGCACGAACAGGGACACCGAGGGTGTGAGGTGACCCTGGATCGGGTTTGGGACACCAGGTGGTGGCCGCAGGTTAAGCAGGACATCTACCAGTGGGTGGATAACTGTTTGGCTTGCGCCATGGTCAACGCTGACCCTACCGGTCCCAAGGCTCCCATCCAGCACCAACGCACTGAGGGTCCTTGGTCGTGCATCCAGATAGATTTTATAGGTCCGCTTCTAACCACCCCGCGTGGGAACAAGTATTGCCGTACGGTCATCGATCCCTTCATTGAGGCCTTTCCATGCAGAGACAGCACTGCGAGCATGGCAGCCCACTTGCTCTTTAACAATGTTTGGGCACGGTGGGGGTGTCGCGGGACCTTGACTCAGATGCCAGGCCCCACTTCACCGGCGAGGTCACCCGAGAACTGTGCAAGGCCCTGGGCATTCGCCAGCGTTTTCATATCGCCCACCATCCACAGAGTTCAGGACACATCGAGAGGGCGAACCGCACTCTGAAGGAGGCTGTTTGGAAGGTGGTGCGTTCCTCCGGCAAAGACTGGGACATCAAGCTGCCCATCATCTTAATGGCCTTTAGAGGCACGGTAGCATCTCATGGCTTCACGCCGCACATGGTAATGACCGGGCGGAAGATGATGCTGCCTGAGGCATTTTGGATTAATACGGGTCTCCCCTCTGAGTTGGAACCGGTGGTTCTCAACAACGAGTGGGTCAAGAATCTAGTCAGCCATCTCGGTCAGGTACACGACAGGTCGCTGCCCAGCTGGGCAAGAACCTGCTCAAAATGGATAAGAGATTGGGATGGGTCCGCAGCCCCTGTCAGTGGGAGGAAGGTCAGTTGGTCCTCTATAGAAACTTCTATAGGGACAAACACTCCCTCGCCGCCAGGTGGGTCGGCCCTGTCCCCATTGTGAAATGGATCTCACCTGCAGTTTACCAGGTAAGAATCCCACGGAAGAGAGGAGACTGGTTCAAGTTCTTCCACGTCTCCCAGTTGAAGGAGTGGAAGGGCCAGCCAGTCGAGCCCAAAGGGATCATGGAAGTAAAGTTACCAGAAGAGGGTGCTGGGGAAAACTCCCATCAGTGTGATTGCCCCTCTAGTATCTTTGAATTATAGGGAAATGCCAATTGTGAACTTGTCAGAGACGTTTGTCTCCATGTATGAGGCATTCGACAATGGTTGAACCGCCCCGGTTTGCAGAGCAGAGATGGCAACCCCTCTGGGCTCCCAGTCTCTGTAGAATAGTCTCGCCTTGTACATAGTTTTGCTTGCTTTGGTGTTGTCTAACTTGCTTTTCCTTTGCCAGCTATTTCTTTCTTTTTCACCATTTTGGGTGGGAGACCAACGGGTTGGCTGACCTGAGGTCCCCCTGTCCTGAGGTGGATCAGGCCTACAGAGTCAGCCCTGATGCCCTGAGGAAGGGATATGAGTCCGACCAGGATGCCAGCACTCTCTCACTTTGAGGGATTGCCTTATGCAATGGCATCCCCGGGAATTATGGGCATGACAGCTAGGGTCTAACGACCCTCTCAGTAGAACCAGGTCTGACTCTGGAGTACCGGTCTACAGCCCAGAATGGTTTCTGCTGTGAAGAGACCTCTCTCCCCCTTTTTTTTTGCATGCTTGGACTGTTACGGTGAGAACAGTCTTAGCTGCTCCTTAGCTTGATACGTAATTCAGACGTATATTCCAAAGGTGTATGTCCACTCTCTGACGCCCCATAAGGGCCGGAGACCCACACAATTGGCAAGACGCCTGGCCCCGGTGCATTGTTCCCAATTTGCATATGTTAATAGAACATTTGCATGTATAGGCCCAACCATCCTGGACTATCTCCAGTAGCGTCAGTGTCTGCTCTGGCAACGAGCAAGCGCAGCCTGTGCTTGTCTCGGATTGGTTTCGATTTCTGTCTTTCAACTGGTTTGGGAATCCTCGCCACCAGCGAAGGCCAGAGTATAACTAGTTCAGCTTAAGACCAGAGCCCACCCTAGTCACGCTGAACTAGTGGGTACCATTGCCATTGCAAATGGAGCTTCAGCACAAGCCCGGATTGTATTATGAATTCTCTCATATTACAGCTCCTTGGTGAAATATTGGAGCAAGCACGATTTGCAGGCCCGAGCTACCCCAGAAGGTACCCTCCGCATGGAGGCCCCCTCTACTGAGGTACAGTCAGACCATTACTGTGACCAAGGTCTGGGACAGTCACCCCTGTCTCCTCCATGTTAACACCTTTGCTTGGCATTTCGTTAAAACCAATTGAGGTTCTCATCATCCCTGGATTTCGCAATTTGCACTCAGTTCCCAACTGGCTCCGTGTCAGTGATTTGCATTAAATGTTTACATTGGCTATAACCGGTGCCAGTCTTTCCTCCCACAAAGCAATAGGTCGACCGTTCCAGATAGCCAAGGCCATCCCTGGATTGTCCACCGCCCCCGAGGCACCGTGGAGGGGGTGTGAGTCCAGACACACCACGGTTCCAGTCAAGGGGCCAAGCCCGAAATGACAACTTGTTCCTGTTCCTGCTGTTGGGGACCCCAGCCAGCCGCTCCCCAACCAACTCCATGAACTACACTGCCCACATTCCGAATCGTAAAGCCTGTTTCCCACTTGGACTGTTCCTGTTGCCTGTTTTGCAAACCACCTCTTGCAAAGAGCTAGCGTGCCTGGGCTAGCTCGACCATGAACTTGGACATTTTTGCCGCTCCTGCTCCATTCGGACTCACTGCCATGGTTCCAGCCACGTTGGAGCCACCAATATGCCTGCATTCTCCAGGCCCCGAACTTTCCTGTTTCCAGGGGGGGATGCAGAGACTCTTGCCTGCTACTCACCTCCCCAGGACCACGAACCCTCGTTTTTGCGTTTGCATTGCCCGCATTGCCATTGGACTATCTAATTTGCCTGCATTTGCCACTGGATTATATTGAACTGCCTGCTTTACTTGTCATTGGATTAATTGTTCATTTAACATGCCTGCACTCACCTCAAGCAACAGCATACTTTGGACTACTTTGAAACTGCCCACATCACTCTTCATTGGATTAGTGGAACTGCCCACATTCTCCCTCTCATTGCTCATTGTTTAATGACCATTGCATTTTTGTTTATTGTCACTATGCATTTCTTGTAAGTATGTAGCTAGGGTTAGGATGTTGTTAGTTAGGGACTGCTCTTACTAGATGGAAATGTTGCAAAAATTTCTTGCTCCCGAGGTGTGATACGACTCCAGAATCTGTAGACCTCTATTCGGCTCTAAATTCATTTTGAAATGTTTGATTGGAAAATGATCAATTTGTGTCAAATTGCCCATTTTCGGGGGGGGATTATTTGAACTGGCCTGGCCTTTGGTAAACTAGATATCATTTTTGATATCACAATTCGGCCCTGTTTTGCCACCAGCCAAGTGTGTTTGTGAGGCCACCAAACAAGCACGAAGCTAGGCATGGCTATTATATGCTGACTCATACTTGTTTACACCAAGGCAAGCCAGAAACTGCCAGATCTGCTTTAGGAGACCTACCGGAACAAACACCTTCATTACAGATGCACGTCAAAACAAAGAGACCTCTGCCCTGAGCGGGCACCCTGGCGAGCTGAGTGCTCAACTGCCAAGCTAGCTGTATCTGCATACCGGCTATACTATTGTCAATTCGGACCTTAGCTCAATCATGTAAATTCTGACCTTTCGGAGACATTGCCTCAAGCCCAAACCTCATTGTTTTCGCCCAAGACCAGACTAGCCCACGGTCATTCTTCCTCTGATAAGAACCCCCAGTTCTGAGAGCTCCTCGGATCTCTCACTGGAACGCCTGTTCGGACTACCCGGTTGCTGCTTCATTCTGCGAGCTCCCCTCGGCAGCCACGCCGAGTTTCCTCTCTTCAATTGGACCTCTTCAGGACTACGAGAAAGGTGTCGTATCACCCATTTTCCCGCAAAACTCTCATTTCCTATTTCTAGTTAGCTGTGTGGTTGTGTTTTCTTAATAATTTGTCTGCTTGCTAATAAATATCATTGCTGCCATTTTAAATCTGTTTGACTGCTCACTGACCTGAACCTGTATACATAGGGTAAAAGATTCCCACTAAGTTACCCTTCCTCTCACTAGCTTAAGAGAGTGCTCCAGCTAATTTCCCCATCTTGCTTGTGTTGGTTTTGGTTATTTGGGCGTCCCCCCCGGGACCCCCAATTCACAGGGTAACAGTATGATTGTCTGGCTTTTTGCTTGGTCTGATCCCATAAAAACTGGGTCTCGCTGGATTACTCTGCCCCTCGTTTTGCAACTCCACTAATTTCTCCAGTCTTTGCATTTTTGGAGTGAATCAAGATGTCCCCCAGGGGACCCCCAGAAGCCAGGGTAACAGAGTTGTGGAGTAACATGGGCAACCCCGGCACCCCTAATCTGAATGGAAGTTGCAACCCACGCAGAGCAGGTTTATAGGGAATGACCAACCAAAAGCCTAGAGTGTTAAGAAACACATGTGTATGCAACTATGGAGTCAGTGAGCCACAGGGCTACTGTTGGGGTTGGGAATCTCTCCCCCTTTCTATCTTGGTTTGTATATGGCAGCTGCACCTACGTGGTCACTAGCATAGCAGTGAATCATGGCAGATTGCGAGGGCTGTACATAAGCTGTCCCAGAAATCTCTCCCTAACTTGGGTCTATTGTGGAGTGAGATCCTGTGTGCTAGGTAGTAGGCTAGGATTGCCTATAGCACACACTGCATTTTTGTGTAGTTTTAGCAATTGTGACTGCAGGTCAGTAGGAAACATGGGTGGTGATTCCCGTAACTGTGGTAAGCATGGGTGGTGAGTCCCAGCAGAATAAGAGACACAAGTGGTGAGCCCCGTAATCCTAGGCAACACGAGTGGTGAGGTCATAGAGTTGAAAAGCACGGGTGGTGAGTCCCGTAGGCTTTGAAGGGCATGGGTGGTGAGTCCCGTCCTGAGTAGGATTTCAGAAGTTTGTGCCGAGGCAGAGGAAGGTGCCTCTCTCCCAAAAAACTACAGGGCAGTTTCAGTGTTGCCCTTTCCCTCTTTCCATGTCACAGGTCCTGGTGACACAGTAAGTTCTTTAGGGTTTGTTCCCCCCTTCACGTCTAGGAAGGGCCTAGGTGAAGGTCCCCCCAAAAGGGATCAGAGTGGTCCCCCAATCCCTGAATCTGACCCCTATCCCTTGGTACACTAAGCCAAGAATGGAGGAAGTCCAGGCTTAGACTTGTAAAAGGGAATTTATTGGGGAGCCTGTAGATAGGTTCCACATCCCCCTTTCCTAACAGAGTTCCTTAGCATTCATCTCCTAAAAAAACCCCAAGAGTCTAGGTGATCCTTCCTGTCCCTACCAGCCTGGTCTCTCATGTAACTAGGAGAAAGAAAAATGGAAGTGAAGAATCTTATGCAAAAGGAGAAGGTGGCAGGGAAGCTTGAATGCTGGGTCCTCCCCAAGGGCAAATGCCCATGGAAAGACTCCAGCTTCCAAATTCCGGATCCCTTTTCCACCCTTCAGTAGGCTTACATGAAGGCTTGTATGGAGAAGACCTCTTATAAGGCCACACTTTGGGGGTCCCCAATGTCAGTACGGTTTGGATGGGCACCATACCTAATTGGCATCATATGTAATTGCCAACATATTTTATTGGTTTTGATATCAAATTCAAGCCTGAGAGGTGACGGAGAGGTCAAACTGAGCGAGGGAAAGAATTTGACTGTAAATATGAGAAGGATAGGTCAACTTGAAACTTCCTCCAGGTAAGACTGAGTCATTTGTCAGGCAAATACACACCATTCCTGTGGATAGTAGGCTTAAATAGAAGCTGGAATTTTCCAAGGAATCCAACTGTGAAGAGCCCATCAGGACACTGATTGACAGATATCCATCCCTTGTACACCTGGATTCTTTCCTCTTTCCTCATAGCACCCACAATAGACAGCTATTACAACACCCATCATGTCTTTGTCAATCAAAGCACAAAGCCCATCAACAGGCAAAAGACTCATTGTCCACAACAGGTTCCTTTTGTCTTGCATCTGGAACCTTCACAGCCACAAGCCATTTTCAGGGTACAAATACCCCTGATTTCAGGATGTCCAGTGTAGTCTCTTGAAGGTCTATCCGTCACTCTGTCCGTCTGGCTCCTGAATGAGAACTGTCCTTACGTCCTACCTAAGCCAAAATACATTTCCACAACAGGTTCCTTTTGTCTTGCATCTGGAACCTTCCAGCCACAAGCCATTTTCAGGGTACAAATACCCCTGATTTCAGGATGTCCAGTGTAGTCTCTTGAAGGTCTATCCGTCACTCTTCCGTCTGGCTCCTGAATAGAACTGTCCTTACGTCCTACCTAAGCCAAAATACATTTCTGCTCTTCACTATTCTTCTGGACTGGTAATTATAATCCTCCAAACCTCTCAGCCTCTCTATAATTTTTCCTCTCTTTGTCTTTCAGTTAGCTCTTGTGTGAATGAATAATTGTGTGTATCTTGTGTGCATGCATGAGTGAATTCCCCTCAATAAAACACATTTTTAGCTTATTTCTGAATCTATGGCTGGTTCTTTTCCTGTGTGCCCATAAACACTGGTAGAAAAGATCTCTAGTTGCCCCCTCGTCAGCCTCTTGATTTTGAGCTAATTGATTCCCCACTTTTTCAAGGAGGTATTTGGCATTGTAGAGTGGCCCTCGTGGCACCTACCTTTTGGGGTAATACCCTTTTGGGCCTTCCAAGGACACCTTTGTGGCATGGGGACTTTGGCTCACTGCAAGGGATGCCTCAAGCACCCTTGTGGCTGCCAAGGTCTGTACTGAGAAAATGATCAAAGAGATTGCCTGGCTTCAAGCTGAGAACAAGGTTGTGCAAGCGGACAAACTAACTTTTGCATCTGTGGCACAGACCACAAGCCAGAATTAAGTGATGTGACCCTCACAGCCCAGACTTGGAAGGAATGGGCCAAACTTTTAGAAGAAGAGCTGGCCCAATCTAAGACTGTTGCCAAGTTCATGGTGAGGCAGTTGAAAGAGCAACAGGAGATGGTCAGCCACATGGCTTGCTATCACAGAGTAGAAGAACTGGAGAAGGAACTAAAAACTTGGCAGGCAGTCATTTCGGCAGTCTGCCCAGAGTTTCTTTCTTCTCTCTCCATTGCCACCCTCAGGGAATTGCTGCCTGAGGATGCAACGGCATCCCACTCCTACAACCCTAATTGGGTGGAGAGCACTGCTCCTGTTCATCCAGTTGAGACCAGATCTATGACAAGGAGAAAAGTGACTGTAAGGGAGGATGAACAGAAGACCCAGGAAATCGAGAGTAGGGTCCCTTGGAAAGCCACCAAGGCCAAAGCGATTGCTGATCAGCTTGGCCCCTGAACAAGTTGACTGGGATCATGTGGTTTAATGCCATGATCCATTCTCACCCCACAGCCAATGGGCAGGATCTAACCCAACTTGCTCGGCTGTGTGTGTTCCCCTCAGAGTTCCCCACCTTTGCCATCACCGCCTGGGGGTTGGTGAGGTTAGATGCCTATGCATGGATGCGAGAGATTATCAGGATCCTGTGGCCAGGTCACACTGCAGGAGTCCTGTATGTTTTGGAGCAGCAGGCCCCTAGAGCAACTTCTGGCTATGCTGGCCAAGGTTCAACTAGCACAGGGACAATGGGATTTTGACAATGTGGAGTTCAAGACGCTCCTTTACAGAGGCTTGAGACAGTGACGCTCTCTGAGCATAGTCTGGAGATTATGACCCAACCTGAAGTGCTTATTCAGGGAAGAGAGCTAAGATTTGGATGGCCTTGCGCAAACTAGGATTCGACATGAGCCAGTTTGACCAATGGCTGATGTTGACCAATGGCTCGATGCCCTAATTAAGCACTCTCAGCTAGGAGGTGCACAGCCCGTGGATGCCTTGACACATGACCTAAATATGAGTGTGCCTGGCTACATGGATGAAGTCCTGACAGCAGTTCATTGCTTTCCTCTGGTCAGTAACTACCAGCAATATGCAGGGATAGCCCATAAGAATCCCGCCTTCATAGTAGATTTCACGTTTGAGGGTTGCCACCCATCATGGGAATGGAAAACATTCCTCCTCATATGTCCAAATATAACTAGAACCCCTTGCAAGGTCTCTTGTGACTGAATCAAATGTCCCTTCATCCTGTTCACAGACTCCCCTCCATCTAACTCCCCTTCTATGTATTTAGGCAGCATAGTGATCAGGAAAGATGTAGAGGTCTTTGCCTATTCCTGGAGTCAGCCGATTAGCACCTCTATTCAGCTCAACTTCATCATAATAAACATTTCCAAGGTTCTGCCAGTCTCCCGACCCTTCCTTAGACTGGTGTGGACCCAATGGGAACACTAGGAAAAGTGCTGGCTCTCTTTCTCCCACTCACATGCATGAAATTAATGTGACATCGTAGGCACTGTGTTAGGAGACATTGGGACTGGCGGAGCGGTAATGAATGCTATAGACACAGAGATTATAACAAATGAGTTAGGAATTATTGGGACTAAGACCGAAGATATAAGAATTTCATCAGCCACGGGTTTAACTAACCTGGCTCAAGGTGTAGATCTAATTGGCCAGCTAATGCCCCAGTAAGTCAGGGTAGAAAAAGATATCATTGCAGATCTTGGAAAATCCCTCATAGAAACATGCATAATCTGTCTGTAGATATACAGTGCACCCAGTTGCAAAGTAACTTTATTACCTTCTCTGCCCAAGTAATACAGTCCAGCCTCATGCATCACTTACACCTGGAGATCCTAAGCCTCCTCCAGGAAAGATATCTTGAATCACTCAGTCACCCATCTGCCTTAGCCAGAACAGGGCGAACCTCATGGAAAAATCTAACCCTCCATGTGGAAGTCCTCCATGAGTGAGTTACTGATGCAGTCCAACTGCACCCTCATTTCGGATTCCCACTAGCCCAAGCCAAAGCCACCATTCTTCCAAGCCAACAGTTTTACTGGTCAAATGGCATGCATTTCTTTGGTTCATGCGACAATGGGTACACTGCTTCCACAACCTGAAGGGAATAGCCCAACAGGACACCACCGATTACCATATAGCATCTGTTAACAACTCTGTGCTGGTGCAAATGAATCAAGATTGCTTTTACATGTTATACCTGGAGACCATCCCGTTACCATTAACAGAACAGCCGGGAACCCCTACTTTTGTCAAACGCACATAGTAGACTGTTTTGGTCAGGACTTCTTCTTAAAAGAGGTAATTAAGGACTATATGCTAGAAATAGCTTACACTCCATCATCTTCTAAGTTAGAGGGGTTCCATCCACTTGGCTTCACAACCTGACCACTTTGAATAAGAAAGTTCAGGAGGCTGCACATTCCCTACACAACATTGCAATCACTGTAAATCACAAAGTCAGACAGATCACCATAACCTTGAAAGAAATTCAAAAGGCAACACACAAGTCCTGGTGGGATGCCTTCATGTTGTTACCCTGTTTACTGGGGGTCCCGGGAGGGACACCTAAATAACCAAACAATGAAACACAATTTTGGGGAAAATTAGCTGGAGCACTCACCTAAGCTAGCGAGAGGCAGGGCAACTTAGCGGGATCTTGCAACCCAGCATCTATGGAGTCAGGTCAGTCAAGCAGCCAGACAGGTTTAAAGTAATCAAAATGATGTTTTATTGAACACAAGCAAATATCAAAGATATCACAGTCACACAGCTAACTAAGAAATTAGAGGTTGAATTAAGGGTAGAGATTTTCAGGGAAAATGGGTGATACGACACCTGTCTCGTCATCCTGGACCTTGCAGGAGAATCCGGGGTGAAGAGAAGAAGCTCAGCTCGATTAGCTGAGGGGAGCTCACCAAGCACAGCAGCAGCAAGACGGGAAGAGTGATCTGAGGAAGGTCTCGGAGTCAGGGGTTTTTATAGGGTGAATTGGGACTTCAGGCTATGCCTTGGAGAAAACAATGAGTTTTGGGTGTGAGACAATGTCTCGGAAAGGTCACAACTTTGCATGATGGAATCAGAGCTGAATCAACAATAGTGTGGCCAGTATGCAAATGCACAGCGCTTACCAGTGGACAGCACAATCTTTGTCCAGTAGCCTGCTCAGGGCAGGAAACCTTTGTTAGCATCGTGCGTATGTAATCAGGTGTTTGCCGGAGAGGTCCCTGAAGCAACGAACTGTCTGTCTCTGGCCTGCCTAGGTGGAGAATGGAATGTCCAGCAATTATCGGCTGTGCCTGTTTGCGTGCTTGCGCGGTGGCCTCACAAACACGTGGAGCGGGGTGGCAGGGGAAAGCCGAATGGTTGGATATCAAAGTGATATTGGGTGCTATCTCCGGGTAGGCCTAGACTGCAGTAACAATCCCCCCCCCGAAAATGGACAATGTTGGGACAATATTGGACATTTTCCAATTAAACATTTTAAAGCAAATTTAGCGTTGAATGGAGGTCGACAAGCACAGAAGTCGTATCACTCTTTGGGTCAAGGGGTTTTTGCAATGAGCACAAGGGATTCCTAACTTATCAAAACATTCCTATCTAGTAAAAACTAAACCTAAACACATTCACACAAACATATAGAATAGCAATGAGCAATGGGCAATAAACAGTAACCAATGAAAGAACCCTCCCACCAATGGAGAAAAGTAGCGTAGCAATGCAAAATGAAATAATCAATGAAATACTGTAAATCCAATGCAGGGCATGGCGATGAAAGGCAATCCAAGGAGGAATTAGTCCAATGTGGATGATGGAATGAGAGTTTGTAGTCCGGGGGAGGTGAGGTGCAAGCAAAAGTCTCCGCACACACACACACCCCGGAAACAGGAGAAGTCTTGTAACTGGAACCAATGAGCAACACAAGAGTCCATCCAGGTAGTGGAGCAGGAACGGCAACAAAATGTCAAGTTCGTAGGCAAGTTAGCTGGGGAATGCTAACTCTTTGCAGGAGCCGGCTTGCAAAGCGTTGGCAACAGGAGTAGTCCAAGCAGCAAAAGTTCTTTAAAATCCGGGATACTGGCAAGATAGTCCATAAAGTCCGTTGGGGAGTGGCTGGATTGCTTCACCTGGGATCCCCAACTGCGGGAGCGGGATCGGGATCAGGTTGTCATCTCAGGTCTGGCTCTCGGCTGGAATAGTGATGTGTCGGCATTCACCCCCCCCCATGGTACACAGAGGTGATGGATGAGTCCGGAGGTGGTCCCGGCTCTTGGGAACCGTAGACCTATAGCTCATGTAGGAAAAACTGACGCGGTTGATAGCCAATGCAATTAACAAATGCAAATAGATGGCAAGGAGCCCACTGGGAATTGGGTTTGGAGTGGAAAGCCAATTATCCGGGGATGATGGGAGCCTCAGTTGGTATTAACTGGACGTCAGGCAAAGTTACTATCACAGAGGGTGCAGGGGTGACTACCTCAGACCTAGTCCACTCTAAGGCGAAGGTCGGTCTGACCAGACCGCAGTAGAGGAAGGCCCACCAGTTATGCTATACCACTGGGCTAGACTGGGCCTGCAACAAATATCATGGTGTAATATGAGAGAGTGGATAATGCAATCCTTTGTATTTAGTTACCCTCTGGCATGACTACCTATTGCAAAGGCCGTGGTACACACTTGCTCAGATTGAATTACATTAGGCTCTGGTCTCTCGGCCTGGCAGCGGGGTCTCCAGACTGGTTAAAAGACAGATAAAAAAACCAATCTGAGACAAGCGCAGACTACGCTTTGTCGTTGCCAGAGCAGATGCTGACCCTCCTGGTGATTGGTCAGGATGGTTGGGCTTATGTATGCAAATATTTTATTAACATATGCAGATTGGACACAATGCACCGGGGCCAGGCGTCTTGCCAATTGTGTGGGTCTCCGGCCCTTATGGGGTGTCAGAGAGTCATTCTAAATTTGTGAATTCAAAGCCAAATTGAGTAACAAGCGAGGTAGCAACTCGGACTGTTCTCACCCTAACAATCCAAGCACACAGATAGAATGAGGAGAGAGGTCCCTCAAAGGTGGGGGGTCATTCTGGGCAGTAGACCGGGAGTCCAGAGTCAGACCCGGTTCTTCTGAGAGGGTCGTGAGACCCCCGTTGTCTAGCCCTTTTCCCCAAGACGCCATTGCACAAGGCAATCCCTCAGATTGAGAGAATGCCAGTGTCCCGGTCTGACTCGTATCCCTTCCTCAGGGCATTAGGGCTGACTCTGAAGGCCCGATCTACCTCAGAGGATAGGAGTACCTCGGGACAGCCATCCCGTAGGTCTTTCCCCAAAACAGTGTAAAGAAAGAAAGAACTATTCCAAATCTCAAAACAAGCAAAACTATGTACAAGGCGAGTCTATTTACAATAACTGGGGGTTCGGAGGGGTCACTCCGCCTCTATCCACCTCAGACAGTGGCCGTTCAACCGTTGTCAAACGCCTTGTAAACGGAGGCAAACGCCTCGGACAAATTAATGGCTGGCACTTCCTTGCAACCCAAAGAAGTCTGGCAAATCATTGAGCTTACATTGGGTCTTTGGGCACTGGGATCTTCTGGCTCGGGGATGACCACCGACGCAGGATCAACTGGCTGACCCTTCCATTCCCTTGAATGTGGTTGTCTGTGGGTCTCTGAAATTACTTGCAAGAGTGGCAGTGCCCACTCATTGCTGGAGACCCTTTTGGCCAAATCAAAGAGGAGGCTGGTCTTGGACTCATGTGCCTCCTGAAATTGTGGCCGGATGGTGATCGAGACAGAGCCAAGAACTGTCTTGGCCCCTCTCAAAATCACTAGTGTACCAATAACATGGGTGCCACTGAACATGGAAGCCAGGTGGCACCAGAACAACTTGGCGGAGGGGAAGGCAGTAGCCAAATCCACCTCCGTGGGGCAGTTAGGTCTCACACTGGCCGAAATCTCCCGTTGGAATGCCACAAAGGGGTGTGTATGGTGTCACCACAGGGAGTGCCAGGGCGAGAGCCGTTGTTGACCTTTGCTCTGACTGGGCAGGAACTTCTTGCTGTTTAAATCCCCAGTCTCCTTTGAGATTCCCATGAAAGATGGCATGAAGTGGAAGAACTCTCCAGGCCATGGCCTCAAGGAAACCTCGGGGGAAACTGCTGGGTTCCAGCTGGGGGCTAAGAGCAGAGACAACAACAAGCTCGGGAAGCTTGGGGCTGGCTTCCCCTCACTGTGCGCTCTCCTCTTCCCGGCTCTCATACTGGCTGGCAAGGTGCTGTGTCTGGTCAGATTCTGTGGGGGCTTCCTCCTGAACCTCAGCCTGGCGCGATCCTTCTTGGTGCTGTGAAAGCACTATTACCTCTGAGGTGTCTGGATTCGCACTCAGGGTTGAGTCAGGAAGAGGGGTAATCTGTCTACTTCTAGTGCGCCCTGGGCATTTGTGTTCTCTGGGGGGCTTTGGTTGGGTCTCCCCCGCCATACCCTGTCAAACAGATAGTGTTGGGGGTGGGCTCACCCTGTCTCATCAGATTAGGGAGCAGCACTTTTGGTGCTGCTCCGGAGTCTGCAGGAGGGGTGGCAGGAGTCTTTTCCCTCTCTGTCCCAGTGCCTGCCATCACCCTAGATCTACCCTGTCTGTTGGGCGTCAGTCGAGCTACAACTCTTTGGGGGAGATCCCGGGACCGAGGGCACCCCTATCCTGACAGCTCTAAGTCAGGGTAATAACCAGCTGGAGGGGGACCATTGGTCACTGCATTCACAGGCTGGCTATTTCCCAGCTGGACCTGCCTGTCCAGGGCATCAAGGAGCTCGCTCGTGGATCTCCTATCGAACTGGCTCATGTCCAGTCCGCACTTCCTTTGCATGTCCCAGATTTTAACTCTGTCCGAGGAGTACGTCTGGGCCATGGGATCGTACCTGCCAGACATCTCCCGGGGACAGCCAGACTCAGAGGGCTGTTTGGGGGTAATGGGCTGCTGTGGGGGGTTCCCTGCCTTGCCTGGCTGGCTGCGGGTGTCCCTTCCCTGCCACTGCCTGTTGTCCTGTCGGAGAGCTGGGCGTGGATTCCAATTCCCACAAGGAATGGAATTCGGCACTGTCTTTCTGTGTTGGGAATGGGGTCCATAGTTCGAGTATGTCACCTCAGCTATAGGTTCCCAATTCCCTGCAATTCCCCCAATTCCTTTGGGCCTTGAGGGAGGGTTGGAGGGAGCCAGCCTCCTGTAACAGGTCCGCAACCTGATGGAGGTTGTTCCCAAAGTCCTCCCAAGATGTCGAGGCCGGATCCACCAGACCTAGGGCCATCTTCGTTTCGTGGTTCAAGCCTCCGTACAGTAGAGTCTTGAATTCCACGATGTTGAAGTCGTACCCATGGGCAGTCAGGGGGACCTTCTCAGCCAGAATGGCGAGTAGCTGCTTCTGCGCCGCATAAGCCTCAGGGTTCTCACGAGGACCCTGCCGCTCCATGACGTAGAGCACACTTGCACTCTGTCCGGGCCAAAGGATCTTCACTACCTCTCTCATCCAGTCGTGGGCCTTGAGCCTAACTAGGCCTTGAGCTGCCATGGCCGATTCAAGGGTAGGAAGCTCCGAAGGGGACATGCAAAGTTGGGCCAGCTGGATCAGGTCCTGACCATTGGCTGTCGGGTGAGAGTGCACCACCGTGTTCAGCCACATGATCCCGGTGGACCGAGTTAGTGGACCCAGTTGGTCTGCGATTGCCTTGGCCTCGGTGGTACGCCAGGGGACCCTGGTCTCTGTGACCTGCATCTCCTGCGTTTCTGCCCTGCCTGAACTTCCTTCACCAAGGGGGGTGGTCTGCTTCATCATGGACCGTGTCTCTACGGGATGAACTGGGACCTTAGGGTCCTTCCAGTCCAGAGTGAGGGGAGAGGAGGCCAGAGCATCCTCTGGCAGGGAAAATCCTGGGCAAAACTTGGGAGCAGCTCCAGGCACACGGCAGAAATTAAAGCCCTGCACGTGTGGAGCTGACTCTCCAGTGCAGCAATTTGCTTAAGGCAGGCTGCATGGCTCACCGCCTCTTGTTGTTCTTTCACCTGCCCAACCATGAATCTGACCACAGACTGGGCATGATCCAGCTCAGCCTCTAAGAGTGGGCCTTTTTTTCCCAGGTTTACACCACTACCGTGAGGTCACTAACCTTCTGGGCTGAGGCCTGCGCGACAGACACAAAAGTTACTTTGTCTGCCCGCAGTGCCTCAATTTCGGCATGAAGCTGGGCATTCTCCTTTTTGGTTTTGGCTAGCTTCCCCCTGGTCTCAACTAGGGCACTGCTAGCGTCTCTGGCCGTAAACCAAAGTCCCCAAGCGGCCAAAGCATCCTTTGAGGGCCTGAATGGGTTCTCTGATTTACACGCCACGTTGTATGCTTTGCGGAGTATGGTAAAGGGATCAGCTGTCTAGAAGATGGAATCCTTCCAGGAGCATTTCCCCATACTCAACACCCACCTTTCTAACTTTCCCTGGACCTCTTCCTCACACGAGGTCCCTAACAGTAAATTTGCTGCTCTCAGCCATCTCAACACTACATAACTACAACTAAACCTTCTAACACAAAGGGACCAAGAACTAGAGGGACGGGCAGGATCACTTAGTCCCCTGAGGGAGCTGAAGGGAAATGAACTCTGCGGAACTACTTTGGGAAGAGGGATGGGAACCTATCTCCAGCCTCCCCAAACAAAGTCATTTTTGTACACCCAAGCCTGGTTTTCCACCTCGACAGTGTTGGGGACAAAAGGACGAGGAAACGGTTCAGGGGTAGGGAACCCTCAGGAGTACTCCACCTGCCTGAAGGGGGGAAATGAACCCGGTGGAACTTACAGCGCCGCCCGGCTGAGAAGCGGGGAAAAAGGGGCAAGGAACCAAGAACTGAACCATCCCTGACTGGTTTTCTGGGTGAGGGGGCCCTTCCTACACTTCGGGCTAAACCTCTAAACCCTGTGCTAGGTCGGGGTACACCACCCGCACCTAGTATGCTGGCACCCGAGAACTGAGAAGCCGGGACGCACCTGTGCCTTCTCCAACCTTCAGCCAAACTCAAAAGGGATATGGAAGGAGTATGAAGGGGGTTTCTCCTTCCTTAAGTGCACACACTTGCCTGCCTACCAGCATTCTAAATCGCTCGGCTACCGTTCCCTAGGTCAGTACCACTCGATTTGAGGAGGTTCGCGACTCCTTCTCAAATTAGGGGTACCGGGGTTGCCCGCATTCTCCACCACTCTGTTACCCTGGTCTTCCACCGGCAGCACCATCACTCATCAAGCTTTACACTCCCTAGTAGTCATCCTAGCCTTCCAGATTGTGTTAGTCATCTGCCTCTTTCTGGTAGCCTGCTGGGACACATGACAGATTTTGCAACTCCAAGCTGGACAGCTTGGACCAAGCCTGGCTTTTGAGTCTTTCTCTTTACTGAGAGTAAGGGAAGTGGTCTTCCTTGTTTTTGGGGACATGTTAGGGGCCCAGGCAAAGTCTAGACCAGTTAAAAACTCAGGACTTAATTGGGAGTCAGAGCCATGGGCTCTCTGAGTTGGATTGGGCCTCCAGAATTAGGTTTGATATCCAGAGAGCAGTGGTCTAACCATGGCAATGGGACCTCCAGAGTCAGAGAGACCATGTGCAATAACACTATGGGACAAGCAGGAGAGAACTCTGGGATTCAAGAGGCTAGAGAAATAAGAAAAGAGCAAGAAAAAGCTTTACATATGCCTAGGTCACTTACAGGATTCCACTGATATATTACATCAGCTGTGATCCCATGCTCTATCACAGTCTAAAAGACAGACAAGGTGGCTCTGGCAGGACTTATTCTAAATTAACTTGTGCTGGCTCCTAGTAATCTATGTGTGCTTAACCATTTGCTCTTGAATTTTGTCCAGTATCAAGCTTGCATGGCTCTATTTTTTCCAAGATTTAACTTTCCCCACACTGCTTGGAAAAGTGGAGTAGAGAATTAGGATTAGAAAATTATCTAAAACTTCTCAAAGATAAATCGTGTAAATTATTCTGAAATAACATACACAAACCCATTCAGTACTCTGGGATGTGGGATATTTCTTTTCATGTGACCTCTTTGCCTAGTCTGAGCTGCAGATCCTGGGCTGCAGGAGACATGTGTAGACAGACAGACAGTGAAAGACAGAACTCCACAATGAATAAGTTCAGGTAAGCAAAAACTTTATATAATTTGTTCTTATATATCACTATATAATCTTATCTATAACCTTATATTTTATATAACTCTATTTATCACTATATATCATTTGTTCTAGAAACTGAGTACAAACATTTTCTCCTTGTTAAGACTTTTTTTTATATTTCATTTCATTTCATTTCATTTATTTTATTTTTTATTTGTTAAGGCTTCACTATCTTCCCTAAGCTATGGACCTGTTCCATTTTTCTTGCTTCTGACCAAAGATAATTTTTGGTTTTTGCTTTTTCCAAAAGTTTTCTTTACCCAGATAAACTTTTTATTTGTTCTTAGCCCATCTCTTTACTCACCTCATCTCATTCCAGACCTTAGCTTGTCTGATACCAGTCTTGCAGTTTTAGACTGTTTGACTGGTTATATATTAATCTGTCTATAGCCATTTTTCAGTCTGAATTCATCAGAGGGCTTCCTGTACAGCTACACATGGCTTATTTAGATATCTCTCATTCCTCCTTCTCACTGGAATGGTTTGTGATTGTACCTTCAAAATTTCCCTTTCAAGATCTCCCATTGATTTTTTTTCTCTTTCAGAATTTCTAGCTATAAGCTGTAACTTAACTACTATCTGTACTCTTTGAAATCAGCTTTTCTGAAGGCCAGATATTAGACTAAGTACACCTCTGTTTATTCTAGTTGCATTACATTGAAAGCAATGAAAGACGACTTCTTCATCAAGCACACAAACTGAACGTAAGTGCTGATGGCCAGGCATCTCTCTGGCTGTGTGGATTTATTCTCAGAAAGTTATTTTTCTCCCCTTAGTACAGAGTGGCCCAGCCATTATGGTTCTCTGTACAAATATTTGATGTAGGATTCACTTGCCATCACTGGCTGAGATTCTACATAAAACAGGCAGAGCTAGTCTATATATTCCTTCCCAAAAACAACTGTCAAGGCCCAGAAAGGGTGGCAGCTGCTGCTGCTGCTTACCTGGGGAGGAGGAAGAAGGAAGGCAATTCATACAATAAAGAAGCACCTGATCTTGGCTCAGAGGATGGAAGAAATGAAGGTGAACTCACAGATAGAGTATAGGCTCCTTTCTCTTTGCCTCAGAGTACAGGCCAGCCTCAACTTCACAGTCTTCCCATTAGTAAACTGCACCACTAACAGCCCTCCCAGGGCTTCACAACTGTTCAGTAGGAGATTTTGAATGGGGGTGCAAAGGGATAGAGAATAGTCTTCTGCACTCCAACCATAAGAGGCATACAAGTATATAGGTCACACATCTGTGTGTGTATGTCACTAACAATATGCTTCAAAGTTGGCTAAATTAACCATTGGCTAAATGGCTAAGCATTGAATAAATTAACCATTGGCTAAGGGGTTAAACATTGGCTAAATTAACCGTTGTTCTTTGAGAAGGGCAACAGAAGATCTGCAGTTTTCTGGAAAATATCCCTGGATTTGTGGGGAGTGGAGAGAAGTATTGCCTATTAAAAGGAGTTATACTTATGAAAATCTTGTTGTTGTGCCTTCAAGACATTTCTGACTTATGGTGACCCTAAGGTAAACCTATCATGGAGTTTTCTGGGGTTGAGAATGTGTGACATGCCAGAGGACACCTGGTGGGTTTCCATGGCTGAGTGGGGAATCAAACTTTGGTCTCAGTAGATAAATATAAATACTTACCGGACAGCTAAGGAATATCTAAACTACTGAATTCCATGAGTATTACTTAAACTAAGTGATATTTTTAAGTTACAGTATAAGTAAGCTAGATTTTCACGTTATTGCTTTTGCTCTGAAGTGAGGGTGTTACCATGGCATTCTGGCCTGGACTTTGGTGAACTAAGATATCATTTTGATATCATAATTCGGCCCTTTTTCCTGCCACCAGCTAAGTGTTTGTAAGGCTCTGTTGGACAAGCGTGAAGCTAGGCATGGGCGATACCAGATATAGCCAGTTCCGCTTCAGGGGGTAGCCACCCGAAAACAAACACCTTGATTCCAAGACAAAGAGGAGCCGCATCTACATCTCAGCCATACTACTGTCAATTCGGTTCATAACTCAATCATGCAAATTCCGACCTTTCGAAGCCTTTGTCCCCAGACCAGAACTCATTGTTCTCCTGCAAAGACCAGACTAGCCTGCGGTCGTTCTGTCCTTATAAAAGTTGCCCCGTTTTTGAGAGCTCTTTGGAACTCTTGCGGGACTTTGCTGAAATCACTTAAACTCTTGCTGAATCACTGGCTGGACTTGGTTGAAATCACTTAAAACCTTGCTGAATCACTGAAACCGTCTGGAACTCTTGCCGGATTGTCTTGCTGCTGCTTAGCTCAGCAGGTTCCCCTCGGTCTCCACACCGGGTTTCCTTTCTTCTCCCCAATTGGTGTCCTCAGGACTTCGGACAGGTGGCATATTGCTTATTTCTCCACAAAACTCTCTTTCTTTCCTCACTAGTTAGGTGTGCTTGAGTTTTCTTATTTTTCTTGCTTAATAAAACTGTTGGTATTTTAAACTGCTCAACTCCTTACTGACCTGAACCGGTATACATAGGATAAAAGATCTCACTGCGTTGCCCTGCCTCTCGCTAGCCAAGAGAGTGCTCCAGCTAATTTTCCTCATCTTTGCTTATTTTGGTTTAGAGTTTGGGTGTCCCTCCTAGGACCCCCAGTTTACAGGGTAACAAGGGTATTGTTACCCTGATTTCTGGGGTCCCATGGGGGACACCTCAATGTGCTCCAAATAATGGGGAATGGGAATTAGCTGTAGCACAAGCTGTAGTATTACAAGAGGCAGGGTAATCTAGCGAGATCTTTTTACCCAATGTTTATGGGGTCAGGCCAAGCCAAAAACCAAGCAGAATTGTCTAATAAATGATATTATTGAGGGGAATTCACTCATGCATGCACACAAGATACACAGAATCACACATTCACACAAGAGCTAGCTGAAAGAGAAAGGGAGGAAAAATTATAGAGAGGCTGAGGGATTTGGGGGGATTTATAATTACCAGTCCAGAGGAGTAGTGAAGAGCAGAAATGTATTTTGGCTTCGGTAGGACCTAAGGACGGTTTTAATTCAGGAGCCAGACGGACAGAGTGAGGGGTAGACCTTCGAGAGACTGCTCTGGGCCTCCTCAAATCAGGGGTATTTGTGAAGGTTCCAGATGAAAGAGAAAGCGAACCTGTTGCGGACAATGAGTCTTTTGCCTGTTGATGGGCTTAGTGCTGTGCTTGACAAAGACAAAGACATGATGGATGTTGTAATATCTGTCTATTGTGGGTGCTGTGAGGACAGACGAAAGAATCCAGGTGTACAAGGGATGAATATCTCTCAATCAGTGTCCTGGTGGGCTCCTACAGTTGGATTCCCTGGAAAATTCCAGCTTCTATTTAAGCCTACTATCCACAGGAATGGTGTGTATTTGCCTGACAGATGACTCAGTCTTACCTGGAGGAATTTTGGAGTTGGCCTATGCTTCTCACATATACAGTCAAATTCTTTCCCTCGCTCAGTTTGACCTCTCTGTCACCTCTCAGGCTTGGATTTCATATCAGAGCCAATAAAATGTGTTGTCAATTACATATGATGCCAGTTAGGTATGGTGCCCATTCAAACCATACTGATATTGGGGACCCTCGAAGTGGGGCCTTACAGTATTTTACCATATCACCAATTTTATCATCTCATGCCTTAAAGGTTTAAACAATTGCTTATACTTGAAAACTAATGACTGATATCACTTTTGTTTTTACCATGGATACTTTCAAATTATCCAGTTTTTGTATATTTGTATGCTGTCCTGAGATCTTTTGACATAGATTTGGGAAATTTAAATAAATGAAGTTGGCACCTGTGAAGAGTCACCTGCAAAAGCTGTGGTATGTTTGTGTTCTTGCTGGAGGATGTGGTTAGTTAGACCTGTAACAAATGCAAGCTGGTTGCCTTGTTAGATGACACTGTAAGGCAGTCTTCTAGAGATCATAAGGCTCTCGGTAGGAAGCTGAAGGACCTTAATGCATAAGTTGCCATTTCATTTCTTCTCCCAGTTGAAGGACAAGGCTCAAGAGAGGTGAACAACTGGCTCCACAGATGGTGCTGCCAAGAACTCTTTCACTTCTTGGACCATGTTCCACAGTTTCATTAAGATGGACTTCTGGCAAGTAATGAGTTGCATTTCACAGCTGTTGGCAGGGACATTTTTGCCAAGAAACTCAAAAAACTAATTAGGAGGGCTTTAAACTGAGTCATAGGGGGCAGGGAGACAGTATTCTTGAGGTCAGGAGTTCATCAAGTCCTGGAGATAACAGTCTGAATCTTATAGGAGAATGGGGCACACAGTGCAGGGACCCAGCAGAGGGAGAGAAAAAAATGAAATAAGCAGCTCAGGGGAGAGACCCATGGTCTTGGATGCCTCTACACTAATGCACAGAGAATAGGAAATAAACAGGATGAACTTGAACTTGTAGCACAGCAAAGCAAGATATATAGGCATCACTGTAACCCGGTGGGATGAGGCTCATGATTTGAATGTAGCAATAGAGGGGTATAACTTATTTCTGAGAAACAGACCAAGCAGGAAAGGAGAAGCAGCAGCATTATATATCAGGAACATTTACACTTGTGAAGAGATTCATGACTTAAATCCGGGAATCCAGGTTGAGAGCATCTGAGTAAAAATTAAGGGGGAAAGTAATAACAATGATGTCATTGTTGCGGTCTACTACAGCCCTCCAAGCCAGACTGAGGACTTAGATGATGCCTGTCAGGAATAGATGACAAAACATTCAGGAAGGAAAGATATAGTTGTAATGCACACTTGAACCCTCGCGACTGTGCTGCTGAGGAGGAGGGTGGTATTTGCTGCCCTCCCCAGAAGAAGCCATAACTGAGGAATGGCTTTGTAAACAAGGCCTGCACTTTGTAAACAAGGCCTGTTGCCATTATTGTCTGAGGAGCACCATGGCCATCCACGTTATGTTTTGGTTATTCATTGGGGTGGTATTCATCGGGGTGGTAATGCCCTAAGTTTGCTGAAGGACAAGGCCTTGGAGCACCTTGGGTTTCCACTTGATGTTTTGGTCATTCACCTTTGTGGTAATGACCTAGACTTGCTGTAGGGTAAGGCCTAAGAGCACTGTGGGCCTTCACCTGGTGTTTTGGTCACTCACTACAGTGGTAATGCCCCTGGAGGGATGACAACAGGGGATGAGGGCCATCTTGGCCTGCCTGGTGGGGGAAAGGAAATAAGCAGATGCTTGTCCCTTATCATGGCAGGTAGCAGGGGAGGATATAAGTCTCCATGTACTTTGGCACCCTCTTTGGTTGTAGAGTAAGGCTCTGAAACCCCCTCTTTAGGGTCCTGGGAGGGGATAAGGAAGAGGCTATCCTTGAGGTTTACTCAGAACATGAGCTCTCACTTGTAGGGTCCTGGGACTTCAGTGGGAGCCTACTGGTTTCACCTTCCAACTGGGGAGCAGCCCAGAAGCAATGGATTGCCTTTGGTGGTCAGGTGTTTCACCCAAGGGAAGGCTCAGGAGGTCATCACAGGGATGACACCTGGGCTTGGCTGGTCCCAAACCAAGTTCCTCGCCCTATTTTGCTCGCACTCAGGCCAATGCATGTAAATAAATAGGTCAAATAAAATGGCCTGTCTCGTTATTCTGGTGTTGGGCAGCAATTCACACCTGGACCCTCACAGCCATGCTGCTTAGGTGGAGTGTGGTATTTGCTGCCCTCCCCAGAAGAGGCAATGACAACTTGCATCCGGTGTGGAGTGCCAGCATGTATCACATGACAGGGAAAGCGAGAGGCTATATAAGGCCAGTTTGCTTTCCATGTGGCCTCAGTTGCTGTTGTTGGGAGTAGCAACCTTTTCATGCCTAATTAAATGGCTAGTTTGTTTGCACGTCTATTGTAAGCATAGAGAGATAGCCTAGAGAGAACTTCCTGTTTGTTGGTTAACACCTCTTCCTCCAGCACGTATACATTCTTTTTTTTTTTAAAAGGTTCTCTTGCCATTTTACTCCCCCCTCTCTTTTGTCTTCGCCTTTTGTCCTGAAAGCATGTTCTGAGATGTCCCAACAGGGATCATTGGCAGCAAGCATGTGAGTGCTTAATTTTCTTCCTACCTTCTTCAAGAATTGAACCTGTATAGACTATGTACAAGATTTTGTGAGTAAACTCTTTTATATTTTTAACCAAGCTGTTTCTGTGTTTATTTTGGGCTAGATTAAGTGTGTTTGGGGTGGTGTTACAGAAGTGGGACTGGTGATCTGTTCAACTTCCGTTTTTGTGCAATTACTAAAATACTCTGCTGATTGAGAGTCTCATTACCAAAGTCTCTCAATATTCAAATATTTTTCTCAATTTCTCCAACAGCTGTCACTTTCTTTGGCCCACCCTCCCACCCTCAGGGCAGTATGAAAGTGATCTGGTTGCTTCAAGGCTGGGTAGGAAATTTTCTCCCCCCATGCAGCCAGGGTTTTTTGGCCTATCCCATATTGTATTGAAAGGAACAGGAAAATTGGCTTAGAATGAGTCAATAAATAGGGCATCACCTGGCAGGTAGCAAGGGAGGATATAAGTCTTGGTGTACACCTTTAGCAACCCTTTTGGGTCTGCTACCCCCTCTTTAGGGTCTTGGGACTTAGGGGGTAAGAAAGGAGGCTACCCTTGAGGTTTACTTGGAACATGAGCTCTCACTTGTAGGGCCCTTGGACTTCGGTGGGAGCCTACTGGGTTCACATTCCAACTGAGGGTGGCTGGGGAGCAACCAAGAGGGAATGGATTACCCTTGCTACTCAGGTGTTTTGCCCAAGAAAAGGCCGAAGAGGTCATCACAGGGATGACATTTGGCTTCAGCTGGTTCCGAATCAGGTTCCTCCCCTATTTCACTCACACTAGGCCAATTCATGTAAATGAATAGGTCAAATATTACCCCAATGTCTTGCGTCTGGTCTTATCATTCTGGGGTTGAGCAGCAATAGGGGATTTCAAATACTGTGATATTTGTTGGAAGACAAACTCTGCCAAGAGTATCAGGTCCAACAAATTTCTGTCTTGCCTTGCAGACAATTTCATAGTCCAGAAGGTGGGGGAGGGAACTAGGAGGACAGCTACTCTTAGATCTGATCCTAACCAACAATGATGATCTTGTTAATGGGATGGAGGTGGTGGGATCCTTAAATGGAAGTGACTATGTTCTCCTGGAATTTACTATGCAGCAGAAAGAGGAAGCCACATGTAGTCAGACATGCATTCTAGACTTTAAGAAAGCTGATTTCAGCAAACTTAGGGAAATGCTGGGAGTGATCCTATGGTCAAGGATACTTAAAGAGAAAGAAGTTCATGATGGATGGGAATTTCATAAAATTGAAATACTGAAGACAAAATTTCTAACAATTCCAATGAGGAGGGGAAATGGGAAATCCTGGATGTATGTCTTAAGAACTTCCAATGGAGCTAAGATTTAAAAGAGACATGCACAAGAAATGGAACAAGGGGGAAATCACCAAAGAGGAATTCAAACAAATAGCCAGTAAGTGTACAGAGAACATCAGAAAAGCTAAAGTGCAGAATGAGTTCAGGCTTGCTACAGAGGTTAAGAATAAGAAGAAGGCTTTCTGGTTATGTCCATAGCAAAAGGAAGAACAAGAAAATGTTGGGGCCTCTGCATGGAGAGGATGGTGAAATGCTAGCAGGAGACAGAGAAAAGCAGAACTACTCAACACCTTCTTTGTCTTGGTCTTCTCCCAAAAGGAAAACAATGCTCTACCTGGGGAAAATGGAGCAGATGGTGTGGTAGGGGAAATACAGTACAATATAGGTAAAGAAGTACACAATTACCTGGCTATTCTAAACCAATTCAAATCTACAGGACCAGATAAACTAAAAGAACTGGCAAAAGTAATCTCAAAACCATTGGCAATAATCTTGAGAATTCCTGGAGATGGGGAGAAGTCCCAGCAGACTAGAGGATATTGTCCCCCCATCTTCAAAAGGGAAAAAGACAACTCAAAAAATTATCACTCTGTCAACCTGACTTCAATACCAGCAAAGATTCAGGAGAAGAACATCTGTAAGCACTTAGGCCCTTTCTGCAGCTTACCTTTTAACGCTGCTGGGTTGGGGTCCTCGTGCAAGAAGCCTTGGAAGGAACGCTGCCACTTCCCTGCTGCTTCCCTGCTGCTCGGGCTCCGCAGCTCCTTCCTGCTTGCGCGAGAGCCCCACCCCCCCATCCCTTCTGCAGTGCAGCCTGGGAAGTGGAGGCTGCACTGAAGAGAGGACGTGTGACTGGCCCAATTCCAGAGGTTCCACACCGTAGGTGAGTGCAGCCCAGGCCTGTGAGTGTTGCGTAAGTGTGGGTCATTTTTGGCTGAAAGCAGAAAATAAAAAAATGCGTGTTCGCTGTGCGTGAGGGCCTTGAGCATGGTGGAAATGGGAGTGCATCATGCAGACCACTCCTCACATTTACACGACGCTCAAGGGGCCCTTTTCTTTGCAAACTGCCGTGCGAAAAGGGCCTCAGAAAGGAATGCCGTGATCACTAAAAGTCAACACGGGTTTCTCAAAAACAAGTCATGACAAACTAACCTCTTTTTTAGACTTGGTTACAAGCTTGGTGGAGGAAGAGAAAGCTGTGGTTATAGTATATCTTGATTTCAGTAAAGCTTTTGATAAGGTTCCCCCATGATATTCTTGTGAACAAGCTAGTAAAATGTGGGCTAAACAATACTACTACTAGGTGGATTTGTAAGCGGTTGACCAACCAAACTTGAAGGGTGCTCTCCAATGGCTCCTCTTCACTTTGGAGAGAAGTGACAAGTAGGGTGCCATAGAGTTCTTCCCTGGGTCCAGTGCTATTCAATATCTTTATAAATGATTCAAATGAGGGAATAGATGGCATTCTTATCAAATTTGCAGATGACACCAAATTAGGAGGGGTAGCTAACACCACAGAGGACAGGATCAGAATTTAAAAATATCTTAACAGATTAGAGATCTGGGCCAAAGCTAACAAAACGAATTTCAACAAGGAGAAGTGTAAGGTTTGGACAGAAAAAATGAGATGCACACTATAAGACGGGTGACACCAGGCTTGACCATAGTACCTTTGGAAAGGATCTAGGAGTCTTAGTAGACCTCAAGCTCAACATGATTCAGCAGTGTGATGTGGCAGCTAAGAAAGCCCAATGTGATTCTGGTCTGCATCAACAGGAGTATAGTGTTTAGGTCAAGGGAAGTGATAGTACCATTCTGCTTTGGTCAGACCCCACCTGGAATACTGTGTTCAGTTCTGGGCACCACAATTCAGGAAGGATATTGACAAGCTGGAATGTGTCCAGAGAAGGGTGACCAAAATGGTAGAATGCCTAGAATCCATCCCATATGAGGCTTAGGGAGCTGGGTATTTTTAGTCTGGAGAAGAGAAGGTTAAGAAACAACATGATAACTATGTTTAAATATTTGAAGGGATTCATATGAAGGATGGAGCAAGACTGTTTTCTGCTGCCCCAGAGACTACAGGCCTTTCCACACTATAGTGCTATTATTCCACTTTCAATATTCTGTGGAATTCTGGGGTTTGTAGTTTACTGAGGCCAAAGAGATCTCAGTCTGAGAATTCTAAATGTCCCTCCCTAACTGCAAAATGCAGGATTCTGTAGAATGTTGAAAGTGAAATAATAGCACTATAACAGTGTAGTGTGGAAAGACCTTAGGACAGAGCAATGGCTTCAAACTTCAGGAGAAGAGATTCCATCTAAGTATTAGGAAGAACTTTCTGATGGTAAGAGTGGTTTGACAGTGGAATGCGCTATGTCTGATTGTGGTGGAGTCTCCTTTGGATTTTTAAATAAAGGCTGGATGGACATCTATCAGGAAAGCTTTGATGGTATATTCCTTTATGGCAGATAGTTGGCTTTGATGGCCCTTGTGGTCTCTTCCAACTTTATGATTCCATGATTCAGTTAATACTGAACAGCTGAGGTTTTTCCTGCATGCCCAAGAATTTCCCCATTATTCAGGTAACCACTTCAATCCTTTCCATTTCTGTGTTGCTGTCCAACTTATCTGCCTATAGAAGTCATGACCAGATGAAATCTGAATAGGTTAATACAGTACCTTTTCCCTCTTCTCTTCAGCCTTTTTCTGATTTTCCCGAATATAATTCTGATGTGCTAGAATAGCTTCCTCATAGCTTAGTTTTCCTTGTAGCCTCCTAGATTCTTCTTCCATCAGCTGCTGGTCCAAATCTTTCCCACGCATTCGCTTTTGCCATTCCAGAAATTCAGATGGATCTCGAGCTCCTCGTAGAAGATATTCAATTCTATATGGAAAAGTAAAGGAGATACTGCTATGTTGCTGTGTGATGTCAGGACAAAAGCAGCTATAATTTTAATAACATAATTAGCATTAAAACAGGGATATCATCATCATTGTCCTCCTTGTCCTCCTCTTGTCTTTTCCCCAGCTCTGGGACTCAAGGGAACGTGATATTAAAAATTAATATAAGTGGAGAGAAGAGGAGACTTTCACTGAGACCATGGGGGCGGCATGGGAGGTTTTTTGCCATCATAATAAAAATCCCCCTGCAGTGTACCAACTGTGAGGATTGCATTGTTGAAGAGTAAAGCTTCCAAATCCAAATGACATGCTCTTGATGAAAACTTCTTTCTCTCCCCCTTCCTTCTCTCTCTCATGCACACACAGAAACATAGCATACTATTTATTTGTTTAAAACTACCACATTTGGTGCAAGCAAGAATAAAGTGAAACAAAAAGTCCTAACACATAGAACAATGAGGAGTGCTTGAATTAGCTCTAAAACCTAAATCCAGTGGGCCAGTGCATTCAACTTGGCTTCAACAAGTCTGGTTAAATATAGATAACATGAACTCTTGGACATGGGTAATTGTCATGTACTGGATAACCCACACACCACAGAATTGACTCTGAGGTAGACAGAAGTTCATTGTTTATGGATATAATGAGCAACACTGTATACTTCCACAGAAGTTGCTGAAACTGGGGGTTTCAGAATACAACTTATATAGGGTATCAATACATGTTGAAGAATGCGAAGCATTCATTGGTCAAAGCCATAAATCCCCTCATGTGTCTGTCACCCCGTTTTCTTTCCCAAGTCTGTATTTGCTACCTCCTCATATCTGCTGGGCCAAAGTCCTGGCCAAAGTTTGGCTGGGCCAAACTCATCATACTTTACTCTGGTTATCTCCAAACAGCTCTGTTCTCAAAACATCTTCATTTTTGGATTCCCCCAGTCTTCTCTAACATGCCCTATGAGGACAGACTTAGAGAGCTGGGTATGTTTAGTCTGCAGAAGAGAAGGTTGAGAGGGGACATGATAGCCATGTTTAAATATTTGAAGGGATGTCATGTCGAGGAGGGAGTGGGCTTGTTTTCTCCTGCTCTTGAGACCAGGACAAGGAGCAATGGATGCAAGCTGCAGGAGGGGAGATTTCGCTTGAACCTCAGGAGGAATTTCCTGACAGTCAGGGCTGTCCAGCAGTGGAATGTGCTGCCACAGAGTGTGGTGGAGTCGCCTTCTTTGGAGGTTTTTAAGCGGAGGCTGGATGGCCACTTGTCGGGAGTGCTTTGAGGGTTTTCCTGCATGGCAGGGGGTTGGACTGGATGGCCCTTGTGGTCTCTTCCAACTCTACATTTCTATGATTCTATGATTCTATGAATTACACCATAGTGACAGGTGGCCTTTGAATTACAATGAAGCAGCAATTAGCAGTACTTAACCTTGGATATAAAATAACCCCTATTTCAATGGTATATACAGAAGTAACCACAAAGTAGCAGTTGGGGGTGGGGCCAAGATGGTGACAATGGTCGCAGCTCTACCAGAGTCTCTGCAGTTTGTTTGATTTATTACTAATTCTAGTCACTGTTTTATTGTTGTACCTTCTTATTGCCTCACATCTCTTAATTTTATTGGTTTTCTGGTTTCCCTGGATATTTTGGTGGCCGAGTGCCAATACAATTGCAGGCTGCCTGGTTTGCAGTAATTGTTGCCAAGATGTTTTTATAAGAATTTTGCTATTCATTGATAGAAGTTGCATCTGTTCTCTGTTGAGTCACTACCGTGACTTCAAGGAGTTAAAGGACCATGTCACTCCAAAGTCTGAGCCTACCTTGTTCTAAACAATGTAAACTGGAAGACTTCATAGTACAGTTGAAATTACAACATCAAACAGGTATGGACCTCTTGCTGAGGAATGTGAGTCTGAAATTGAGGGAAATGAGCCTGTTCTTAGAGATGTTGGTACTATACCAACAACCCTCTACTGATTCCACCTCTCTGGATAATAGACTATTTAAGGAGCCTTATGCGGAATTATTACTAGAACAATGTCTGTTAACTGCACAAACACTGCAGTTAATTAGCTCTAAATTAGAAATGCTGCTGAGTCCTTTATCTAAATTGGCATCCTTGACTTCACAGAAGTACTCTCATCATATTAACCTGGAAAATCCTCTGTTCTCTCCCTCCCAAGGTATTATGAATGGATCATATCAACTTACCAAAAGAAGCCAAGATGCTTGCTCTAACCCAGAAGGTTCAGATAAAACAGTTTTTAGGCAAAATAATTGTGGTTTGGTTTTACAGCCATTTCAAGCTGTGATGGATGTTTATTCATTTAATGGCCAAATCTCATTAATCTCCAGGGCTAATCTGAACCTCAAACATATATTAAACATCAGCGTCTCTTATCTGTCTTCTGTGGAACTATTTTCTTGCTATGCTTATAAGAGGTTTTTGTTATGTTTCACCAAATCCACTATCCCCAATTTGCTAATGAAGAAAAAAACCATAACTGCATACTTTTGGGGTCTTTCTGTTATGGATTTTCAATGACTGGAAATTATCATCAGTGACTCAAACAGAGACTCACTAGGTCCTTAGGACTCAAGTTCAAATTAGAAAAATGGGAGCGGGGAGGAATATATAACTACCTTTAAGACTAACTAGTCTTCTGAGTTATTGACTAGGTTGGGGGTGGTGCTAACTCTACATAGTTGCTGTCTCACTCTCTAGAGTTGAATGTCTGAGGAGAGAGGTGGTGAATTTCCTTTTTGAGATGGTCTGATTTGATTGTTTGGCTATGTGTTTGGAGGTTTATGAGGGTGCTGTTTGTTTTGGGGACATGTGCTCTTCCTGACTTGGTTGGGCATGGAGCTGGCAGCTACTAGCTCTATATAACTGTTGCCTCAGCTTTTGGAGCTCAGTGACCAAGAACAGTAAGACAGGCATTTTGGTGGGTGTATTGTGGATGACTTTCAGGGGAAGGCCTGGACAGCTATGCCACTGTGTATATAGGATGGTGAACATGGATGGTGACAGAGTTGTTACAGTAACTTGCAACATCTATACCATGTTTTTCTTTTCTGAGGATCTGCATGCAGCAAGTACAAGCTATTTTCTCTGCTGGAAGAAAAGGTGCAGCATCTTGACACTTATGTATCTATACTTGAATTTATTGGGAAGGATGAAGCTCTTCTTGGAAAGAGTATCAGACTCTCCTGGAAGGCCAAGGAACAGAGCATGCTTCTAAGAATGATGACAATTCCTAAATACAGGAGAGATATACTTAGAGGATTGTAACAGAAGTAGAACTACTGAGAAACATGTTTCAACCAATTTCAAGTTCTGCACTTAACCAGCTATTATGAGGCACAGGAAAGGGGACCAAGAACCTCACACCTCTGAAGGTATTAGGAACAACCTTGGAACTCACATCTCTGAAGGCATAAAGACAACCTTGGAGGGTTCTATAGATGGAATGACTCCTGTTAATTCTAAGAGGAAGAAGGTTGGTTCCAGTTTCCGGTCAAGCTAATGGCAGATGCAATCTAGTGATGGCTTGCTAGATTATGAACCACAAAACTTTGTGCTTGACAGGAGAACTTCTCCTGTCAGTCCAGTGGAGTCTGATATACATCTTGCAGTACATCCACTTGGGAACAGAACAGTCACTGTGGTGGTCCCAAGGTTGTAGAGGTAATTGTATGCTTTGGTGGAACCAGGGAATGGGTGTTTCCCATATCTGTGGTAGAATTTAGACAATTTAAAGCATCTTCTGAAAATAAGATGGATGAACTGAAAGAACAGAAGTTAAAAAAATCCAACAGATGATTGAAAAGACAACTGCTGAAGTTCAAGAGAATAAGAAAGCAATAGTAACTTTGTGAGAAAATACTAAAGACCTAGAAACTAAGACTACCCAATTTGAGACAAGAAAATATCAAGATTTATAGAAACAATGGGATAGAATGGCACTTTTTGAGCAAAGAGAGAAAGAAAATTATTTGAGAATCCGTGGTCTTTCGGAACAGAATGGGGAAAATTTACATGCAAAGATCATCAAGAATCTATCAGTTTTTATGGGAGAAGATGAAGACTGCATTAAGCATAATATAATTGTCATATACCGAGTCAATTCAGCATATACAAGAAGGGTGAAAGTACCACGAGATGTTGTAATTCAGTTTTCAACTAGAAGGGTGAGAATTCATATCTTGGAGCTTCATCAGAAGACATCATGGAAGAGTCAAAACAACTCACTTGTCCTTTTGAAGGAAATCCCAATTCACATTCTTAGAAAAAGGAAAAATTATAAATTCTTGGTGTACAAACTTAGGATTGGGACAGGATGGAAGGTGTGGTTTTTCACTTACAAGAATGAAAGATATAGACTGAATTTGATTGATAAGATGAATGACTTCCTGAGAACATTCAAGAATGATTTAGATAAACAAATGGATCAAATGAGGAGCAAACAAGGAGCCCAAGGGGATGAAAGGGAAGCAGCTGTATCACATCCTCAAGAAAAAGAAAAAGAAAATGAGGATCTACCCACAAAGGATGTAGAACTAAGCTGGACTTTTCCCTATCTGAAGCTTAAAAATGGATTATAACTTTTTTATTTTGAAAATATAAACATCCCTCAGAAAAAGAAGATATTTTACTACCTAAAGAAATTGGACTTGGATATTATTCATTTGCAAGAGATCCATATTCAGGAAAAAAGTACAAAAAAGATTAAGAATTTATCTCAGCTGGACATTTGAAGAAAAATGGGGTGGTTTTATATATATGACCTAAGTTATTTCCAAAGTTGATTTACTGTAGATGAAGAAGGAAAATTTGTTGGGGTAGAAATTAATGGTGTGCGCTCATGTACCAGTATTGGAGAAAGGAATGTTAATTCATAAACTATATGCAATGTTATTTGAATTTTTTTATGAAAATTGGTGTTTGATGAGAGATTGGAATGGGGTGGTGTCTCCACATGTTGATAGATTTTCCTCCAGGGACATAAAGAAAATACAACATTGATTACCCAAAGTTTTTTTTTAATTAATGGACAATTTACAAGCTGTGTACATGTGGAAGATGGAGCACTCAAATGATAAGGACTTTACTTCTTTCTGCTAGGCATAAATCTAATTCAAGGACTGATATGATACGGATTTCTAAAACTTGGACTAATGAGATATATCAAATTGAGATATTGCCAAAGACTTTCTCGAACCATAATTCTGTGATGATGAGGCTTAAAAGGACAAGTAAAGAATATAGATGGAGATTAAATGAGTCTTTAATTTTGAATTAGGAATCGATTCTAAAAACAAATAGGAAGATTATATAATTTTTTGAAAGGAATTTAAATAAAGGAACTAATAATAGATAACCTAGGATGCAAGTAAGGCATATATAAGAGGATACTTTATTCAACTTAGCAAAGAATATAAAAGAAAGCAAATGGAGAAAACATGGAAGGTTGTGGATGAAATAAAAATTTAAAACATGCATTAAAAAAATCCCCAGAAGATGAAGGAATTTTGAAGCAGTCAAAACTGTTGAGAAATCAACTATTGATGTTGGCCATGGACGATCTTGGGGGAAAAAAAGGTGCACAATTTTTTTTTTGAATGCAGAAAAAGCTTTTGATAATTTCAATTGACAGTTTCTCTTTAAAGTTATTGAATTGATGAATTTTGGTCAATTTTTTTTTGATCTGGATTAAATCAATATATGTGACTCAGTCAGCAAAAATCATAGTAAATGGAGATACAACAAAAGCCTTTGACATTTCTAAGAGAACAAGACAAGGATGTCCATTGTCCCTATTATTGTTTATTTTAGCATTGCAAGTATTAAATTGTGGAATTAGATTACAGTGTCTCCTCTACTTTCATAAGGGTTCAGGGTGCAGAACCAGAAGTCAAAACATCATGAATAACTCTTCCCAACCTGAGTGAGCATTCCCCCTCCCATTCCCTCCTGGGTTTCCCCCCTTCATTCTCCTGCCTCTTGCCTATGTGCTCTACCTTGGCCATTTCCACACGGGCATATTGTCCACGCTAAAGCGACCTCTCCTGGAGGTCTTCTTCACTGGGGTCTGCACTAGAGCAGTTAAAAAAAGTGAGGTTCTAGACCTCAAACTGCTCTAGCGCAGCCCCGGGGGTGGCACTGTGAGTTTTATAAAAACCACCTTCAAAAGTGTTTTTTATAAAACTTACCCGTGCTGCCCTGTAGCAGCCCCCGGTGAAGAACTGCAGAGACGTGGTAGCGCATCCCTGCAGATCTGCCTGGGGGCGGGCTTCCGGCTGGCGCGCTGTCCTAATTGGTGGAGCACTGCTGGAAGCCGCCGGCCGCCATTTTGGGCGCTGCCAAGCACCGCCGAGCACCGCCAAAATTCGGCGGCGTTTGGAACGGCGGATCCGCGCTCTCCGCAGGGACAGAGCAACCCGCTCGCGGGTAAGTTCTGCCCCTGCGTGCGCGGCCCCGTTCGCTCCCCCTGTGAGGAAAGGGCCCTTGTCTCTGCATGCATGGGCAACAGGCAGGTTAATACAGGGGGAAGCACTTTCTCCCTCCATTTTTCTGCCTATCACCTGCACACCCTGCCTTCTTTCTGCACACATGGGAGACAGGCAGGAGAATGGAAGGGGAAAGGTTTGCACACACATAAATCTTTCCCTCTCCCATTCTCTTGCCTTTTGCTGAGATGCAGAGAAGGAAGACAGCACACCTAGGCAAAAGGCCAGGGAATTGGAGAGGGAGAATGGGAGGGGGTGGCAAGTGGCATCTCGCAAATAATTTGAGAAGGTCAAACCTTCAAATGTGGAGGGAGAACTGTAGATCTGATATAATTGGAATTAAGATTAGAAAAACAGCATTTAAATTGAGAGTATTTGCTGATGATTTAGAGATTATGGTGGAAGATCCACTGAAACTGATACAGAAATTGCAAGAAAAATGAGAGGAGTTTGGAATATTAGCTGGTTTGAAGAATAAATAAAAATAAGACTAAGAGTTTGACTAAGAACATCTGTTACCCTGACTCCTGGCAGTCACCTGGGGGAAACCTTGATTTGTTCCAAAAATGCAAAGACTGGGAGAATTAGTGGAGCACTGGCCTTGGCAGAACGAAGGGCAGGGTAACCCAGAGAGATCTTTAATCCAATTTTTACAGGGTCAGACCATGCAAAAACCAGTCAACAATTAAAAAGTAAGCTAAAAATGTGTTTCTACTGGGGGAATTCACTCATTCATGCACACCAGATACATACAATCAAGCATTCACACAAGAGCTAACTGAAGGAGAAAGGGAGAAAAAAAATTATGGATAGAGAGGCTGAGGGTTTTTGGGATTATATAGTTACCATTCCAGAAGAGCAGTGAAGAGCTTGAAATGTGACTTAGACTTCTGTCTAAGGGCAGACAGATCATGATTCAGAGTGACATAGTGGAATCTCACATTTCATCTGACTGCCACTGACTTCTCAAAACCAAGGCTTTCTAGACTCTCTTTTCTTCCCTGAAGGGGTGTGAACTGATTGTTCTCCCAGCCTACTGAACAATGGGAGTATTTTGCCAATTAGACCATATCAAAGCATGGAGGTGTACAACCTGGTAGCACATCAATTTTCAAGAAATGAATGAATTGTAATTAAAAATAGACTTTAAAGTTGAAAGAAAGCGAAATAGTTAAGGCCTTTTTAAATAGTAAAATCTAGTCACTTACATGAAAATAATTATGTGAAGATATGGAGAGAGATTAAGAAAGATTTGGATAAATGGTAAAAACTGAATTTATCCTTATTTATTCATTGATAAAGATGAATGTCCTTCCAAGAATGATTTTAATCATCCAAATGATCCTGATTTTGACAAAAGAAATGCCATTTAAACAATGGCAAAAGGACTTGTTAAAATTCATTTGAGGAGGTAAAAAACCTAGAGTGAGATATAAATTCAGGCAAATTTGAAAGAACGATGAGGCCTTGGATTGCCAAATTTGAAAATCTATTTTTCAGCTTCTTGCATGACATGGATTTTAAAATGGATTATGTTGATAGATAATAAACTTTTGAATTTAGAAGGCCATCATCTAAATTGGGATGGCACATGTCATGTTTGGCTGCTCTGTTACTCTCAAGAAAGCACACAGGTTTTTGGCACTGTATTTAATGAGGTATATGATGCTTAGTTTACAATGGTTGTTGGAGTTAACAATTTATAACACACATCAGGTGTAGGGTTGCACACTTGTGATGCCCATGGTGGATTCTCTAGACATACGCCCCTTCCAAACCTCCAGTTTTTCCCAAGGAATTAACTTCCTATACTTTGATCTAAAACATCCCTCCATCTTTGGTGTTATCTTTATCTCATTTCTCTGATTATCTCACTTAGCTCTGGCTGGAATCCTGGAGGCCATCTTGTCTCAACCTATTCTTTTTGATCCCCTTTTCCTAGGTTGAGATTCCCAGATTCCTTTGATATGTGACCATTGTACACCACAGTTCTAACTTAGGCACTTGAAAGCTTATGCATAATAAATCACTTGTGGATTGTTATCACTTCTAAGTAATAACAGTAAACAAAGCCATTCTTAGCCAGCCTGACTAAATAGCCATTTACAACCAACATTCAGCCTATATCCAACATTGACCATATGGTTTCTTGTATCACATTTACTTATTCACACAAACCTTATGTTACATTAATAGCATAATCTACATTCATTCACATGTCATGAAGTGAACACAACATGACAGCACACATATTTATGGTATGAAAAAGTTACAGTTAATGTTGTCTTTAATAATCATTGTATTATATGCGCCTATTGAAGTTTTGGAAGAAGTACAAATGGAGACTATGCCCAAAAACTCCATTGTGGAACTCTCCACAAGAGGCTTTTTTATAGAACAGAAATGAGAGCTGACCAAAAATGGGTGATATATAACTTATTAGAGAAACAAGACCAAGATTATAAGATGAAGTCATTACAACAACTATGTCCGTTCCACACTACACTCTTATAGCGCGATTATTCCACTTCAACATCCTATGGAATCCTGGGGTTTACCGTTTAGAAAGGGGCAGGCCAGATTGAAAGTGGAACAATCGCGCTATAAAAGTGTAGTGCAGCAATGGCTTACATGAGGAAGGTCTTAACTTGCAATGGCTTTCATATGGTTCTTCAGCCTCCAAGGGCAAATAGCCTCCCAAGAAAGCCCTGCCAGTTATGTCCCCCTCCACCTCTGTCTGCAACTTCTTAATTTGAGGATGAGGATGCTGCAGCTATCTTCTCCAAGCTTCAGGCTCTTGAGAATGATAACCGTCCCAGTGCACAGAATAAGGGAAAAGGGAAGAAAGTGGTGATTATGCCCATCAGCACCATTAATGAGATTCTTGCGTGGCTGGAGGCCATTAAAAAGGGCAGGCTGGGTGAAGATTGAAGTGAGACGTCATCTGTTGGGCTTCATCTTCTCACCACACTTCGCTGGAGATCATGCTCTCAGGAGAGATCGATTTGGCAGCAGCAACAGCGGGTGAGTTTTCCAATTCTGAAAGGGGTACTTTGTCAGTTGGCTGGCCATGGGGTCCTTAAAGCTCTCCTCCACAGATGGCATAGGCTCCACCTGCATTTGCTCTCTTTAGTTGTTTTCTTTATCCGCCTTTTGCCCCTTGGTCAGGTTTTTCATCCCCACAGTCTCCATCATATACAGCTCAGGATTCCAAGGTTACTCCCTGCTCAGAGCAGATGGGGTCTCTGAATTGGCAGAGCTCAGTGGGGACCAGAGCCTTGATAGTGGCTCAGGGGAACAGTCAGTGGCACTGGGTGCAGCTACTATCAAAAAGATTCTCAAAGGGAAGTATATAGATGTGTTTTCATTGTTACATCGGGAATTGGAGAAAAAGGATGAAGAGGACTTAGATGACAGGGAAAAGAGAGAATAAAGAAATGTAGAATTGACAGGAACTGGGCCAGTTGGCTGGTGGGTTTCTTTATATATGCTGGTGTGGTGGCCAAAGCCCAGCCAATGATTGCTTATTTGCTTATTTGAACACAATCTATAGGGCTTACATAGACTTTGCAGGGCATGCATGGCTGCATTATGATGAATCCTTCAGGATGAAGACAGCCAAGTATCCCAGTATGAGTTGGGACATTATTAATCCCCAGTTGTGGATGCTAGTAATGACCCCCTCTCCTCCTGCTTTTGGTGAAAGGACTGACGGTGGTCACTTGGTTCAGAATGGCAAGTCCAGTGGGTTTCCCTGCACCCCAGGTACCCAGAAGCAACAGCAAAACCATCTGTGTTGGGAGTTTGGATCACAAGGGATATGCACATGCTGCTCTTGCAAATACAAGAATGTTTGTGCCATATGTTGGGATGCACAGTCCTTTTGCAACTGTTCTAGGGGAAAAAGGGGAGGGGGAAGAGCTAGGGATTCAGGAGGATCAGCGAAGGCCACCCTTCCAAAGGGGTCCCAGTTCAGTTAGAGTGGACAGGTTGTTGACCTGGCTCCACTTTTACCCCGATCAGGTTGCGGCACAATATTTGAGGGAGGGTTTTACAGTAGGGTTTAGGATTCCAAGTTTAGGGCCAAGATGGCCTTTTATGGCTAGCAATCTCAAATTTATTAAGGACATGGAACATGTTGTCAGGGAAAAAAATAAGGAAGGAGGTCGCTGAGGCAAGGATTCTGGGTCTCTTCGACCACTCCCCACCCCAGCTTTGCAAGTTTTCCCATTGGGGGTCGTCCCCAAAAAGGCTCCAGGTGAATACACCACTTGTCTTACCTACTGCCTGTGCTTCCAGGTGACTTTGAACTGTTGGGGTTTTCCTTCAAGAGCAAATTTTACATGGATTGGGTTCTCCCAATCAGATGTTCTCTGTCATGCTCTGCCTTTGAGACATTTAATTCCTTCTCAGAATGAGCTATCAAACTTTAAGTCAGGTGTGAAGGGTGTGGTTCACTTTTGGATGACTTTTTGTTTATTGGGCGTTATGGATCAGGCCAGTGTGCCTTCCTTTTAGCCAAGTCTGCATCCCTAATACGTGAGTTGGGTGTGTCCTTAGCACACGAGAAAACCATCCCAACAGCTTACATTGCTGGGCATTGAATTAGATACAGTCAATCAAGCATGTCAGCTTCCATCATCCAAGGTTCAAGATCTTAGGTTCAGCATTGCTTCTTTCATGGAGCAGCACAAAGCCATGCCTAGGGAGTTTCAGGAAATGGTGGGACACTTAAATTTCACATGTGTGCTGGTTGCATCTGGTAGAGCTTTTCTCCAGAGCATGTGTGACACCACAGGTGGCAACACCAAGCCTCATCACAGGATTACGATCACACAGGAAATTAGACAGGATTTGGGGGTCTGGCAGGAATTCCCATCTGATTTCAATAGTATTTCATACTGGTGGGATGAGATCAAGGTAAGGGACACCCTTCAAATTTCCTCTGATGCATCTGGCTCCATTGGTTTTGGGGTATTTTTCAGGGGCAAGTGGTGCACGCAGAGGTGGCCCGAGAGCTGGGCAGACATAGACCTTATGTTTGACCTCACATTTTTGGAGTTCTTTCCCATATCAGGGGCAGTTCATATTTGGTCTCGAGAACTGGCCAATTCCTCAATTCACTTTTGGTGTGACAAAATGGCCAAGGTCAGGGTTATTAACTCTTTTTCCTCTAGATCTCAGCATGTTATGAACCTTGTCTGGGCTTTCATGCTTATTTCTGTTTTAATATAGTTTTCACCGTTATTCATGTGGTGGGCATAGATAATTCTTTGGCTGATGCTCTTTCTTGCATGCAGATGGAGTGGTTCAGAGAACTTGCACCAGAAGCCGCAGCCCTCTCAAAGACGATGCCTTTTGACCTGTGGAAGCTTGGAAGGGTGAAGTAGCCTGGGCCATCAGTATATCTCTGGCTCCCAGAACTAGGAGAAGTTACATCAAGGCAGCACATGAATTCACAAAGTTCAGGGCTTCTAAAGGGCTTGAGGGTGTATGGCCACTTCCTGTTGAGCACATTCTGCACAAACAGGCTGGCCTCTCCCCTCAACCCACACAGTCTAGTATGATGACCATGGCCTTTTGGTCCAAGGCATGAGGTTTCCCCAACTCCGTGAGTGATTTTAGGATTTGCAAGGAATAGAAGGGTGGTCCAGTCAGAGGTGTGCAGCCCAGGACAGATGACAGCTGCTCTCACCAGCCATCTTGAGGGGTCTGGGCAACCCAGGGATCACCCAGACCCCTCAAGATGGCTGGTGAGAGTGGCTGGGGGTCCATTTGCTCTTCCTCTGATGACCTGTCCCTGCTGCTCTCACTACTTTTTTCAGTGCCTTGAGGGTAAGTGAGTTACTGGTTCAGAGTAGGGGGAACAAGTTGGGAAGGGTGTTGGAGTTTAGGGACCTCACTCTCAGTAACTGGAATGTGCAGTTAACCATTTAGCGGTCAAAAACCAATCAGGGCAGGTGTAGCAAAGTTCTCATGCTACAGGTGTGTGCTGATATGAAGTTATGCCCGGTAAGAGCCCTGAGGATTTACCTGGGCATGTGGGGAACACATCCAGGGTCTTTCTTTTGCCAAGCCAACACATCTCCATTAAGTACCAGTTTTGGGCTATTGCGTCCAAGGCTCCGGCTTCATTGGCATTACAAGGTAAGAAATTTGGGACACATTCCCTCTGTATAAGTGTAGCATCCCCTGTGGCTGCGATGGGCATGAATACCAAGGTCATCCAGAGAATCAGGAGATGGAAGTCCATGGCCTACTGGCATTATGTCAGACCTTTGCAGCCTTTCTATCGCTTGCTGTTTTCTAGTTCTACTTCACTGTCAGAAAGAAGGTGAGTGTTGATTTGTGGCCACAACTTTATCTACTGGACAGAATGGTAGGCTTGCTGAACTCATTTTGGCCTGCACCTGGGTCTAAGTGATTGCACCTCATTTGAGTGGCTTGGCATGGTTTGTTGCCTATGTTGTTCCAGGAGTGCCTGGATGCGCTGGTCATTCACTTGAAGGGTAATGGCCTTGGACTATTGAAAAGAAAGGCCTTAATCATACAGGCAATTCATAGTATGTGGCTCATTCATGGCAAGTGGTCAGAGGTGCACATTGTCTCATCTGCAATGATTTCAAGGAAGGTGTGGGCAGGGGAGGGGGATCCTCTGTTATTACCGTGTACTAGCCTTACTTTGGAAGATATTAGATATCATTTTGATATCACAATTCGGCCCCATTATTCCACCCTCGGCCAAGTGTTTGTGAGGCCCTCCCACATGCACAAAACTAGGCATGGCCATTGATTGCTGAACATTCCTTTCTCCACCCAGGCAGGTCAGACTCAGCCAGATCTTCGCTTTAGGAGGCCTCCCTAGACAAACACCTCATTAAAGATGCATGCTAATACAAAGAATTCCCTGCCCTGAGCAAGCAACTTGACGAGCTAGATGCTTATCTGTCAAGTACGCTGCATCTGCATACTGGCCATTCCATTGTCGATTCGGAACTAACTCAAACATGCTAAATTCTGACCTTTCGGAGACATTGTCTCACGCCCAAACCTAATTGTTCTCTCCCAAGTACAGACTAGCCTACGGTCATACTTTCCCTATAAAAACGCTTGATTCCGAGACTTTCCTCGGATCACTCTGAACTTCCATCCCACCTTGCTGCCGCTTCGTCCGCTGAGCTTTCCCCTCAGTCTCAGTCCGAGACTGCGCAATTACGGACCTCCGTTGTGATCTACCCTGGGCTTTGGACAGGTGTAGTATCACCCAATTCAACAAATCCCTCTCAAAAATTCCTCTACATTGCTACTACCTTTATTTTCTATAGTTACTTGTGTGAGTGTGTTGCATACACTGTTTGCCTGGATTTAATAAAATCACAGTTATTCTTTCATATTTTGTGTGCTTCTTGACTTGGCCTGATCCCGTAGACATTGGGTTTAAAGATTCTGCTGCGTTGCCCTGCCTCTCGTTTTGCTAACTAGTGCTCTGAGCTAATTTTCCCCACTAATATTTGAGTACGTTTGGAGTCCCTCGCGGACCCCCAGTAAACAGGGTAACACCTCGACCCCTTGAGATTGCAAACAAGGAAATTCATAACGTGTTGAGACAGGGCTTGAGTTACCACATTCCCCATCATGATATAATTTTCCAAAGGTCCAAACTGTATAGGGAAAATGGTGTACATTTGTCACCTGAAGACAATGAAATTTTCCTCTGAGATTTGCAGCAGGGGATTAGAAACATCCTCTCTGTTGAGGGGATAAGGGCTGAGTGGATGCTTGCCCTTATCCATGGCAGGGAATGGGGGGGTCTTATGACTTTGGTGAGTACTTATGGTACCCTTTGGTGGAGGATAAGCCTTTGGAGCCCTCCCATGTTGTCACGAGACACAGGGGGAACAATGACGATAGAGTTGTCCTTGGGGTGGGCCCATGGTTGGCCCTCACTTTAGGGGTCATGACACAAGGGGGGGTTGGCATGGGGGCTTGCCTTCCAGAAAAAGGGTCAGCTGAAGGCGGAACCCAGTCTCCGGTTTGCTTCAGGACCTGGTATCTTGCCCAAGGGAGGCTAAGGGAGAGGTTGGGCAGTGACCCCTTGCCTTAGCAATTTCCATTGCGTTGACCCCCCCCCTTTTCTCACGTCACAAAGTTCAAAGTCCAAGTTCAAGTTCAAGATTATGTTAATTAGGCATACATTAATAAATTGCCCTAACTTAACCCAAGCCCTGTATGTGGTCTCTTCATTTCATGGATTGGACAACAATATGCTTTGTTACTTGTAAGAGTGTATCTTTTTTTGTTGTCTTTTTAATTTATTACACACAAACATAAAAGACAACAAAAAAGATTTAAAACAATTCTAAGAGGAAGAGGAGACACATGGTGGTAGTAGGCGATTCCATCTTTTGAGGAACAGAATCAGTGGTGTGTGGGCCTGTTAAGATGTCTCAAGGGGAATGAAAATCTGCGATGTAAAAGAGAGGCTGAAAAGATCAGGCCCACCAACCACTATCCCTTCTTTCTGATCCATGTTAGAGCAAATGATACTGCAACATATAGCCTTCCATATATTGCATGAAACCAAGAGGCTCTGGGAAGGAAGCTAAAGGACCTTGAGGCACAGGTTGCTATTTCATGACTACTTCCTGTTGAAGGCACATGGCCCAGGAAGAGAAAGAAGAATACTAGAAGTGAACAACTTGCTCTGTAGATAGTGCTATCCAGAAAGATTTGGTTTCTTTAACCACTATGTTTTCACGAAGAAAGTGTTCTGGAAACAGGTGAAATATACTTCATAGCAACTGGAAAGAATGCATTTGTGGGGAGTCTTCCAATATGATCAGGAGGGGTTTAAGTTGAATTTCAGTAATGAGAGGGGAAGAGATAGTAATCCAGACAGCAGAGGGACACCAAGTACTGGAGATAATACAGTCAGCCCTCTATATTTGCAGCTTTGATATTCATGGATTTGATTATTTGCGAGTTTCTCCAATCCCTGCTCCCCCACCTCAGGTACTACTTTTGGGGGGAACTTTCCCTCTTGGTGGCTACAATCAGGCTGTGCAGCTCTTTAAAAATCTCCCTCTAGTCCTCTTCCTCCTCCTCCACCAGCCACTGCCTGGCCAGTAAAGGATAGCCCAAAGCCTGATTTCTCAGCACCACAAGCCCTCTCCCAAAATTCTCCATATACTCAAGGAAGGAAATGGACAAGAGAGTGGAAGTACTGGAGCACCATGCCAACTACCTCCTTTCCCTGGGCTGGTTTAGACATTGGGTACCCACTCTCCCCACCCACAGCTCAGCCCCCTTCCCACAGACACACAAATTTTGATATTTGTGAATTTTTCACTTTTGCGAGGGTCCTCTGCCCCTAACCCTCGCGAATGTGGAGGGCAAAGCATAGTTGTAATGATACAGAGGAAATAGGGCAAACAGTACAAGTCCAACAATGGGAATCAATAGGAGATCAACTGGAGAGAATAAGAGGTTGATACCTACTGTGAACTCAAGGAAGACTGAAGGAGTAATGCAAACATGTGAGTTAACTCCTCGTGCGAACCATCTCAAGGCAGGACTTCACCAACATTCTTTTCCATTTCATCTGTTGTCTCCTGCAGCCTCTCTCTCTTCAGTTTAGTCATATTGGTTTGCTAATTGTTGTAAACATTCCATATACATAGAATAGGTAGAACTTTTTCCCCTTCGGTGGAGTGAGGGGATGCTCCTTTAGCCTTCCTAGAATGACCATTCACAGTAGGTATCAGCCTCTCATTCTTGGGTAGGTTGAAGGAACAATCCATACATGTGGGATATAGTCAAGCCACCACTTCAAGGGTGGGCCTCTGACCTATCTTCTGCTTGTGATTGTCTGCTGTCCTGTTCTTGTGCTGAGTTACCTACCAACAAGCATGCCAGATAGTTCATAAATTGATTTTTCATGCCCATGTTGAAAGAAGGCTGTCTGCCCTCCAATAAACTCACAGCATGATTTGCTGGCATTTCCTATCAGTCATGGCACATGATTGCATGCTTGGTGTCGCAATTAAGGTCTCACTTTCTTGGAGTCTGCTCCACCTTCTGAGTGGAACCTAATTTTTCAAAATGGTGACCGAAAGTCACAGTTGAGCTTTGGATCAACACAGACCCCTTGCCGCTCTTAGAAGACTTACTCAGTACGCTCTTTAACTTTAATTTCTCCTAACTATTCTCTTTTTTTACTCTTAGAACTGTGTTCAGAGACTACCTCCATTCTTTTATCCAGTGCCACCCACTGCTGCAGAGATGAACATTCCCAATCACTCTCATTGGAGCTAATAAATATTATCTTCAATAATGACTCTGTTCTGGACTCAGAGACCTGTCACTCACTGGCCCCATTGTTAAAATTAATTGGGTCATGTTGCTCACCCTCAGAAGCTTGCAGACTCACAACCACGGAGGACACCAATACCAGCATATCACCCCCACTATGGGGCTCCCTAATATCAGTATGGTTTAGATGGGCACCATACCTAATTGGCTTCATATGTAATTGGCAACACATTTTATTGGCTCTGATATCAAATCCAAGCCTGAGAGGTGACAGAGAGGTCAAACTGAGTGAGGGAAAGAATTTGACTGTAAATGTGAGAAGAACAGGTCAACTCCAAAATTCCTCCAGGTAAGACTGAGTCACTTGTCAGGCAAATGCACATCATTCCTGTGGATAACAGGCTTAAATAGAAGCTGGAATTTTTCAGGGAATCCAATTGTGAGGAGCCCACCAAGACACGGATTGACAGATATCCGTCCTTTGTACACCTGGATTCTTTCCTCTTTCCTCACAGCACCCACAATAGATAGCTATTACAACACCCATCATGTCTTTGTCAATCAAAGCACTAAGCCCATCAACAGGCAAAAGACTCATTGTCCGCAACAGGTTCCCTTTATCTTGCATCTGGAACCTTCACAGCCACAAGCCATTTTCAGAGTACAAATACCCCTGATATGAGGATGCTCAGTGCAGTCTTTTGAAGGTCTACCCGTCACTCTGTCCATCTGGCTCCTGAATGAGAACTGTCCTTAGGTCCTACCTAAGCCAAAATACATTTCTGCTCTTCACTACTCTTCTGAACTGGTAATTATAAATCCCCCAAATCCCTCAGCCTCTCTATAATTTTTCCTCCCTTTCTCTTTCAGCTAGCTCTTGTGTGAATGTGTGATTCTGTGTATCTTGTGTGCATGCATGAGTGAATTCCCCTTAATAAAATCATTTATTAGACAGTTCTGCTTGGTTTTTGGCTTGGTCTGACCCTGTAAACATTGGATAAAAAAATCTCGCTAGGTTACCCTGCCTCTTGTAGTGCTACAGCTTGTGCTCTGGCTAATTCCCATTCCCCATTATTTGGTGCATATTGAGGTGTCCCCCACTGGACCCCAGAACCCAGGGTAACATCATCCTTGTTTTCTTTTTCTGCTTACTGCTGTTGGAATTTCACAGAATCATAGAATCATAGAGTTGGAAGAAACCCCAGGGGCCATCTAGTCCAACCTCTGCTATGCAGGAACACCCATCAAAGCATTCCCAACAGATGGCCATCCAGCCTCTATTTAAAAGCCTCCAAAGAAGGAGACTCAACCACACTCCGAGGCAGCATATTCCACTGCCGGAAAGCTTTACCGTCAGGAAGTTCTTCCTGAGGTTCAAGTGGAATCTCCTTTCCTGCAGCTACAATCCATTGCTCCTTGTCCTAGTCTCTGGAGCGGTAGAGAACAAGCCTGCTCCCACCTCAACATGACATCCCTTCAAATATTTAAACATGGCTATCACGTCCCCTCTTAACCTTCACTTCTGCAGACTAAACATATCCAGCTCCCTAAGGTGTTCTTCATAGGGCATGGTTTTCAGACCTATTTTGATCGCCCTCCTCTGGACACATTCCAGCTTGTCAACATCCTTCTTGAACTGAGGTGCCCAGAACTGGACACAGTATTCCAAATGAGGCCTGACCAATGCAGAATAGAGTAGTACCATTACCTCCCTCAATCTAGACACCATACTCCTATTGATGCAACCAAGAATCGTGTTGGCTTTCTTGGCTGCCGCCTCACACTGCTGACTCATGTTCAGCTTGTGATCTACCAAGACTCCTACATCCTTTTCACATGTACTGCTATCCAGCCACACATCCCCCACACTATACTTGTGACTTTCATTTTTTCTGCCCAAGTGCAGGACCCTACATTTCTCTCTGTTGAAAATCATTTTGTTAGCTTTGGCCCAGCTCTCCAATCTGTCAAGGTCATATTGAAATTTGATCCTACCCTCTTGTGTGTCAGCAACTCCTCCCAGTTTGGTATCATCTGCAAATTTGATCAGCATGCCCTTCACTCCTTTATCCAAGTCATTGATGAAGATGTTGAATAGCACTGGGCCCACAACAGAACCCTGTGGCAGCCCACTAGTCACTTCTCTCCAGGATGAAAACCAGCTACTGGTGATCACCCTTTGGGTGCAGTCGGTCAACCAATTACAAATCCAACTAACAGTAGCCCTGTCCAGCCCTCATTTTATTAGTGGGCTGTTTGCTTTCTTTTCTTATTCAATATGTCTGTAGCCATTTTGCAGCTCTCTTACTACTCCCTAAATTCCTACTCAACTAGATTTAATTCTAACCTTAATAATTAAAGAAAGAAATAGAGAGAATGGAATTTTTTATCTGGTTGGCAAGGCAAGATTTTAAAAATTGAAGAAAGAGAGGCTGCAGGAAATAATGGGTGCAATGGAAAAGAATATTGGTGAAGTCCTGCTGCATAAGGGGTTAATCCACCTGTGTGGATAGCTCCTTCAGCTGACCTGAGAATGTCTTACAGTCTCAGATGATTCTACACTAATGCTCAGAGCATGGGGAATAAACAAGATGAACTTGAATGCTTAACATAGGAAGGCAAAAACAATTTATTAGAATATCACTGAAACCTGATGGAATGTGTCTCATGATCACAACGTAGTAAGGGAAGGGAATAACCTTCTTCTGATTTATTGTGTTAACGTCTGCATTATATAGAGACTCCATCTAAACTTTAGGACAAACTTCCTGATAGTCAGAGGAGTTTCACAGTGGAAAACACTGCCTCAGAATGTGCTGGAGTCTCCTTCTTTGAAGCGTTTTAAACAGAGGCTGGATGGCCATCTGTTGGGAATGCTTTACATGCATGGCAGGGAGTTGGAGTCAATGGCTCTGATGCTTCTTCCAGCTCTATGATTCTATGATATTCTTGTACTGCTTCTTTACCTATATTGTGCTGAATTTCCCCTATGATTTTCCTGCTCCATTTTTCTCAGGTAGAGCACTATTTTGCTTTGGAGAGAAGACTGAGGCAAAGAAGGTATTGAGTAGTTCTGCCTTTTCTCTGTCTCCTACTAGCTTTTCACCATCCTCTCCATGCAGAGGCCTGAACATTTCTGTGTTCTTCCTTTTGTTGCAGATATGACCAAAAAGTCCTTCTTATTTTTTTTAACCTCTCTAGCAAGCCTGAGTTCATTCTGTGCTTTAGCTTTTCTGATCTTCTCCCTACACTTACTGCCTATTGTCTGAATTCCTTGTTGGTGATTTCCCTCTTGTTCCATTTTTTTTACATGTCCCTTTTAAATCTTAGCTCTATTTAAAGTTCCTTAGACATTCTTTCTGGATTCTTTAGACACTTCCCATTTTTTCTTTTCATTGGAATTGTTTGAAATTGTGCCTTCAATATAATACTTTTAAGAAACTCCTTTCCATCCTAAACTCCCTTCTCTTTTAGTAGTCCTGAACATGAGATTACACCCTATATTTTGCTGTTTACTGAAATCAGCTTTCTTAAAGTCTGGAATACACGATTGGCTACAATCGGCTTCCCCTTTCTGTTGTATAATAAACACCAGGAGAACATGGTCACCTCCACTCAAGGATCCTGCCACTTCCACCCCATTAATCAGGTCATCATTGCTGGTTATAATCAAATCTAAAATAGTGAATCCCTTTGTTGCCTCTTCCACCTTCTGGACAATAAATTTGTCTGCAAGGCAGGTGAGGAATTGGTTGGACCTGATGCTTTTGTCAGAGTTTGGCTTCCAACAAATACCAGGATAATTGAAATCTCCCATTATTATTACATCTCTCCTTTCTGAATGTTTTTTCATCTGTTCTGGAAGGCATCATCCAAGTCCTCCCAATTCCCAAGTCCCAAGTCTTAGGAGTCTGTAGTACACACACACATACACACAATGACATTGCTGTTGTTTCTCTCTTTCCTTAGTTTTCCCAGATGCTCTCAACCTGGCTTCCAGGATTTAAGTCATGGATCTCTGCTGCTACTCCTCCTCCTTTCTTGTTTGGTCTCTTTCTCTGAATCGGTTACATCTCTCTATTGTTACATACCAATCATGAGACTCATCCCACCAGGTTTCAGTGATGCCTATTATATCATACTTACCTTGCTGTGCTATGAGTTCATATTCATCCTGTTTATTTCCCATGCTCTGTGCATGAGTGCAGAGACATCCAAGACCATGAGTCATTTCCCCTAGTTGTTTATTAAAGTTTTTTTCCCTCCAACTATTTGGTTTCTTGTTGAATATGCCTGGTTCTCCCCATAACATTCCAGCTATAATCTCCAGCACCTGATGAACTTCTGCCCTCAAGAATACTGTCTCTTTCCCCACCCCCCAATTCAGTTTAATCCCCTCTTGATCAGGTTTGTCTCTTAGCAAAAATGTTCCCAACAATTGCTGTGAGGTGCCACCCATCATTTGCTTACATCAATATGAAACTGCAGACTATGGTCCAAACCATTCCCATCATCACCATCTGCAGATCCAGTTGTTCACCTCCACTATTTTTCTCTTCCTTCCTCAGCATGTCCTTCATGCTGAGAAGGGACAGGGAGAAGGGAGAAGGGACAAAATGACAATCTGTCCTTCAGCTTCCTACCCAGTGCCTTGTAATCCCTTACGATCTCCTGAAAGCTGTACCTTGCAGTGTTGTTCATTCCTATGTGGACCAAAAGGAAGCGATAAGGATCAGTTTTGTCAGCCAATGTGCTATATCACAGATCTTTGCCCCAAGGAGACAACACACCTCACGAGATGCCCTGTCAGACTCACAAACCACTACTTCTTTTCCCCCCAGAAGGGAATCCACTACAACCACCACATACCTCCTTTGGGAAATGGCAGGAGCCAATCCTTGTGCTGAACCTTCCAAGCTCCCTTGCACATTCTCTGAGGAGTGACAGCGTTGCTCTTGCTCTTGTCCCTCATCTTCACTGATAAAGGTAGCTCCAAACCAACAGAAAGATCCCTGATTCTTCTACATTTATGTGTCCAAATATCTACTTCATGTTTTGGAGGCCTGACCTCCTTCTCAAAGACATCCCTTGTGTGTTCCTTATCCAGGACAATCTGCTCTGCTTTGTCCAAGAAAACCTCATGCTACTTAATATGGTGAAGATACACAGATCTCAAGTTGCTGGACCTTCTCTTCCAACAGGGCAACTAACTTACACTTCCTGCAGGTGTAGCCATCGACATTATGTGGCAAGAACACATATACATATATACTGCAGGTGGCTACAGCATCTCCCTCAACATCCATATTCAGTAGTTTTACATAGGCACTGAAACAGAATTTCTGGCCTCCCCGCCAAACTCCTCTGCTAAATGCTGACATGAAACGCCTGTTGGCTTTGCTACCTGTTAGAGTGAAACAGGATCAGGTCCAATTAAAACAAATCTTTTCAAGGGTGTGATTCCCAGAGAAGGCAGTTAACATTGGCACATGCTTTCTCCAGACTAAGGTCCTTTTTTTCAAACTTTCATTTATTTGGGCTCAGGACATTGTTAACTCTGGACTAAGTTCTCTGGAAGTTGTCTGATTCTGTGTATCACTTCTGAGCTTCTAGAATCTAGATGAAGCATGGGACTTGCAGGTAAAGGAAGAGAGGAGCAGAATCTTCTCCCCTGTGACAGAAGTCTTTAGACTGGCTATCCTTTGAACTGTCATCCCTTCTCTCCCTGATGTTTCTTCTTGCCTCTTTTACTTGTCTTCATCTTGTAAACTTTCCATAGCCTTGGTGAACAGCCCTACCTATCTCCTTTGGAAAAGAAAGATCTTATGCTGCTGTTGGTGTTCTTTCTCACATGCTCTGTTCTTTACCTCCGTTCTTCCACCTTTCCTCTTGTATCTACACCTCTGTTTTTTATACCCTGTTCCTTTCCTTCTCCAGCTAACTATTCTCCAAGTGTCTTTTGACTGCTATGCAGCTGGCTGCAAACTGAGTAGTCAGTCAGATTTTTTCCAGATGATACTGCGACAGTTGAGGTCTTGACTAAGGCTGAAACCTGAGGCAATGCTGGCAGGGACATGGCAGCATCCCACTAGAGATGTGTGCACCTGTGAGGAGATCTATGATGTAGACCATGGAGAACAGGTTGAGAGCATTTGGGTAAAAAAATAAACGGGAGAGAAACAACAGTGATTTCATCATGGGGGGTTTTCTATAGCCAAAAAAGAGGACACGACCTAGCATTGTGTGATATCACTACCAGGAAAGATTCTAAAACAGACCATTAAACAGTAGTCTGTGCATCTGTCAGGAGTGCTTTAGTTGTGTATTCCTGCATGGCAGAGGGTTAAACTACATGGTTCCAATTCTATGTTTCTGTGACAAATGGATTAACAGCTAGTGCTGGTAACAATGTCAAAACAAAATTTAGTACAGTAACGACTTATGCAAATTAAGTTAATTCCAGATTAAGCTATTTATGAAAGAGTTGGAGCTGGTTGAGAGCCAGTTGAGCATATGAAGACCAATGATTCTCAAAAGTAGGAAAAAATTCTCATGCTGATACTATTGCAGTAAATTAAAAAGAACTGAGGAGATCTAGAGAGTGTGTGCAGTGCAGAGGTGATTCCATAACATTTCACTTACTTGGCTTTGAACTAGGGTACAACATGAATCACAGAGATCACGGAGTGTATGAGTCAGAGAGAGAATAATTATGTTATGAGAAAGCTTTTTCCCTTAATGTAATCATCATGGAGTTACCTAAAGAAACAAACAGACAAAAAATACATACCTATTGAGCTCTTGTTCCACTTTTCGTTGATAAAGAACACCTTCTCTTAAAATGGCAGTTGCATTTAGTTTAACTGGTATATTGTCAATCTGTCAGGAAATTGAATGCATAAAAATTTAACAAAGGCAGAATTTTAAAAATCAGTGAAGAGTTTTATAAAAGTTTGAGATAATTCGTGCTCAAAGTTTAAATCCACAGCATGTTTATAGTACCATGTCATTTATCAGCAGTACATTTTTAAAAGATTGATCTAAGGTCCCTCAAGTAGTCAATCTTGGTTGATGACCAATCATCTCTAATGCATAGGTGGACACTTTCAACAGAATTGTGCCCTCCCTGGACCCTAGCAAATCATCTGCCCATTTTTCAAATCTTGCCTGCCCCACCCCACTTTTAAAAATGATTTTTTTCCCCTTTTGTGGAGGTGAATGGCCTGCACTTGTCCTGTCCCTGCTTTAAAGTAATTAATTTGTTTACATTTTGAATACTGTAGTAGGCTGCATGTATTTATTATGTTAAGATGGCATCCATAGACTTTGAAGTACTATCCAGTCCTGACTTATTTAGATTCAGAGAGAGATATAAAATCAAATATATCTAATCAAATTTTCAAAGTGGGTAAAATGGACCCTCCCAAAAAAATCAGCATAAAATGGGCAATCACACTCTTTAAGCCTCTAGTGGCCCTCATTGATCATACAAAGGCTATTTCACTGGCCTGAGGTCTATTTTACATCCAAAAGTAGCTTTCAAAAAACTAGAAGTTATTCAATAGGCACTTCAGGTCAGGTACAAAAATTGTTGTAAGGTACTGAAATTCCCTTTAAATAGTCCATTGCACCACCCCAAGACATCGGGGATTCCAACTGTTCATTCCTATACTAACTATCCTTGTACTTTTTCCAGCATGGATGTCTGAAGTCAGTGAGTGGGAAATTTCATGAGCTCTGGGGAAGGTAAAAATGTATCCCTCCGGCCCATCAAATCTGCCTACCTCTAGGTCCTCAGCAGTATATCAAAAAGAAAAGGCTCTCAAGGAAGATGGACTAAGAGGTTATTTCTTATCTAAGGTATCTTGTTAAGATATTTTTCTACATTTAGGAAGCAAGCTAAACTAACTGATTTGAAAATAAAGCTAGACAAAGAATTGGTTCACACATCCTCCACAAATACATTAACTCATTAGTTGGGCATAGCAATGCGGGGAGGATGAATGATGGGGTATGCTGATGCATAAGAATGGGATCACAGCTGTGCTAAGTGTGTGTTCATATTTTTCACCCTGTCTTGTTGAGGCGATTATTCCTTTTACTTTCTGTTTATCAATGCAGGAAGAACATGTGAGCAAATCAAAACAATACAATTGAAACAATACATGGTCAAGACAGCTAAGGTGGCTAAACAGAGAGGATGTAGTGAAATCAGTTTCCCAACATTAGGCAGGAAAAGATTGGGCATGTGGAGCTCCCTCTTTAGGAGAATGACAATTCTTTTCCTATCCGCAGGGTCCAAAGAAATGGCTTCTGGAGTGTCATTTTGCCCTCAAACAAAGAAAATCACTTTTCCTTGGCTCATTCTCACAATAGGATGTACTGTGGACTGTATAAGCATATCTCAGTGTTTTCCACTGAGTTTCCACACAACACAAGTGCAACATACATAGCTTCACTTATGTCATTATTGAACATGATGGGAAATTCCTGAAGGCTGCCAGAGTAATTTTTTTTTGCATAAAATGTACACAGTTGTTATGAATAAAGTTCAGCAAATTCTAGATATTTCACAGTTCTACATTTACCTAAAAATTTTTCGATTTTTTTTCAAATATTAAAAAAAAATAGTTCCTAGGGATTAATATGCATTGGTCCACTTATACTGCACCATAAACACAGAGCAGAAACACACAATGTGCTTTATTCCAGAACTATTTCAGTAACTCTTTTAGGTAAAATTCCATAAGAATTCTATTCTTTCTTAGAAAGTTGTACCCTTTCAAATTCAACACCATTCACACATTTACAAATGTAAATCCTTAACTCTTACATCTTGTCAGTTGGCATAAAAATCAGTTAGGAATGGAATCTCACCTCTCCTTTGATCTTCTGAGCTTGAAATTTCTCTGCATGGTTCTGATTTTCGATTACAATCTAAATATAATACAAGAATTATTCCAATCTGATTCTTCAAATTATTTTATGAAAAATTGATAGACATCTAAAATAGATTAGATATACAAAATAATGCCAAAATAGATTGTACAATGATAGAAAGGTACCTTAGAGTTAAAGATGTATAGATGTAATGAAAACTAATGGAATAAAAGATGCATGCATGATATCTAAATAATGTGCACATAATTAGAAAATGGGAGGCTTACAAGCTAAGACAAAAAAGGGAAAAAAGAATTATAACTGAAATTAAAAAAGGCCAAGAAATAATAAAACAAGAAAAGATCAAAAGAAGTTTTTAAAAATATTATTCTAAACTATTCAGTGAAAATGTCTGTAAATGATATTGAAGAAAAGCTCCATATATATTTAGACAACCAAAATATGATCAAATATCTGAAGAACAAAAAAATTAGTTAAATCAAGATCTCATGAGTAAAGAAATCTCAGACCGACTGGGTAAAGGGAACTGTGAATGTCTCACTGAAGCAAGGAAAGTTTCCAGCATGCCTAAAAAAGACTGTGGTGAGGCCACTACTAAAGAATCCCACTATCCTGAATAATTATTGGTCAGTTTCCAATACCCCATTTTTAGGCAAGGTTCTGGAGCGTGTGGTGGCTTCCCAGCTCCAAAGGTTTCTGGATGAAACAGATTATCTAGATCTATTTCAATCTGGCTTCAGGCCTGGTTATGGGAAAGAGCTTTGGTCACCTTAGCAGATGACTTATGCCAGGAACTAGACAGGGGGAGTATGTCTCTCTCAGTTCTGCTGGATCTGCTAGCGGCTTTTGATACCATGGCATCCTTTTGAGACCATGGCATCCTTCTGGGCCAACTCTCTGGGATTGTACTTGGGGGCATTCCTGGAGAGATGAACTCAGAAGGTGGTGTTGGGGATTCCTGTTCGACTTCTTGGCTGTTGGCCTATTGGGTCCCTCAGGGTTCTGTTTTTTCCCCATGCTGTTTAACACCTACATGAAACCACTAGGAGAGGTCATCTGGAGTTTTGGGGTTCAGTGTCACCAACACACTGATAACAACTAACTTTATCTTTCCTTTCCATCCGATTCCAGGAAAGCTATCTCGGTCCTGGAGTGTTGTCAGTAATGGACTGGATGAGGGCAAACAAACTGAAACTTAATTCAGACAAAACAGAGGTGCTTCTGGTCAGTTGAAAGGCAAATCAGGGAACAGGGACCTTGCCTGTGCTGGATGGGGTTACACTCCCCTTGAAATCTCAGGCTCGCAGTCTTGGTGTTCTCCTGGATTCAACTCTGAGCCTTAATATCCAGGTCTCAGCAGTGGCCAAGAGTGCACCATGCACAGTTAAAACTTGCGTGCCTGCTGTGTCTGTTCCTTCAGACATCAGCTTTGGCTTCAGTGACACACGCCTTGATTACATCTCAGTTGGACTACTGTAATGCTATGTGGGGCTGCCTTTGGAAACTGTTCAGAAACTTCAGTGAGTACAAAACACAGCAGCCAGAATGCTGACCAGGGCCAGTTACAGGGAGCACATAATTCCCTTGTTAAAACAGCTCCACTGGTCACCTGTTCATTTCCAGGCACAATTCAAAGTGCTGGTTATGACCTAGAAAGCCCTATATGGCTTAGGCTATCTGAAAGACTGTATCTCATTGTACAAACTGGCTAAGCCTTAAGGTCTGCTGGGGAATGCTTTCTCTCTGTCCCACCAGCATCCTAGGCTCACCTCATGAGGACACGGGGAGAGCTTTCTTGGGTGGCTGTCCCACTCTGTGACATGCTCTTCCACAGGAGGCTAGGCAAGCTCACTCCCTGCTCTCCTTTCACCAGCAGGTGAAAACTTTTCTTTTTAAACTGGCTTTTATGTAAGCCATGGGAGCTTTATTTATTAACTTGTTTTAGGGTTTTTAAAATGATTCCATATGTTTTTAATGTTTTTAAATTGTTTTTAATGTTTTGATGTTTTAAATTGTTGTTGGAAGCTGCTTTGTGTCCCATACCAAGAGAAAGGCAGCATACAAATATAATAAATAAATAAATGATCATAGAGATGTTAAGAATTACAGACCCATATCTTTACTTAATGTAAATTATAAGATATTCAGTTCTAGCAGAAAAGTTGAAGAGGATTTTGGAAAGATGGATTCACTTTGACCAATCAGGATTTCTTCCCAAAAGATGATTAAGAAATAATATCAGAACTATAATAAATCTAATTGATTACTATGATAAATATCATGAGCAGAAACTAGAGCTGATATTTATTGACACAGAAAAGGCTTTTGATAATGTTAATTGGCAATTTATGCTGGAAATCCTAAAAAGAATGAATGTAGGGCAAAACTTCTATAATTGGATAAAAATCTTGTGGAAGAATCAATCTGCACAAATAATAGTCAACAGAGAAAAAACTAAACCTTGCTTGATCCGAAAAGGAACTTGTTAAGGATGCTTTCTCTCATCTCTACTTTTTAAAATCACACTGGAAATTCTCAATAACAAAATAAGAAATGATTCTGAAATAAAGATATCCAAGTCAAAGGTCAAACATGCAAGATTCGAGCATTTGCCAATGACTTACTAATATCCAAAAGCACAGGGAAACTAATAACAAACAATTTAATAATAATGGTCAGCTTTCAGGATTAAGAATAAATAGAGATAAAACAGTAATGATAACAAAGATTATAACATGTAAAGAGGGAGCAGAATTAATTCAGAGATCCAATTTTAAAATAGAAGAAAAAAAAGTAAAATACTTGGTGTGATCAGCCCTGCTTTTTCTCCTCACTGACTGGTATGGCAGCTTCCCCTCCTCCCACCCCAGTCTGCTAAAGCACCTTGCCATTTTATACAGCTCTGGCCTTCCCTTTAAACACCACTTTGGTGTATACAAGGTAAAGCCTTTTGGTTGTTATTTAGATAGCACCTTTGGAATTTATGTTAGTGTGGTTCTGTTTGGTTATAACTACTAAGAATCATTCAGCTAAGTCCAAATTTTAGAAAATATACTATAATTTCATTAAAACAACAAGCAGAATAAAGTATCAGTTTTGTATGTATGTCCCAAACAGATCTTCAGAATGCTTTAAACAGTTTTTTATATCTTTACAACATAAAGGCACAGGTCTCATACACACACAGGCCTCTGGCTACTCTTTTTTGCTAAAAGCTCTGTTCCTAAATCTAGGTCACTTTCTCTGATCAGATTCAAATGTGGGTTGACTTCTCTTCTGCCCCTCTCACTAGGCTTTCTTTGAGAACCCCCCCCTTTCATTCTCCTCCCCTTGGTTGAATGAAAAACTCTCTGGCTGAAGGCATGACTCTCAGCCTCATTTCTGGAAATCCGATTCCTAAGCAAATCAGTGAGCCTGCTATATAATACGCTCCTCAACCCCTCCTTCCCACTAAAGGTCTGGGTTTCTCCCTGGAGTGGCCATTCTGGTTGCCTAGAAACCTGTTACTTGGCAGCTTCTCTAACACTACTTACGCTGGAAACTGATTGTTATTTATTAAAACATATAAATAAGCCTAGAGATTCCCTTGTGGGTTCTGACTGAGGTTTAAACATAGAAGCAACTTTTATTTTCCAGAGGCTGTGCTTCCCCCACTCTGCTGTGCTTGTTTCATCCTGAGCAACTGTGCATTTGAATCCATGGTTTTCGGTAATTGGCTGGAGGATTTCTTCCTCCTTCCCCTCCTGTCCCTCCATTCTGGGAACAAATTTCTTATTTCAAAATCGTGAGTAGAATTCAACTCTGTGGTCTTAAGCAACTCTCTGCCCCTCTCTGCTTGCAGTGATAACACTGGTAAGTCTTGCCCTAATTCTTTACCTTATTATTTAAAAACCATTTTAGATATTAAATTCTTAGATCTTACCATGGAAGGCTGTATTTCCAAGCTTGAAAGGGGAATCTTCCCTCTGCTTTGCTTTTACTAGATACCAAAAATATTTTTCTTAATGTCAAGACAGATGCCTGATCAATGGAAAGCCTCTCCATGCCTACCTGATCAGCACTTGCTTCTCTCATTATCATTTCTCACTCTGTAGCTTGCATACTCACAGCTGCCTGAGTGGATTTTAAAATGCCTTCCTCCCTAACTTTTTCTTATCAATCTGAGCCTGGAGTTCCCTTCACCCTGCTCATCTGAATTCTTCCTTTCCTTTTTCAAAATGTCTGGACATTGCCATTTTGTCTGTTTAAACTCTGGAAGGCTAAACTAGCTTGACAAATTATTTTTAATAAATACTACTAGTTAGGTATCAAGAGAGGGTTTAACCCTGATCAGCTAGCAAGGTAGGAGAAATAAAACTGAAGTATAGAGGTATGGAGCAACGGTGATAACAGATTGGAATGTTTGTCTCCTGCCTTGTCCAGCTGGCACAAGGAGAACAGAATAGAACAGAAACTTTATTACGATCAGAGACTAGCACAGGTAAAAGCGGATACAGAATAAAAGAATTTAGAAAAGCAGGTTAAAACAGCATTTAAAAGCATCCCTTTCATGACGCAGAACTCCAATATAACACACAAGATTAGTACTAGTCTTCTGCGGAGGTCAATGCCTGACGAATTTTTACTGCAGCTGCACAGAATCTGGCAACATTATATGTCATATTGGGATTGATGTCTGAAAGCAGCAGAGACGAGTAGAATTGTTTGGTGTGTCCTTGGTATTTTTGCAATGGGGTGAAATAAGTCTGAGGCGGGTGTCCCTGTAGTACGAGCACTGGAAGTACATGGTCTGCCAGAGCCACAGGGACACAGTCTGTCTGAGATCTTCTTGTATTGGCCTTCAAGGACAACTGAGAGGAGGGCATGATATTGTGCCAAAGTAAAGGCTCTCTGATGTTTTGGTATTTTTAGTTTTGCTAAGTATGCCATAGGTGAAGCCAGATATTTGTTAGAGACACTAGCAATAAAGGTTGGGGCACTGGCTAGATCCACTTGTCGCTCTATGTCTATCACTCATTGTTTGATAGCCACTTTAGCCTGGTCGTATGCCATTCTGAGCATAAGATCTCAAGAAAAGCCCAGTGATTGGATTTTAGTCATTACTATCTGCTTCCATATAGACTGAAACTCATCTCTCAAGGTTAATGGGGCAAGGCCAGTGGGGAAGAAGGATAGTCTAAGCCAGTAGCTGACTATGGTCAACCACACTCTGGCCTCCAATTTCATAAGACCTGACTCCAGTCTTAGAGTTGCATTAGAGACACATTTTGGAACTTGGAAAGTTGATCTTAAGAATTTAGATTGCACAAGTTCTAGTGGTGCAAAATTGGGGAAGAGTCCCAGCTGGGATCCATAAAGGAGTTGTGCTACTGATTTAGCTTCAAAGAGTTGAGTGGTGCAGGTATATACTGTTCTCCTCTTGTCTTGAAAAATTTGAGGATAGCTGTTGAGCTCCTCTACCTGTTCAATCTTGCAGTCATTTATACTCCAGGTATGATTCTTGGGCCTTTTAGCAAATGTCATGATTTTAGTTTTTTGATAACTGAGTACCAGCTGACCCTCTCTGCAGTACTTAGTGCTCTTTTTAAGCCAATGGGTGTTCTTGAGAGTATTGCTGCATCATCTGCTTAAAGCAGAACTGAGATACGCCTTCCCTCTTGTTTTGGAGGATGGAAGCTTGTATTATCAAGATGACGCACTATGCCGTTAATGTAAAAGTTGAACAGGAGTGGAGCTAGAATGCAACCTTGCTTGACACCCTTCTCAGTGGCAATGGCACTGGTGAGATAACTCTGAGGACTGAATCTTAGAGTGAGGTCCCTTCATGCAACATACAAATTAAATGGAGTAGATGCTGATCAATCAAGGAAGCCTCCAGTTTTTTCCACAGTTTAGTTCAAGATATAAAGTCAAAAGCTGCTTTAAAATCTATAAAGGCAACATAGAAAAAGGCTGTGTTGTGGGAGGAATATTTTTCAGTGAGGTGGTGGAATATAAGTCACTGATCTATGGTAGATCGGCCTTCCCTAAAGCCAGGTTTTTGATGGCTTCTGGAGGAATTAGGTCTTCTCCTGGGTCTTTCTCCATTTTCAGTTGCGCTACAAAGCTCTTGATCTCTGACGCTGTCACTGGTGCCCACATTGGGAGGTTCTCTATATTTTGGCTAGCACATCCACTTTCAAGATAGATGTCCTTATAAAGTGTTTCAAAGTGATCCTCTCAGATCCCTGAGGGGATATGGTAGTCCACAGTAACTGGTGCATTACTTTGGGCACTTGATGTAATATACCAAAATAGTGTTATTAGATTTGATTGCCTGGATAAGTTGTGTCCAACTATTCTTCATAGCTTCTTTGTTCTTGTATCATAGTCTCTCTTCTACTGGAGCAGTTTTAGCACAACTTCTGGTGTAGTATTGGATACATGTGCCTGTTAAATGGAAATGAGAGCTTTTTAGCATTAGCACATTCCTTGTCATACCGTGGCTTTGAGTGGTGCTGGTATTGTTGCTTCTGTTGTGCACTGTTTTTGTGGTTTAGATGCTGGTGTATCTCTTGGGTAAGAGTGTTGTAATTCTTCAAAAGTTTATCAGGGGTCTTAGCCGATATCAGAGCAGTCTGAGGGCTCCAAAGGTAGTCTGAGACTATTACCTCACTTATTGTTTGATTTAGCTGAGGGGTGTGATAATAAGTCCTTCCTGATGGCACTAAAGGGAGTTGGTAACAGTCCTTGGTGTGAGTCTTCTGAGTGAAATCATTTAGGTGTAACTGACTTGGGAGATGGCCACTTTCAAGTCAGGGCATAACTTTTAGGTCCTTAGCACAAGGGAGAAGGTCCCTAGAAATGATTATGTAATCAACAGTAGTCATTCTGGACCCAGAAAAATAAGTGAATTTAGCTGGACAAACACTTTCAGAGCACTGCTTAGGATTTGAAGGTTTAGCCTGAAGACTGTTTGAGCCAGACAAAGGCCTGTAAAGTTTGATTTCTTGTCTTTGGAGCTCTCCATCTTCTTCAAGGTTGAGAGCAGGGCATTTGTGCTGGCTGTACAGGGCATGATCATTGGGGCCTGGTCTAGCATTAAAATCTCCCCCTAGGACTACAAATGCATTTGGATTCTGCAATGTTAGATTAGTAGTGTATGATTCAGCCCACAGGGTTCTGATGTGAGATTTCCTCTTCTTTGGAGGCATGTGGATGTTTATTATCAACCGAGTGCAATGAATTAGCATGCCATGGCATATGTTTTAAATGTGAGAAGAGGCCTGGCACAAGGTGATAAACTCAGAGGTAGTAGATTCTTCCTTTAGCCTTCCTGAGAATCAACTGAAATGAATGCAATTAAGTTGAGGAATGATGAAAGCAAGACAAGAATGGTCTTGTCAGTCATTATCATTTTACTTCATATACTTACCTATGGTACTGCTATAACAGAACTTACCAAACGAAGGAAAAAGCTCACAATGAAGTATCATACATATATTGTGTCCAAGAGCTCCAACTGTTTTTATCAGCAAGTTACAGACTCTCTTGTCTAGGTACACCTTATCACACCGAAGCATAACAACTCTGTCTCCCCTCAGGCTCATCTGCTTTTAGCAATTAAAACATGTGGAAAAAAACTGCTTCAAAGTTATATATTTCCCACAGGCTGACCAGAATCCCTAGATGACTTCTAGACCAACTCAATCCAGATAGATCAGGTTTCAGGGATGGGAAGGACTGGTTGCTTATCTGTAACTGGAGTTCTTTGAGTGGTCATCTGTGAATTCACACCAATGTGTTTTCTGCACCTGCACAGTAAGCTCCTTTGGAATCTTCTAGAGCTTAGGTCTAGCATTTTGGCAGGAACCCCACCACTCCCCTGATGTCCCTTTGCACCAACGTCCCTAATTGTGCAGCAGCACAAGAAGATAGGACACAGCAGGACACATAGAAGGAAGGAAGGGTGGGGTTGTGTGAGTTCACAGATGACCACTCAAAGAACTCCAGTTACAGGTAAGCAACCTGTCCTTCTTCTTTGTGGTCTCTGTGACTCACACAAGACTACTGAGCTACTGATGTAGGAGGTGGGAGTGTCATGCATACAGACAAGTCCATAAATCTCCAACAAAAGGAAAAACTTATCATTACAGATTATGTTATTTCAAGCAAGAACAATTTTAACTCTCCAGCAAAGGAAGAACTTTATTATTACAGATTATGTTTGCCTTCTGAGTTCCTGTGAGAAACTCTGAGGTTGTTTTGTCTAAGCATCCTCTCAGTAGCTTTTATCTGCTGTGTGAGAACTCACTCTGTTCTCTCTGCTTCTGTTCCCTGTGCTAGTTCATTATCACCTGCTTGCTGTCCCTCATGCTGTAAGAGGGAGAAAAGAGTTATGGATTTCACTTAGCTTTCTGCTGTTTTATGTTACTCATTGATGTTACTTAAATAAATACTTGTTTAGTTTTGCACATACTTTGGCCTCAGTTCCGGACTTCTTTGGTTTTAAACCTGTGATGGTTTTTGAGTTTGCCTGCTTTTGGAGCCCAGACATTGTGTAGGCCATGCTGGAGTACAGCATGTCCCCTGGAATCCGCCAACAGATTATGTCATTTAAAACAAGAACTTCATTAATGTGATAAGTCACTGAACAGAAAAAAAACAAGACTGTCTTCCCAAATATAGCATCATTAGTAGTTTTATTATCAACTCTGTATTGTGAAATGAAGGTAGTGTTCTAAGTCCATGTGGCAGCCCTACAAATTTCATGGAGAGGGACTCCCCTCAAGAAAGCAGCTGATGCAGCCAAAGTTCTGGTGGCGTGGCTTCTCAACTGAGTTGGGGCCTGTTTACCAGCCAGTTCATAGGACAGTCTAATGGTGGAAGCCACCCATTTAGATGGTCTCTGTGCTGACACAAGGAGTCCTTTTTTACTTGAAGAATAACAAAAAAAGAGTCTCTGAGACTTCCTATAGTTGGCCGTGCACACAGAATGCGAGTTTACAGAGAATGTCCAAGGAGTGTAAGTTGGATTCCAAGTCAGAAGAGGGATTAGGCATAAGGACTGGCAGAATTATGTCCTGGTTGAGATGGAACACAGAAATGACCCTTGGTAGAACAGTTATGTCTGGTCTCAGGACAAACTATTCCTTGTGGAATCGCAGGTACAGTTGATCCACACGTAGAGCACACAGTTCACCTGCCCTCCTAGCAGAAGTGATGGCCACAAGGAAGGAAGTTTTCCAGGAGAGGAGTCACAGGTCACATGTGGCCATCAGACTGAATGGTCACTTAGACAGTTGAGGGAGGACAAGAGGTAAATTCCCGCATGGAGTAGGTTGTAGAACAGGAGGATGAAAATGCTTGTACCCTTTGTGGTAACTCTTGAGCAACACGTCTAGGAAACAGGAGGGCCTGTTGGAGGTCAGATGATACCACTGACAGGTAGCAGCAGATAGAAGAAAGAGACAATTCTTTATCAGACAAGGAGGAGAGGAACTCAAGAAGGTCTACGGTACCAAAGGTGTTGACATTGAGGTTTTGGTGTCAGAGGAAGTGATGGAACTTCCACTTGTAAGACCAGGCATGCACAGTGGATGACTTATGTGCTGCTTCTTTGACAATCAAACCAACCTCAGTAAGGTAGTTATCGGAGGTTCCAAGCTGTCAATCTGAAGTTCACAACATCTGGATGGTGGACGATACCATTGCTTATTGTTAGAAGACTTGGTTTGAGTGGAGCTTCAGATACTGATGGTTGGAGAGAAAGTATACTGGAGTAAACTGCAGCTGCTGATGCACAATCCTGGTGCACCTTTGCAATGAATCAGGATATCAGCAGTAAGGGAGGGAAGATGTAGACTACTGGACCTTTACAGTTGAAAGAAATGCATTGCTGAGGGATGCTCTGTGATCCTTGGACCTTGAACAATAAGTCGGGCACTGTTAGTTGCAAGGGTATGCTAAGAGGTCAATGGTTGGTGTTTGCCACTTTGAGAAAAGGTCTTTGAGGACTTCTTTGTCAAGATTCCACTCATGACATGCTAAGGTAGTCTGACTCAGTGTGTCCACAACAGTATTTTGAGTGCCCAGGATGTGAAGCACTACAGAGAAGACACCTGGAGCCAGACACCAATGCCACAGACGAAGAGTCAGGTGTACAAGGGTTGCTGATCTCATGCCACCCTGCTTGTTTATGTAGTAAGTGATAGTTGTGTTGTCCTTCAGTACCTGGACTACCAGCCCTTCAGTCTGTCTTTGAAGACAACAAAGGCTTTTATTATGACTAGAAGCTCCAGGGCATTGACATGCAGGGTCTTCGTTGACATCAACCACTTGTCCTTCACAGTCAGTTTGCTGGTGTGGGCTCCCCATCCCTCCAGTGATGTGTCCATTACTGAAATCACTGGGGATGGAGAGGATGTTGCAGTTCAATCTCCACCAGGACAAGGATCAAAGTACCGAGTATGGTACCAAGAGCCATCCTTGAAAGTGTTGAGAAACCAGTTCTTTAGAGGCCTCATTTGAAATCTGGCAAGTGGCGTTACTGCTGTTTTTGATGACATAAGACCTAATAGGATCTGTAGTGACCTCACTCGGCACGTCAAATTTGTTGGAGAGTCGATACTGCAGAGAGGAGACAGCTGCCATGTTCAAGTGGGAGGGATGCCGACTATCAAACAGAGTTGAGGATGGCTCCAATAAATTGAATCTTCTGTGATGGTATCAGATGAGATTTCTTGTAGTTGAATGTCAGACTGAGATCATTGAGAAAGCTGATCATGTTGGTGATGTCTTAATGCAGTTGGGTTCGGGACGGGCTATGAGCAATCAATTGTCTATATATGGAAAGAAGATGATGCCACTCTATTGAAGAGCTTGCTGCTACTACCGCCATGCATTTTGTGAAGATACGTGGTGCCATGCTGAGTCCAAATGGAAGGACTTGAAACCTGTAGGCTCATTTTCTGATCATGAAGCTCAAGAATTGCTTGTGGTCTGGCCTGATTGCAATGTGGAAATAGATGTCCTTCAAGTCAAGGGTTGCGAACCAGTCCCCTTTCTGTATGTAAGAGTTCAGGTCTGCGGACTTAGTCCTGCAAGGATCTGGGCCTTGACCCTGTTCTTTGCAGGATCCTGCCCAATATCAGACCCAGCTGGCTGCTCTGATGCAGGGCAGCTAGAGCAGCCAGCAGCCAGCTTTTTAAGGACTAGGGTTGGTCTGCAGCCTTTGCCACAGTTACAGTCTCCAGTGCTGCCTGTAGCCTCTCCAGTGGTCCTTACCCACCTTGGGCCTTGGCCTGTTTTCTGGACCTGCCTCTTACTTTGGCCCTGTGGACTCTTGTTACCTTGTAGGCTTCTACTGCCTTGAACCCTGTCAAGGTCAGAGACTCGGGTGGCAAGCCAGCCTGGAGAAGGGAGAGGGAGAGATAGCAGAGTCCCACCAGGAGGGGTCAAAGCAAGCAATTACTCATAGGCAGTCCATTTACCGAAGCCTGAGCAACAAGCAAAAGCTGTAGTCAGAGTCCAAAATTCAGGGGTCAGGAGCCAAGAGATCAATCCAAGGTATTAGGAGCTGGGTGCTGGAAGCAAGGAACTGGCAAGCAGAGGGCTTGTAGAAAGTTTGCCACAAGCAAAGGAAAGCTTCCAGGCAGGCAGTTATATAGCCCAGGCACAGGTGTGGCCAGACACCACTTCTTGAACTTAATCAAGGAAGCCTCCCTTTGCTCAGCTCTCTTGAGTCTCCGCCTCATTTGTGGGCTGATTGACGCAGGCTCCAGGGCATCCTCGGGATCACAGTTGGATCCCTGTTGCCCTAAAGGAGCAGGCAGAGGAATGTCCGAGCCTGCTTGGTCCATGGCAGCAGGGGGAGCTCTTGAGCTGCAGGACTCATCTCCAGCCAGAGCAACAGGGACCAACAGCTGTTGCTCATCAACAGGGGCTTCAGTTATCACAAACCCTTGGTGTGCCCTGACCTTCTGCTTGTCTCTTGGACTTGTCTCCTGTCCCTGTGTATGCCTGTTCCCTGGAAGGATCCTTTTGCCTTGGACTCCTGTGTGCTCTGACCTCCTTCCTGTCTTCTTGACCCTTCTTCTTGCCTCTGTCCTCCTGGACTCTTGCTATCCAGAAAACTGCTACCTTGGATTCTTGTTGTGCTCTGGCCCTTGGCTTCCTGACCTAGTGCGCCCATCCTTTGACCCAGCCCTGGTGCCTGTACTGGTTGGCTCTTGCCACCCACAGCCTCGACCCTGACACTGTAGGAGAAGGATTGAACTTAGTCATCATTTGGAACTGCTGGGGCCTCATGTAGTAGTTGACATCTCTGAAGTTGAGGATAGGGTGAACATTTCCTCCTTTCTTGACACTAGAAAGTACCATGAAGAGAAACTGTATCTCAGAGCAGAAAGCGGGATTGGTTATATGGCTCACTTTTCTCAGAAGACATCTATTGCCTTGCTGAGGGGATGTAAGAGTTGGGTGACATAGATTTGTCCTACAGGAGGTAATCTGTAAAATTCTATTGAATCTATGTATCATTGGTGACTGACACCCAGGCATGAAGACATTTCTTGAGTTTGTTTCCGAATGGTAGGTCCAGAAGGCTTAGTGTTGAAATGGAGGTAGCAATGAAAGACACAGATTGCACAGTGTCTGAACAGGTAGCAATGTTAGGAACACTGGATGAGTCTCTAGAAGTAGCAGAGGTAGTAAGGACAAGGGTGGGATTGTCCTTGTAAGACTCAAGCATGACGCTTAGATGAGTCTGACTTCTTTTTGTATTGAGGCTTTTGGTAGTGTGAAAGAATAATAGAATCATAGAGTTGGAAGAGATCACAGGGGCCACCCTTGCTATGCAGGAACACACATCAAAGCATTCCCAACAGATGGTCATCCAGCCTCTGCTTAAAAACCTCCAAAGAAGGAGACTCCACCACACTCTGAGACAGCATATTTCACTGCTGGACAGTTCTGACCGTCAGGAAGTTCTTTCTGAGGTTGAGGTGGAATCTCTTTTCCTGCAGCTACAATCCATTGCTCCTTGTCCTAGTCTCTGGAGCAGCAGAAAACTCCCACCTCGACATGACATACCTTCAAATATTTAAACATAGCTATCATGTCCCCTCTTAACCTTCACTTCTGCAGACTAAACATATCCACCTCCCTAAGCTGTTACTCATAGGGCATGGTTTCCAGACCCTTCACCATTTTGGTTGCCCTCTTCTGGATATGTTCCAACTTGTTGATATCCTTCTTGAATTGAGGTGCCCAGAACTGGACACAGTATTCCAAAGGAAGTCTAAACAAAGGAGAATACTATGGTACTCCCTTGATCTAGACACCATACTCCTATTGATACAACCAAGAATCGCATTGGCTTTCTTGGCTGCTGCATCACACTGCAGACTCATGTTCAGCTTGTGAACTATCAAGACTCCTAGATCCCTTTCACATGTACTGCTATCCAGCCACACGTCCCCCATCCTATATCTGTGCATTCCATTTTTTCTGCCTAAATATAGGACCTTACATTTCTCTCTGTTGAAATTCATTTTGTTAGCTTTGGCCCAGCTCTCCAATCTGTCAAGGTCATTTTGAAATTTGGTCCTGTCCTCTGGGGTATTAGCAACCCCACCTAATTTGATGTCATCTGCAAATTTGATCAGCATGCCCTCTACTCTTTCATCCAAGTCATTGATGAAGATGTTGAATAGCATTGGGCCCAGGACAGAACCCTGTGGCACCCCACTAGTCCCTTCTCTCCAGGATGAAAAGCACCCATTGGTGAGCACCCTTTGGGTTTGGCAGTCAGCCAATTACAAATCCACCTAATAGTAGCCCTGCCCAGCCCACATTTTACTAGCTTCTTTGCAAGCATGTCATGGGGAACTTTGTCAAAGGACTTACTGAAATCAAGATATGCTACGTCCACAGCATTTCCTTCATCTATCAAGCTTGTAACCCTATCGTAAAAAGAGATGAGATTAGTCTGGCATGACTTATTTCTGAGAAATCCACATTGACTTTTAGTGATTATGGCATTGCTTTCGAAGTAATTACAAACTGACTGTTTAATGGTCTTTCCTGGTATTGATGTCAAGCTGACTGGGTGATAATGATTTTGGTTCTCTTTTTTTACCTTCTTGAAGATGGGGGATGACATGTGCCCTCCTCCAGTCTACTGGGACTTCTCCTGTTCTCCAAGAGTTCTGAAAAATTATTGCGAGTGGTTCAGAAATGACTCCTGCCAGTTCTTTTAATATCCTTGGATGTAATTCATCTGGCCCTGGAGACTTGAATTCATGTAGTTTAGCCAGATATTCCTGTACTACTTCTCTACCTATTCTGTGATGCATTCCCCCCCACTCCTCACCTGCTCCCCACCCCCCAGGTTGAGTACTTCTCTCCTCTTGGGAGAAAACTGAGGCAAAGAAGATGTTGAGTAGTTCTGCTTTCTCTCTTTCCTTGGTTAGTAACTAGCCATCTTCTCCGTGCAGTGACCCTATCATTTCCTTGTTTTTCCTTTTGCTACGGACATATCTAAAAAAGCCCTTTTTATTCTTTTCAATGCCTCTGGCATGCCTAAGTTCATTCTGTGCTTTAGCTTTTCTGACTGTCTCCCTACATCTCCTGGCTGTTTGCTTGAATTCCTCTTGGGTGGTTTCACCATTCTTCCATTTCCTATACATGTTTCTTTTAACACTTAGCTCAGCTGAGAGTTCTTTAGTCAACCATTCTGGTTTCTTTAGACACCTGCCATTTTTCCTCCTTATTGGCACAGTTTTCAATTGTGCCTTCAGTATCTCACTTTTAAGAAACTCCCATCCATCATGAACTCCTTTCTCTTTTAGTATTTTTAATCATGGGATTTCAGCAAGTAACTCCCTGTTTACAGAAATCAGCTTTCTTAAAGTTTAGGATGTGTGTCTCGCTACACTTGGCTTCTCCTGCCCACTGAATGACAAACTCCAAAAGAGCATGGTCACTCCCCCCTAAAGATTCCACCACCTCCACCTCATTGACTAGGTCTCCTCTGTTGCTCAGGATCAGATCTAAAATAGCTGATCCCCTTGTTGCCTCTTCCATCTTCTGGATCATGAAATTGTCTGCAAGGCAAGTGAGGAACCTGTTGAACCTTGTGGTCTTGGCAGAGTTTGACTGCCAACAAATATCAAGATGATTGAAATCTCCCATTAACACTGCCTCTCTCTTTTTTAAATGTGTGGTCATCTGCTCCAGGAAGGCCTCATCCAAGTCCTCTGGCTGGCCTGAAAGCCTGTAGCAAAGCCCCACAATCACATCCCTATTGTTTCTCATTCCCTTAATTCTTACCCAGATGCTTTCAACCTGGCTTCCTGGATTTAAGTCATGGATCTCTTCACAGGTGAAAACATTCTTGACATATAAGGTTACTCCTCATCCTATCTTGTTTGGTCTATTTCTGTGAAATAGGTTATATCCCCCTATTCCTACATTCCAATCATGAGACTCATCCCACCATGTTTCAGCGATGCCTGTTAAATCATATTTATTTTGTTGTATTAAGAGTTTGAGTTCATCTTGCTTATTTCCCATGCTCTGTGCATCAGTGTAGAGACACTTAAGACCATGTGCCCTTCCTGGAAGTCCTGTACTAAAGTTACTTTTCCTCCCCCTGTTGGTCTCTAGTACTACTTGGCCTGTTCTATCTATATCATCTATATCATTTGGGCTTTTTATCCTTTGGGCTTTTTATCCTTTGGGCTTATATCATTTGGGCTTTTTATCCTTGCCCTGAATAATACTGTTTCCCTCCCCAGTCAAACTCAGTTTAAAGACCTCCAAGCCGTTTTGTGAGACTATTAGCAAAAATGTTCTGGTTGACGATTGTGAGGTGCAGGCCATCTCTTGCCAGAAGACCATCTTCATGGAAATGGAGACCATGATCCAAAAACCCAAACTGCTCCTGGCGGCACCATATTCGGAACCAGTTGTTCACCTCCACTATTCTTCTCTCCCTTTGTGGGCCATGTCCTTCCACAAATGAGGAGAGATGAAATGACAACCTGCGCACCAAGGTCCTTCAGCTTCCTACCATAAGCTCTAATCCTTTGTGATGTGGTGAAAGCTGAGCCTGGTAGTGTTGTTGGTTCCAACCTGAATGAAAAGGAGGGGGTTATGGTCAGTGGGCTTGACCAATCTCATTAGCCTCTCCGTTACGTCATTGATTTTGGCCACAGGGAGACAGCACACCTCGCGATTGATCCTGTCTGCGTTGCAAATGGTTGATTCCATTCCTCTCAGCAAGGAGTCCCTAACCACCAGAACTCATCTCTTCTGAGGCTTATCCAGGCTTACTTGATGAGCAGATTGTCTCTCAGCCACCTGAACATTCTGTTCAAGCTGAGACTGTTGGGCCTGCAGCTGTTGGATTTCATTCTGCTGGTGTTGGGGTTCCTGTTGCTGATGTTGGATTTCCTCTTGGTGACATTCCATTACCTCTTCTTGCTGTTCCACTTCATCATTAATAAGGTCGAGAACTTGGAAGCAATTCTGTAGGCTGAGAGTCTCTGTCTGGTATCCTATCTTTCTACTGAGTGTCACATTCCTCCAAGTGTCCGTCTCCTGGTTTCGTGAACTAACTTCCTTGTCCTGCAACTCCTCCATGTACTCCATCTTCAAAAACGTCGTCTCAGCCCTATCCAAGAACTTCTCACCCTCCCTAATAATGTAAAGGTTTGAAACCTGGGACTCCAGCTGTTGAACCTTCTGCTCCAAGAGGGCAAACAGCTTGCATTTGCTGCAGGTGTACCCAACAGTGTTTTGCGACAGGAAAAGAAACATGCCACAGCTGTGGCAGGTGACCGCAGCAGCTCCCTCACCCTCTATATATTTATATTATAAGAGTTGAACAGGAGCTCTGTTAAGAGGGAAAGCCAAATGATGTCAGCCGTGAGTAATTGGCTGGGGAGTTTTGAGGAGGAGGCCCAGAATTCTGTTTCAGTGCATATTTAAGACTACTGAATATAGAACATGAAGGAGCTTCTGAGGTCACCTGCAATAGTTGTGGTATATTTGTGTTCTTGCCAGAGGAGGTGAGCGGCTATACCTGCAGCAAGTGCAAGCTGGTTGTCCTCTTGGATGAAAAGATCCAGCAACTTGAGGCCCATGTATCCACTTTTCAACATATTAGGGAACACAAGGTTTTCTTGGATAGAGCAAAGCAGACCATCCTGTTAAAGGAACACCCAGGTAATATCTCTGAGGAGAAGGTCAGTTCCCAAACACAGGAGATTGATGTTTGGAGGAATGTGACACATAGAAGTAGAAAGGCTAGGGATCATTCAGTGAGTTTGAAACTACAAAATCAATTTGAAGCTCTTTCTCTTACCAGAGATGATGAGGAACATCAACAGGAGCAGCAGCATCAGTTGTCAGAGAATGTGCAAGTCTCCTTGGAAAATTCAGAACATGGAATGGCCCCTGCCAGTTCTCAGAAGAAATGGGTGCTGGTGGACTCCCTGATAAGGGGACAGTAGCAGTGGTTTCTAGGCCTGACAAGATGACTCAAGAAGAACAGGCTGCTTACCTATAACTGTGGTTCTTCAAGTGGTCATCTATGAACTCACACAACTGGGTATCTGTGCCTGTGCAGTACAGCAGTCAGAACCTTCTTGAGCCCTAGGAATAGGCTTTTTGGTGGTTAGCCCCTCCCCCATCCCCTGTGGCTATAAAGATCCCCTCCCACTTATAACGGACAGCTCCTTCGCCACATAGACAGTTGTCTCAGAACCAACTTGTTAGCAGGACACAGTGGAGGGAGGATGGGAGAGGTTGTGTGAGCTCACAGATGACCACTCAAAGAACCACAGTTACAGGTAAGCAACCTGCTCTTCTTCTTCGTGACTCACACAATTGACAGACTAGTAAACTTTATAAAGGAAGGTGGGAATGTCATTTCTGCAAGTATCAGTCACAGAACAGTAAGTTATATTGATTGTATGATGAACTATAACTTAATTAACACAATAAATAAACTTTGAGGAAAAATACTGTTATCATTCCTCTATGTGTTTTTCCTTTCTTTTCCTCTATTTTTTTACTATTATATAACAGAAGAATAAAGAACTGCTCTACCAAAACTAGCATCATTCCTAGCTCTATTACCTACCCGACAGTGAGTCATAAAGGTTAATGGTTGAGACCATGTAGCAGCTTTACATATTTCCTGTAATGATACACTATGGAGGAAAGCTGCTGAGGCAGCCATAGCTCTAATAGAATGACTCCTTATGTGTTGAGGAAGTTCCTGCTTAGCAAGTTCATATGCCAACTCAATAGTTGAAACCATCCATTTCGATAGTCTTTGAGATGAAACTGGCTTGCCTTTCTTCGAGTCAGAAGAAAGAAGACAAAAAATCTGATGTCCTAATAGAAGAAGTATGTTGCATATAAAATGCCAAGGCTCTGTGCACATCTAGGGAATGCTAAGTCTTTTCCATTCCCGTTAATAGATTCTGCATTAAGAAAGAAGCACTATGTCATGATTAATGTGAAATGATGAAACAACTTTTGGTAAAAATGTAATGTCTGGTCTAAGGACCACTTTCTTCTTATGACATTTCAAATATGGCTGGTCTACTCGTAGTGCACATAATTCACCAGCTCTTCTGGCTGAAGTTACTGCTACAAAAAACACTGTTTTCCATGATAAGAGATGCATGTCACAGCTTGCCATAGGCTCGGTAAATGGTTTGTGTGATAATTGTAATAAAGCCAGTCACAAATCCCAACCTGGTACCAGAGGTTGAGGTGGATGAAAATGCCTGGAGTCTTGTAAGGATCTTTTACTAGATGATCTGTAAGACAAGTTGGTTTTCCCTCCTTTTGTAGTTTCCACGTATTGCTAAAGAATATTTAATAGAAGACAAGTCCTTCTGTAGATAATGATGAAAGAAAGGATGGAATGTGACTAGTACTGTAAGTGGCAAAATCTACATGCCATTATTTTCAACAATAAAATTTTTCCCATTTATATGAATAAGATATTTTATATGTGGACTCGTAAGTTTTATGAGCAGCTGGCAACAGCCCTTCCCTATAGGTGAAGGTAAGCTCATGCATCTACAGTAGCCATGCAGTTGATCGCTGAGATCTGACATTGGGATGGCAACAATGACCACCTCGCATGCTTATTAATCCTGGTCTTGCATGGCAGCATTTGATATTTTCCTTTGGATAGCTGGATTACCAAGCCTATCCCACGAGTATTGCCTTGCTCCGTCTTGTCTCATCGTGGGATGAATAATGTATATATTATTGGGCCTGACTAGTTGAACAGAATGGCATCCCCTGACAAATTATTGTCCATCCTTTGACGAACAGGACACAGTTCTGCATTGGTTGTTTTCCCTCTGAAGTGAACAGATCTTATCTGGGTAACAGCGCACAGTTGGAAAAGTTTCTTTAGGACATCTCTGTTAATTTTCCATTCATGACAAGACAGTCGGTTTCTGCTGAGTTTGTCTGCCAAAAGGTTCTCTTTCCTTGGTATGTGAATCACTGAGGGTGACATTGCATTTCAGGTACCATGTCCAAAATTGGACTGATAGATTGAGAAGACTGTGCATTGAGCTCCTCTTGTTTGTTGATATAATACATCACAGTAGTGTTGTCTGTTACTATCTATACCAAATGTCCCAGAAGATATTGTTGGAACGCTCGGAACGATTTCATGACCTCTAGAATGTTCATATGCTTTTCTGAGGTTGTCCATTGACCGCTTACTGTTAAGAGTCTTTTATATGGGCTCTCCATCCTTCGAGTGATGCATCTGTCGTTACTGACAGTGAAAGCGGGGGAATCCAAACGGCATCCCTTTCAACACATTTTTTTTCGATTTTTCCCCAGTTTAGGAGCAAATGGTGAAGGTAAAGGATTGAATTGTCCAGAAACCATCTTTGAAGCCATCAGGCCCAATGCTGTTTGAATTGTCCTTGTGTGTGTTCGACAGTATTCCACAAAGTCTATTAGGTACTAGAATATCTTTGCCATGTGTCTTCTGGCAGAAAAACTCATTGCTTTGTGGAGTCTATGATTGCCTGAGTGAATTTGATTCTTTGGGTTGGCTTTAGTTTTATTTTTTGTAATTTATTATTAGACCTAGTGCTTGAAGTAGATTGATTGTTGATTTCAAATCTATGAGAAGTTTCTCTTTGGAAGATGTCATGATTACCCAATCATCTATATAAGGGAATAGGATGATCCTCTTTTGATGGAGAAAAGATGCCACGACCACTATACATTTGGTAAAGACCCTTGGTGCTGCGCTTATACTGAATGTAAGCACTCAAAACTGATAAGTCTTTCGGCCTACAACAAATGCTAAGAAATCGAGGACTTCCAGTCCGTCAATGGCGCCGCACACTCCGTAAGCTGGTGCAAGGAGAATCTTTTCCAGACAACTGTAGTAAAGCAGGTGATTAAAACTACCTCAAACATCTGTGGTATCGGGTACCGAAGAAAAAAGGGCTCTGGAGATCGGAGATCGTCCTCGAGCTGTCACTGAAGTGGGCGTTTGCTCCGGTTGGCGGCGACAGGTATCAGAGCAGCCCCAGTGGGCTGGCAAAGCCTTTAGCCTTAAGCGTGCCCAACCCTGTCCTCCTCCTCTAAGAGGAGGGGACAAGCTTCAGATCTGGGCAGGAATTGTAGGGTGGATTTAAGTTTCCTTTTGAGTTGGAGGTACCTTGGAAGATCAGTAGAAAGAGTTGCATAGACCATTTTTTTTTTCCCAGCCTTCAGCGTGGTTTGCAGGGAAGAAGGATTATTAAAGCAACCGCTAGTGGAAGCAAGGGAGCGCTTGCCTGTGCATAATAGCTGGAAAGGGTGAGTGGTGGACTTATCATGAAATTTTGATTAACTCAATTTCCTCAAAGTAGAAGATCCAAATACCAAGCAAATAATCTCTCCGCCTCACCCAGATGGTGTATTAGACATTTAATAGAGGAAGATAATAAATAACCAATTAGGGGTGGGAAGGACGGATTGTATGGCGGCAAAGGTGAGAAGGACGGATTACATGGCGGCAGCAGGGGAGAAGTCTTGTAAGATAAAACATATTGAACTGGATTGGGATGGCGTATAGAAGGACGGAGTAAGGAGAGAGAGAGCTTTGAGGATAGGGAAGGAAGAAAGTAAAGAACTTGGTAAAGTGGTTAAGTGGACTTTGTAGTTTGGAAATAACTTTGAGAACTGAGAGTATGGACGAAAAGATAATTCAAGAGAAGCGGAGGAGGCTGATCAGAAAGGAAGAAGTGGAGAGAACGGAAGGAAAGTAGTTTAGAGGAACAACAATCTGAGTGAAATAATAATAAAAAAAGGGCTTTGTATTAAGCACTTGGAAGTAAAGCTAAGTGGTGAATGAAATATATAAATTAAAACATTGTTGAAAATCTGTTATCTGTTATAATAGAATATAATAGAACATTAGATATTATTTAAGAGATAGCAAATTTTAAGTAAGTGGGTAATTAATTATTTAATAGAGGGAAATTAATTTAGAAGAGGGATTACTGAGTCAATTTGGTTGTGACTGGGTACTGAGGATTGTTGTTGCTGTAAGAACTACCATAAAAATTTGGAAGTATCAGGCAGTCTTGACATAGATCATCTATTGCATTATATAAAATAATATATATTTAGTTATCTTAGTAATACATTAATTCAAAAATTTTGTTATATCTGGAGAAATAGTATACGAATTTTAGATTTATTTATAAGCTAATGAAATCAACATTAACAGCCTGTAAATTTTCGTAAGTTTTGGAATCAAATTTGAAACTGAAAAGTGTAATTGAATTTAGTATATTGATATAGCAATTGAATTTGTATGTAATTATTGTGACTGTTTGATTGCCAAAGGATTGTTTCAGGAATTTGAAGTCTATGATAAAGGAGCTGACAAAATCAATCTTACTTTCACATCTAACTCCCCTCATTTGGTACAATTTGTATGGATACAAGAATGACTTTGAGGACAAACAAAGTGACTACATCAACTAATGAACAGAAAATAATTATTTGAACCGGTAGTAAAACCCTAACAAGTAAGTCAGACAAATACGCAGTCAACTTTGTTGGAGAAATAACAAATATAAAATTTGAGATTAGGCAAGAAATGAAGGAATTTAAGAGGAGAGATGAAATAAGATTTCAAGAATGAATTGAAGACCTAAAGAGCATTAGGTAGGACTACAGGATGATTTAAAGGATACCTCAGATTCAGTTTCGCAATTGGCAACCAAAAACTAAGGAAACAGAAGAGACATTGGAAGACTTATCTAGACAACAAGAATGATTACTTATATGAGAAAGCTTTAGTGGATTTGAAAGTCAGAGAAAATTTCATTAAGATTATAGGATTGACTGAACGAAGAGAATAAATTTTAGCACCAAGGTTAAATCCCCCTCCATTGGGGAGCATTAAAAGATCACCATGGAAAAAATGGAATGGGAGAGACAGAAAATTTATAGGATAGATTCAGAGTGGCGAGAGAGAGGAATACTCCCGAGAGATATAATGATTCAGTTGGTCCAAAAAATGCAGAGAGGGATTAATACAAAAAAACTTAAAAACGGATCTAATAATTGACAAGACAAGAGTTCACATTTATAAAAAGACGTTCCATCAAGAATTAAGGAAAAGAAGTGAATATAAATTTCTTACTAATTTTTTAAATCGCACAACATATTATACCAATGAGGAGAATTGGAATGGACTTAGCTTTTGGTTCTGGAAAACAAGTCAAGATTGAAACAGTCCAAGAGGCTAAATTTTATGAAAAGATATGCAAAAGAACAACCAAGACAAAGACCATATCAAGAATATGGAAAAGGAAGATCGGTCAGTTCAAAATAAAGAAGACATTCAAGAATGAGAAAGCGAGGAGAAGGATGTGGATATAGGAAACCAAATCAAAAAAACAAAAAAGAGCCCAAGAGTTCAAGGGAGATAAAACTAATTGAGAAAATCCTTCTGGGCGCCTCTCTTGATGTACTAGGATTCTCTCTTGGAATGTTAAGGGGATAGCAACTCCCCAAAAAAGAAAGAAAATATTTTACTATATTGAGAAAAAAAAGTTAGATATTATATGCTTGCAAGAAATCCGGGTTAAAAGGGAAAAAATATACATGATAGGGAATAACAAATTAGCAAATGATGACTAACAGTCCCCCCACCAAAAAGAGGAGTTGTTTTATATGTTAACCTAAATTACAACCTAAGGAGTTGATAAAAGATGAGGCAGGGTTGGTTTATAGCAGTGGAAATTAATTGGCAGAATCAAAAAATATTAATAATGCAGTATATGGTCCACATAAAAAAGCAAGAAGAATTTTATAAGCAATCAAGTAAGAATAATTCTGGAGTTGGATTATAATAGGATAATATGTTTAGGTGATTGGAATGGGCTAGAGCACCCGAAAATAGATAGGAAGGCAAAGAAGGAAATAAAAGAGAAGCAAGGGAAACTATCAGAATCGTTTGATAATTTGATGTTAAATTTAGACTTAAGGGATACCTGGAGATTAAAACATGGTTTAATTAAAGATTATACTTTTATTCAGAGCCACATGCCTCCATATTACGAATTGATATGTTTTTGATTTCAAACTCATTGGTGGTATGGTTGAGAAGCAGGAGATATGGCCACTGTAAGTTTTCTGGATTCATAATCCAACTATGTTAGTTTTGAGAATATACAATCTTGAAATATGTATAATTGGAGAACGAAGGCAAAATTATTATTAGAAGAGAAATTTGTCAATAAAATTAGAAATATCATAGAGAGATATTTTGAGGAAAATTTAGATAAAGAAGTTAAATTGACAACAGTATGGGACTTAGCTAAAGTGGTAATAAGAGGTTTTTTTATCCAACGTAATGTGGAAATTAATAAAAGAAAGTAGAGAGAGTTTTCAAGTATTGGAAGAGGAGTTAAAAAAGAAAGAACATGACCTGAATGAATCCATCAAATTGGACAATATCTAAAGAAGTTAAAATATTGCGAAAACAACTGCAGATGAGGATAGAAATAAAAGATTTGAAAAGAAAGGCTGATTTTTACTAAACAGCACTATTTTGAATGGGCAAATAAAGTGGGTAGATGGTTAGCGAGTAAATTAAAGGAAAAAAAGGAAAGAACATTAATTACTAAATTAAGGAGTGGAGAAACCTTGTACACAGACTTTCAGCAGATTCAAAAGATTGCAACAAATTTTTATACAACACTCTATAAAGAACAAAGTCTTCAGGATGAACTTCTAGATACATATATAGCAAAACAAGATTTAGCGATATTAACGTATGAGCAACGAGAAAAGTTAAATGGCCCATCAAGTTATCAAATAGGAATTAATGCAATTCAAAATGCGAGGTAGGCAAATGACCAATTTTATATGGATTTCCCTCTCAATTCATAAAGTTTTTAAGAATGAATTGGCACCAAATTCAGAAAAGAATTATGAATGATGCTTTAGAAGGGTACATCCCTGATACCTGGGAAGAGGCTAGTATAGCCTTAATTCATAAAGAAGAAAGAGACCCGAGATAAATTAAAAATTACTGACCGATTTCACTATTAAATTGTGATTATAAACTATTTACGGCAATATTAGCGAAAAGATTGAAATTAGTTTTAAAATGAAGTAATTTCAGAAGATCAAGCTGGATTTCTTTTTGGTAGGTATATAAAAGATAATATCAGGAATATAATTATATTTTACAATACTGTGAAAATCACCCTCAGAAAAAATTAATTGCATTATTTATAGATATTGTAAAAAGCATTTGATACTGTTAATTGGAAGTTTATGTCTCAAATACGTTATAAAATGCAATTAGGGGAAAACTCTATCAATTGGTTGAAAGCAATATACTCAAGGCAATATGCCCAGATAATTATAAATGGACAAAAACCAGAAGTTTGAAATTCAAAGAGGAACTCAGGGCTGCCCCCTCTCACCATTGTTATTTTTATTAGTAATAGAAGTTTTGATTCAAAGAATTAGAAAGGATAAGAGAATTAGAGGTATTAAATTACAAGATAAAGAATATAAAATGAAAAAGTATTTGCTGATGATGTGGCGTCAACTTTGGAATATAGCATGGTAGATTTTAGCTAATTAAACAGACACGTAAACAATTTTGGAAAATATTCTGGTTTAAAAATTAATAAAGAAAAAACAATGATTTTGACTAAAAAATATTACAGAAATGGGAAAAAACCAAGGTAAGACAAAGTACAGGTTTTACATTGATCTCGAAGGTTAAATACCTGGGAATTATATTTAGACAATAAAAGTTTCTGATTTATATAAGAATAATTATCTGAAAACGTGGAAAGAAATAACAAGAAACTTAAGAAATTGGAATAATTTGAATTTATCTTCGTTAGGAAAGATTAATACAGTTAGACTGCGATTTACCAAAACCTACTGTATCTTTTGCAGACTATCCCAATTATAAAATTTATAAGGTTATTAAAGATTGGCAAAGAGGAATTAGTAGATTTATCTGGGGTGGAAGGAAACCGAGAGTTAAAATGAAAACTTTGGTAGATGCGAGAGAGAGGGGGCCTGACATTACCATATATTTAACATTATATTATCATTCGTGTGCATTTAATTGTATCTAGAATTGGATTAAGTTAGATAATAAAAAATTATTGAAGATAGAGGGGGCGGGCTGGGAAGGTTGACATTATTATTTGTGGTATAGAACAGAGAAATAGTAAAGAATTTAACAATCATTATTTAAAGGAAAGCTTTATTTAAAGTTTGGAAAGTATAAATGCCCAAGAATTTGTTTAAGAACTCCAACACTGATCTCCCCACACTAAGCTTACTATAAGAGACAAATATTATATTTGACTTCCAGAGGAGAGAGCAGAAGGTAAGCTGGGTCTGTGAGACAACTTTGATAGGTGTTTTTGCAGGACTGTGGGGCTGAGTTTGTTTGCTTATTCTCTGTGTTGTGGTTTTGTTTTGTTTTTTGCTTGCGCTGGCCGTGTGCTCTCCCTCAGCTCACAGCCTATTGTCAGCTAATTGTTTGTTAGTTAGTCAGTTAACTGTCAATCAAACTAGGGAGAGTTAATCAAGCTAGGGGGAGGAGCCAGCTAGGGGAAGGAGGCTTTATTAGGAACTCCCAGCAGTCTTCTTGCTGACTTCCAGAGGAGAGAGCAGATGGTGAGCTGGGTCTGTGAACTCCCAGCGGCGCGCACCTACAGCGCGCGCAATTTCACTCATCTACTTCAATCCTTCAAGTTCAACCATTCAAGTTTAGGAACAACCAATCCTTATAGCGACTGAACAAATTTAGGAAGAGTTCAACTGAGCTTGGTAATTAGCTGAGCAGACATAGCTTATACAGCTCAAATTAAGAAAGGAGGTCCAGTTTTTGTTTTTGTTTTCTTGTTCTATTCTCTGTATTATCAAGTATGGAAGGTGAGGGAGCTGCTGCTGTCACCTGTAGCACTTGTGGCATGTTCCTTTTCTTGCCACAAGATGTGGTCGGGTACACCTGCAGCAAGTGCAAGCTGGTCACCTTCTTAGAGGTCAAGGTGCGGCAGCTGGAGGCGCAGGTTTCTAATCTTCGTCTTATTAGGGAAGGTGAGGATTTCTTAGATAGGGCAGAGAGGACCTTCCTGGAGACCGGATATGCGGAGGAGCTGCCTGATGAGGAAATCAGTTCCGTGAGCCAGGAAAGTGATGCTTGGAGGAATGTCACACGGAGAAGTAGAAGGGCCAGGAAAGAAACAGAGACTCTCAAACTACAGAATCGCTTCAACGTTCTTGGTGCTGTGAATGATGAGGAACACCAGAAGGAGGGAACACAACATCAGCAAGAAGGAATCCAACTTCGGCAACTGGAACTTGAACACCAACAGGACAGCATCCAACATCGGGAAGACCAGCACTCCCGGACTCAACACAATGCCCAGGCAATCCTGGAAGAATCTGCTTGTCGAAGAACCCCGGACAGGCCTCAGAGGAGGCGAGTTCTGGTGGTTGGGGACTCCTTGCTCAGAGGAACCGAACCGGCAGTTTGCAAACCGGACAAGCTCAATCGAGAGGTCTGCTGTCTTCCTGGGGCCAGGATAAACCACGTAACAGAGAGGCTAGCCAGGCTGGTCAAGCCCACTGACCGTAAGCCCCTCGTTTTGGTTCACGTTGGAACCAATGACACGGTGAAGTGCAGCTTTCACCACATCACAAAGGACTACGAGCTTATGGGGAGAAAGCTTAAGGATCTTGGTGCGCAGGTGGTCATTTCATCAATCCTCCCCGTTCAAGGATATGGTGCACGAAGGGAAAGGACAATAGTAGAGGTCAACAGCTGGCTCCGCACATTTTGCCACCGCCAACAGTTTGGCTTTTTGGATCATGGCTTGAAATTCCAGGAACATGGGCTTCTGGCAAGGGATGGGCTGCACCTCACGAAACTTGGCAGGAACGTTTTTGCAAACAGTCTGACAAGGAGGATTAGGAGGGCTTTAAACTAAGTACAACTGGGGAGGGAGACAAGATTATTCAGGACAAGGACTCGGCAAGTGCAGGGGAAAAAGGCCCAAATGATATTGGCCAAGTAGGAATAGTATCCAATCGTGGGAGGGGTGGAAACAATGCTATGGGACTTGCAGGAAAGGCACGGGGACTTAAGTGTCTCTACACTAATGCACGGAGTATGGGAAACAAACAAGACGAATTTGAACTCCTAGTACAGCAAAATAAATATGATTTGATAGGCATCACTGAGACCTGGTGGGATGAGTCTCACGATTGGAATGTAGGAATAGAGGGGTATAGCCTATTTTGTAGAAATAGACCAAATAAGAAAGGAGGAGGAGTAGCCTTATATGTCAAGGATGTTTTCACCTGTGAAGAGATCCATGACTTGAACACCGGAAGCCAGGTCGAGAGCATCTGGGTAAGAATTAAGGGAGCGAGAAACAACAGGGATATTATAGTGGGGGTTTACTATAGACCTCCAAGCCAGACTGAGGACCTCGATGGTGCTTTCATAGACCAAATGACTGCACATTCAAAAAGGAGAGATACAGTAATAATGGGAGATTTCAACTACCCGGATATATGTTGGCAGTCAAACTCTGCAAAGGCGGCAAGGTCCAGCAAGTTTCTTGCTTGTCTTGCAGACAATTTCATGGTCCAGAAGGTGGAAGAGGTGACAAGGGGATCAAATATTCTGGATCTGATCCTGACCAACAGGGAAGACCTTGTTAATGACGTAGAACTGGTTGGATCTTTAGGAGAGAGTGACCATGCCCTATTAGAATTTGGCATTCAGTGGGGAAGAGAAGGCAAGTGTAGCCAGGCATTCGTCTTAGATTTTAAAAAAGCAGACTTCTGTAAACTGAAGGAGCTGCTGGCTGAAATCCCGTGGTCAAGAATAGTCAATGAGAAAGGAGTTCAGGATGCATGGGAGTTCTTTAAAAGGGAGGTACTGAAGGCACAGGCTAAAACTGTGCCATTAAGGAGGAAAAATGGAAGGCATCTGAACAAACCGGAATGGTTGACTAAAGAGCTCTCAGCTGAGCTAAGTGTTAAGAAAAACATGTACAGGAAATGGAAGAAGGGGGAAATCACCAAAGAAGATTATAAGCAAGTAGCCAGGAGATGTAGGGAGAAGGTCAGAAAGGCTAAAGCACAGAACGAACTTAGGCTGGCCAGAGACATTAAAAACAATAAAAAGGGCTTTTTAAAATATGTCCGCAGCAAAAGGAAAAAGAAGGAGACGACAGGGTCGCTGCGCAAGGAAGATGGTGAATTAATAACAGGAGGAAGAAAAAAGGCAGAACTCCTCAACACCTTCTTCGCCTCAGTTTTTTCCCAAAAGGATAAAAACACTCAACCTGGCGGTTGGGGAGCAGGTGAGGAAGTGGGGGAAATGCAGCACAGAATAGATAGAGAGGTAGTACAGGAATACCTGGCCACACTGGATGAATTCAAGTCTCCAGGGCCAGATGAATTGCATCCTAGGATTTTAAAAGAACTAGCAGACGTCATTGCGGAACCTCTTGCTATAATCTTTGAAAACTCTTGGCGGACAGGAGAAGTTCCGGCAGACTGGAGGAGGGCAAATGTTGTCCCCATCTTCAAGAAGGGAAAAAGAGGACCCAAATAATTATCGCCCAGTCAGCCTGACATCAGTACCTGGAAAGATCCTGGAGCGGATCATCAAACAGTCAGTTTCTAATTACTTAGAAAACAATGCCGTAATTACGAAAAATCAACATGGATTTCTCAAAAATAGGTCATGCCAGACTAATCTTATCTCTTTTTATGATAGAGTTACTTGCTTGATAGATGAAGGGAATGCTGTGGACATAGTATATCTTGATTTCAGTAAGGCCTTTGACAAAGTTCCCCATGACATTCTTGCAAAGAAGCTAGTAAGAAGTGGACTGGACAGGGCTACTGTCAGGTGGATTTGTTGACTGACCGTACCCAAAGGGTGGTCACCAATGGCAGATTCTCATCCTGGAGAGAAGTGACTAGCGGGGTGCCACAGGGTTCTGTCCTGGGCCCGGTGCTGTTCAATATCTTCATTAATGACTTGGATGAAGGAATAGAGGGCACGCTGATCAAATTTGCAGATGACACCAAATTGGGAGGGGTTGCTAATACGCCTGATGACAGGATCAAAATTCAAAAGGACCTGGACAGATTGGAGAGCTGGGCCAAGGCTAACAAAATGAATTTCAACAGAGAGAAATGTAAGGTCCTACACTTCGGCAGAAAAAATGGTATGCAGAAATATAGGATGGGGGACACGTGGCTGGCTAACAGTACGTGTGAAAGGGATTTAGGAGTCTTCATAGACCACAAGCTGAACATGAGTCAGCAGTGTGATGCGGCAGCCAAGAAGGCCAACGCAATTCTTGGTTGCATCAATAGGAGTATGGTGTCTAGATCGAGGGAGGTATTGGTACCACTTTATTCTGCATTGGTTAGACCTCATCTTGAATACTGTGTCCAGTTCTGGGCACCCCAATTCAAGAAGGATATGGATAAGCTGGAGCAGGTCCAGAGGAGGGCAACCACAATGGTGAGGGGCCTGGAAGCCATGCCCTATGAGGACAGACTTAGAGAGCTGGGTATGTTTAGTCTGCAGAAGAGAAGGTTGAGAGGGGACAAGATAGCCATGTTTAAATATTTGAAGGGGTGTCATGTCGAGGAGGGAGTGGGCTTGTTTTCTCCTGCTCTTGAGACCAGGACAAGGAGCAATGGATGCAAGCTGCAGGAGGGGAGATTCCGCCTGAACCTCAGGAGGAATTTCCTGACAGTCAGGGCTGTCCGGCAGTGGAATGTGCTGCCACAGAGTGTGGTGGAGTCTCCTTCTTTGGAGGTTTTTAAGCGGAGGCTGGATGGCCACTTGTCGGGAGTGCTTTGAGGGTTTTCCTGCATGGCAGGGGGTTGGACTGGATGGCCCTTGTGGTCTCTTCCAACTCTACTTTTCTATGATTCCATGATTCTATGATTCTATGATAAATGGATAAGATATAGAGATCTTGTAGAAATTAAACAAAACCAAATTCAAGTTAAGCCCCAACAAGATTTAAATAATGCGGGGTTAAAATGTCATTGGCTCCTTTATAGGCAGTTGAGAGAGAAAGTGAAGAATGATATCAAAAACAATAATTATCAATTAAAAGAAGAAGAGTTAAATGTGATTCTTGTATCGGATAAACCTAAAGTTATCTCAAGTATCTATAAAATTCTATTAAAATGGTTTACAGATGATGATGTAATTAAATTACCAATGATTAAATGGGCCCAAAACGTTTCTCGTTTGATTCCGTTGGAGCAATGGGAAAAACTTTGGTCTAGAACTATCAAACATACGATGTGTTTAGATTTGAGAGAAAATGTGTATAAGATGTACTTACGTCGATATTTGACCCTACAGAAAATAGCGATGATGACGAATAAATGTTCTAATAAATGCTGGAAGTGTGGGAAGGAGGTGGGCTCCTTATACCACATGTAAAGTAGTAAAAGAATATTGGAAAGAAATACATAAGCAAACTGAGCTGATATTGAGAGTATCAATTTTAATTTGGCTCCAGAGATATATTTATTATCAATGTGGGACGATAGTTTGGAAAGAATGGTAGGAAAGCAACTTTTTTACATAATGGCCCTTTCCACATGGGGTAAAAAAAATGGCTTAGGGCGACCTCATCCGGAGGTCGTCCACACCGTGGAGCGCGCTAGAGCGGTTTGAATAGTGGAGATTCCACACCTCAAACCGCGCTAGCGCGGCCGCAAGGGGTGGCACGTCGCGTTTTTTAAAAACCACTTTTTATGTGGTTTTTACGAAAGCGAGCGCGCTAACCCGTTGCAGCGCCCCGTGTGAAGCTGCAGGGACGCACTAGCGCGTCCCTGCAGAGCTGCCCAGGGGCGGGCTTCCGGCTGGCGCGCTGCCCTGATTGGTGGAGCGCCGCCGGAAGTCGCCGGCTGCCATTTTGGGAGCCGCCGAACGCCGCCGAAACTCACCAGCGTGTGGAGCGGCGAACGCGCGCTCCCCGCAGGGACGGAGCAACCCGTTTTCAGGTAAGATCCGTCCCTGCGTGTGCTGCCCCGTTCCCCCGTCCCCCGTGTGGAAAGGGCCAACAACTGCAAGGTTGGTTTTGGCTTATAAATGGAAGGATAATAAGATGCCAACGTTAGAGGACTGGGAGATGAAATTGATAGACACAGTTCAAATGGATAAATTAACTTGTATACTATGAGGGGAGAGTAAGGAAAGCTTTATGAAACAATGGGAAAATATGCTGCAACATTTTAGAAGCTCATGGTATAATAGCGGAATAGTAAGAATAGAGTTTTGATCGATACTAAGGATTTGAGAGATTTCTTGTAATGATTAGTAATACCAATGGAAAATAGGGGAAGTAATATTAGACTTTCAGACGGAAGCAAGAAGTTACAGAAGAATATAGATGTTTTCTAAACAATTACTGGCTTAGAGTGTTTTTAGATTGTAATTTGTGTTAGGTGTTTTATGTTAATTGTTTTTGATTTTGATTTTGTTAGTGTGTATGTATTATGTTGTTATTGTTTATTATTGATTATTGTTAGTATTGTCTATTATTGCTGTTATTGTTTATTATCAATAAAGTTAATAAAAAATAATAAAAAAGAAATCTTCTGTGTTCAGGTCTTATTGCTATATGGAAATATGTACCCTTGAGGTCTAAGGTTGCAAACCAATCATTCTTTTTCAACAATGGTAGATACAAGAGTAACCATCTGAAAATGCTAGGCATCTATGTAACAGCTGACCGTCCTTTAGACCTAGAATGGGTCGAAGTCTGCCATCTTTCTTTGGTACAAGGAAGTATTTTGATAAATAACTTCTTTTGGGCTGTACCATGGAGATATTTTCTATAGTTTCCTTCTGAAGTAGAGTTGCAATTTCTTTTTCCAGCTCTGGTGATGGAGGTATAGTGTGAATCATTCCAGTCGGTGGCAGACAATGGAATCCTATAGCATGCATTGTTACCCTTTGTATAATGTCTAATACCCAAGCATCTGTTGCAATGCATGTCCATGCTTGGTAAAACTCCTTTAGTTTCTCCAAAGAGGGAGAAGAAACTGCATTAGTCAAGGAATTGTCATTGAAAATTGCCTCGGTGCCTTGATCAATACTAACAGTGGTGACATGCAATCATTCTTGGTACCAGGCATTTCCTAATATAATGGCTGTAGGTTGATGAACAGTATCAATCAAAAGAATATTGTCCAGCTGGTAGTCAAACTCTCTGTTTAGTTGTCTCTGGTTGTTTCTTTTTATAGTGTGAAAATGGCAGCTTCCTCGATGACTGCTGCTGAAGTGTTACTTGTCTTTATTATTGATATGGAGGTCTCGGACTTGCAGGTCTCCTAGACCTAGGTTGGTACCGTCTGTATCGAAACTTTGATGAATAAGTTGTAGTTGGAATTCCATATTTTTTGGCTGTTGTATGCATTTTCTGGGCATGTTCCAACTTGTATCTGTTTTTGAATTGAAAAGACATATGGAGTCAAAAGGTAAGTTTTTAGTCATGGATGTTGTTTGTTGAGACAAACCCGAAGATTGAAGCTATGTGTGATGTCATAAGGCGATAACTCCAGCTATTGCCTTACCACTGCAATCAGTGATATGTTTCACTGTAGTAATTTGCTGTGATGCCGATCAGTAGGCTTCTCCATAAAGTGATGAGGCTGTCTTACGCTCCTCAGACAGTATGTCTAATGCTTCATTCTGGTCCACAGAAATTTTTGATATGCACCCATACAAGCTGTGTAATTCGAGATCTTGAATAACAAAGCTGCATTAGAGTATGATTTTCTTCCACAATTGTCTAATTTCTTTCCCTCTCTATTGAAAGGCGTAACATGTAGTCTCTCAGACTGTCTTGATTGTGTAGCATCAACCACTATAGAATTTGGTTTGGGGTATTGTGTTAACCAGTCTTGGTTGATCTCTATCAGTTGGTAGAGAGACTCGATTTTCTTTGATGTTGAAGGTAGCGATGATGGAGTAGACCATGTTTTTTTATGGTATGTAGGAGGTATGGCAGAGGAGCAATCATGGCAGAGTAGGTCCTCTGTCCTGCAATTCTTGAAAGACTGGATCTCTTAAATCTTCCTTCAGTAATTCAGTTTGTAGATTTAATGATCTGGACACTCTCAGTATTAAACCTGTAAAAGTTCTTACATCATCAGTAGGAGATATCATCTCCACAGTTGACACCAAATTTGTTTGGTGTCTCTGATCCAATGTGACTCTTGCGAAGATGTGAAGCCAAAGGAGATCAGAAAGATCTATGATGTGGAGATTGATACTGTGGTCGTTCTCTATCCAGTGCAGGAGAAGCCCTTTGTGTTGTATCAAAATGTCCTGTCTCCTGTGCTTTAGACAGTTTCTGTTCTTTAGACAACTGATGTGAAGTTGCCATTACCCATCGACATCATGGTAATGATGACCAAGATCTTGACTGCGGAGAAGCAGAATGGCAACACCTATCAGCAGAATCCCCACAGTACCAGTGATATCTCCTGTAATAGTAATAATAATCTGGATAAGGAGATATATCCCTAGAATTGGTAGATATTTCATCTAGGTAGCAGTCATGGTATCTATCTCTATATTGTCAGTACCGTGATGGAGATCAACTATGCGACTTAGAACTTTGATGTAGAGATCAAGGTGGAGAAAGTGCGGTTCTTCTATGACCCCTAGATGGTTGTGGATCCTCTTGAAGACTTGCCTGTTGGGAGTTCCAACAGTGGCTCTTGTTGTGTGATTGAGCCCACTGACACATGAGGGGAGGATTCTATAAGTTCCCCTTCTGAAGCCACTCTTTGATATTGGTGGTAAGTACCAGGTCGATATCAAGTTGTCTTTGTGGAGCAAGTGACTTTCCCTCCTTTGACTGAGAAAGTGAGTCACTTTCTTGTCTGGAGGGGGATTTTGTTGCGCTGATCAAACAGAAGGAAATGTTTGTGGGCGCTCCTTTTCCTGTCTTTTAGAAGACTCCACTGATATTGAGCCTTTAGCTTTAGCTTTTCTCTTCCTTTCCTTTTCCTTCCCTGGAAGAGGTTTGATCTTTACAATCAGCTTTATAACTTTTTGACAGTGAGGATTTTGAAAGCGAAGATCCTGAAGTAGACCTAGATCTTGATCTGGGAGGTGGTACCGATGTAGCTGCATGATGTCAAGATGAAGAAGCAATTGAAGATTGGGTGATCTTAGATGTATGGTGGGTAGACTTTGACTTAGATAGTGGATCTAAAGCAGTCAAAACTTTCTCCCACAATAGGGCTTTCAGATGAGCTGCGCTATTATGCCTAGCCTGTGGGGTAAATAGTTGGCAGTGCCCACAAGACCCAATGTAAACTCTCACCCAGACAAAGGAGGCACTTAGAGTGTCTGTCCTTATCTGGAATTTTGCCTCCATGCTCTGTACAATGTTTGAAGTTGCCATACACACTATGATTTCAACCTAATCCAATAATTGAAGAAATACCAAAATACGCCAAAAACCAGACCAAAACGTAAAGAGAATTGTAAGTATTCGGAAAAAAGTAGTCAAAAACTGTTAAATCCAACTGAAAATGAGAGAAAGGCTCCTTTGACACTGCTGCCATGGCAGAAGAAAAGGAACTGACCATTATAAGCAGGAGGGGGTCTTTATACACACAGGGGATGGGAGAGGGGCTAACTGTCAAAATGCCTATTCCTAGGGCTCGAGAAGATTCCGAATGCTGTACTGCACAGGTGTAGATACCCAAATTTTATGAGTCACAAAGACCACAAAGAAGAAGTGTGCTTTCTCCCTGGGGCAAAATTCAGGGACGTCGCAGAGAGGCTGTCATGGGCTTCCAGGACCTGGACTCAGACTCAGTGTTTGAGACAGCAGAACCTGCTCTGAGCCCTGACACAGAGACTGTTACAGCAGCACCTGCAAAACAGACACACACCCCAGAGACAGAGCAGGGGCTGTGCCAGCATGCCAGCACCAGCAGGGAGCCCTGCTCATTCTGACATGGAGAGTGACCTAACCATACCTTCCTTCGCCCAGCACAGACACCAAAAGGGTCTCCTGCATCACTCCCAGGAAATTTATGCCAAACAGCAATTAATCCAGAACCACCTGCACTGATCTTGGAACTTATAAGAAAGGAGTCTTTCCCCCTCTAGCTTTTGTCGGTAATTAACTGACCGCTTCTCCTGCACTCTCATTCACTGCCCTTGCCTGTGTTTCTGCCTTTGACTTATGTTTGTTTTGCCTGCCTCTGATTTATGGACATCGTTGGACCATTACTGCTTCTCATTTGCAAAGCTGTTTCCTTGCTTAAGGAAATTGACCACTTAAGTTACTGCTGAGTTTCTGATCTGTGTTTGTTATCAGCTTCTCCTGGCTGCCAGCCCAGACCAAGCTTGGACAGATTAATTACCAACCTTCAACCGCAGCTGGTCAGAATGGAGGAGCTGAAGCAAGAGAATTAATCTTTAAATGTACAGATCACCCAGCTAATGGCTGCTGTTAGTGATTTGCAACTCCAGGAGAATTAACTATAAACAACTCCATTATCTGCTCAATGCAAGGTACTGGTGGCTGTGTTGGAGCATTTTCTGGGGACCCTGCTCAGTTGGAATCTTTTATAGCAAAATGTAAGCTGTATATTCAGATGAGAGGGGAGGATTTTCCTAAAGAGACTACTCAGGTGGCCTTTATGGATTAGTTTACTGACTGGCATGGCTGCCAAATGGGCCACTCCCTTGCTGCAACAGAACAGTCCTGTGCTGAACAGCATGGAAGCTTTCTGAAATCCTTGATGAATTGGCCCGCAGTCCTCCCCCTGCTACTTTGCAACTGCTTATTGAACAAGCTCTTCACATAGATGGTTACTTGGAGTCCTGCAGACAAGCCCATAGATCTGCAATCTCATGGGGCCCCTGTCCCAGTAACTATGGCAATGCCTACTGCCTGTGCTCCAGTTGTCACAGGGCTCCTGCCTGCCAGCCCTATCCTTCCTGAGGAACCAATGCAGCTGAGGGGTGCACACCCTTGCCTCACTGTTGCTGAGAAGGAGCGCAGGAGACAGGCCGGACTATGTTTGTATTGCGGGCTGAGGGGCCAACTGCCCCCCTAAGAAGCAAAGCCCTTCCCAGTCAGGAAATGGGGCCTCCCAGTCCAAGAAGGGCTCCACAGCCTGGGAGAACCAGTTATCAAGGCTCCACCGCCACCTACAGAGCCCAAGCGAGAAACCTGCTGGTAGCAACAACAATTTGGGTTGCTGAGGCTCAGCCAACACCTGTGGCCACCGTAATTGATTCTGGGGCCTCTAATGGACTTAGGCTTTGCCACCCAGCACCACATACCCATGCTCCCACTACCTGCACTGTGGCCCATTGAGACTATCGATGGACAGCTCCTGAGTTCTGGACCTGTGACACATCAGGCTCTTGAATTAACTCTGGAGATCCAAAGCCATGTTGAATGAACACAGTTTTTCCTGGTGGCGGTCCTGCACTTCCTTGTGGTATTGTTGATGCCATGGTTGTCCAGGCATGACCCCTACATCTCATGGTCCCAACACGAGTTACTCTTTGCCTTGGAGTACTGTCAGGAACACTGTTGGCTGGAGCTGGCACACATCGCCCCAGAGGCAGAAGGTACTGAGACCTCCATGGTACTACGCGCCAAGTACCAGGACTTTGCCGATGTGTTTGATAAGAAAGAGGCAGACCACCTGTCCCCACATTGTGTCTATGATTGTGCCATAGACCTGGTGCCTGGGGCTCCTATTCCTGTGGCCACCTCTACTCTTTGTCAGAGCTGGAATTAGCTGCCTTACGGGACTTTTTGGAGAAGAACCTCTGCCAGGGCTTTATTAGACCTTCCATGTTCCTGGCAGGAGCGCCTGTTTTGTTTGTCCATAAAAAATTGGGCAAACTATTTCTTTGCAATGATTACCATGCCCTTAATTGCATCGCCATCCAGAACTGCTGCCCTCTGCCCTGATCCCTGAACTGTTGCAGCGGTTATGTCATGCTAAGGTGTTCACCAAACTGGACCTCCTGGGGGCTTATAACCTGGTTTGTATCCATGCTGGGGATGAATGAAAAACCGCATTTCAAACCTGATATGGCTATTATGAATATATGGTCATGCCCTTTGGCCTCTACAATGCACCTGCAGTTTTCCAGCATTTTGTAAACAATGTTTTTTGAGACTATTTGGATTGGTTTGTGAAAGTTTACTTGGACGATTTCTTGATTTATTCCCCAAATCAGGCATCTCATGATGCCTATGTCTGTGCAGTCCTCCAGCACCTAAGAGTGTACCGGTTGTATGACAAGCTGGAGAAGTGTGCGTTTGACCTGCCAACCATAGATTTTCTGGGATATTGGATTTCCCACAAGGGCATGGAGATGGACCCTGCCAAAGTAGAGGCTATGGTTTCTTGGCAACCACCCAGCAATTGGAAGGAGGTGCAATGTTTCCTGGGGTTTGCCAACTTCTACAGGAAGTTTATCTCCAACTTTACCTTTTTGGCAGCTCCCATCACCAACCTATTGCGAAGGAAGGCCCCCTTCTGGTGGATCCCAGCTACCCAGCAGGTGTTGCAGGACTTAAAAGCCCGATCTACAACAGAACCTATTCTCCAGCACCTTGACCCCAGAATTCCATTCATAGTGGAAACCAATGCCTCAGATGTCACCATTGCAGCCACGCTCCTGGAACCTCCTGTTTCAGGACCCCATCTATTGCCATGCGCTTACTACTCTCATCAGTTGTCACAGGCAGAGTGTAGTTATACCATCTGGGGAAAAGAGCTCCTGGCTATTAAAGCAGCATTTGAACATTGGTGCCACTTACTAGAAGGAGAAACCCATCCTGTGCAGGTGTCTACTGATCACCACAACCTGGAATACCTCCAGACAGCACAAAAACTCACACAGAGACAGATGCGGTGGTCACAGTTCTTTGCCAGGTTTAATTTCTGTCTGCAATATGTGCCCCATGCCCAGAACCGGCAAGCAGATGCACTCTTAAGAAAACCAGAATATGCCTCTGCACCAGATTTGGAGACTAAGTCCATGATCCTCTGCCCAGAACACTTTGCAGCCACTCAGTTCCTAGACCCCTTGGTCCAGGCGCATCGGGAGGATGGGGGAATCTTCTTATTCAATGCAAAATGGGCTCCTGTACCACTGAGGGCGACTTTACGTGCCTTCCGGGTCCTGCTGGGACAAGGTTCTTCATCTGTGTCATGATGGGAAACCTGTGGGACACTTTGGCCTGTACAAGACCCTGTGCCTTGTTACACAAGAATTTTGGTGGCTACGGGTACAAGCAGAGGTGCACTGTTATGTACAGACCTTACCCATATGCCACCATGCCAAGGATCAGCCAGGGAAGTCTGTTGATCTTCTGCATCCCTTACCTACATTCTTGGGACCTGGAAAGTGGTGTTCATGGACTTCATCACAGTTTTGCCTCCAGCCAAGGACCATACTGCCATATTTGTGGTGATAGACCTCTTCACCCAGACGGCCCATTTCATCCCGTCCCAGCATCCTGACTGCCAAAGAGACAGCGCACTTATTCATAGACGATGTCTTCCAACTACACAGTCTCTTCAATGGGATTGTACCTGATTGTGGCTCCCAGTTCACTGGACAGTTTTGGCATAGCCTCTTACACCAGCTTGACATCGAGCCTTACTTGTCCTCAGCTCACCATCCACAGACTGATGGGCAGACTGCATGGAAGAACGCCACTCTGGATCAGTACCTGAAGTGCTATGCCAGCTACCAACAGGACAATTGGGCTGATCTTCTTCGCTTAGCAGAGTATGCCTATAGTAATGGTGTGCGTGCTTCAACCCAGCAGACCCCTTTGTTTGCAAACTATGGCTTCCATCCATGGCTGTTCCTTGCGGTGGGCTCACAATCCAATATCCCAGCAGCAGACAAATGGCTCCAGGAACTCCAGAAAGCCCAGGCACTCCTTCGAGAACAGTTGGATTTCACAAAGGAAGCCTGTAAGCGAGAAGCCTATAAGCATCATCAAACGGGACCCTCGTTGAAAGTGGGAGATCAAGTCTGGCTGTCTACTTGCCATCTGCCATTATCTCTTCCCTGTTGGAAGTTCGATGCCAGATTTGTCAGTCCCTATGTGATCACTGCCCAAGTCAACCCAGTGGCTTTTCGACTCCAACTCCCCAGGTCCTTCCACATTCACCCAGTCTTCCACCAGTATCTGCTGGTACCTGCCGGAGATGTTCAGGATGACGAGGCCCAGGGTCCTCTGCTGGCTCCTGTGCTGGTGGATGGGGAAGAGGATTATGAAGTAGCTCACATTCTGGACTCCCGAGGGCATCAGGGACTCCTTCAGTACCTTGTTGATTGACTGGGGTATAGACCAGAGGAGTATTCATGGGAGGATGCTTCAGATGTCCATGCTCCTGACTTGGTGTATCACCACTACCCCAACAAGCCAGGTCCTACTCATTCAGGGGGAGGGATGATGGGGGGAAGTAGTGTTGTGGGTTTCCAGGACCTGGACATAGCTGGGCTATAAGCTGCTCTGCTTTTTTGCTTGCTCTTTAGCTTGCTTGCACTGCCTTGCTGCTATCAGCTGTGTAACTACAAACCTTTTGCTGGCCACCCGGACTATGTCAGAACAGTTGGTTAAAATCAGATCTAAAATAGCTGACCATCTTATCACCTCTTCCACCTTTTGGAGAATGAAATTGTCTTCAACAAAATGAGGAATTTGTTGGACCTGATATTCTTGCAGAGTTTGACTTCCAAAAAATATCAGGACAGATGAAATCTCCCATTATTACTACATATTTCCTTTCTGAATGTTTGGTCATCTGTTCCAGGAATGCATCATCCAAGTTCTCAGTCTGATTTGGGGATCTGTAGTAGACCCCCACAATGACAATGTTCTTATTTCTCTCCCCCTTAATTTTTACCCAGATACTCTCAACCTGACTTCTAGGATTTAAGCTCCTCACAGGTGTAAACATCCTTCTTTTGTTTGTTTGTTTTTATTATTATTGTAGGTATCGTTATACAATATGCATAATATAATATGGATTACAAATATGCTTACTTAATATACCTACTTACATACAGATTTGTATCAACTTATCTTCTGTAACTGAATAGTTGAATAACTGTCAGAGATTGCCAATCCTTCCATATAATAGTTGATAAAGGACCCCAAATATTCTCCAAATAATTATATACACACTCCCAATCTTCCTTGAACCTTTTCACTGATTTGTCTTTTAACAATATTGATAATGTATCAATCTGCATTAAATCATAAATTCCCAAAAGCCAGTCATCAATTGTTGGTACACCCTCTTTTTTCCATTCTTTAGTATATAGTAATCTTGTTTCGGTTATCAAGTACAAACATTTTTTTTCCATTTTGTTTCCCAATATAATCTTCTATCAGTTCAACCATATTTAACAAACAACATTCTGGTCACATGGGGAAATTTATTTTCAAGATTTTTGTAATTTCCAAATGGATGTTTTTCCAAAAGAATTTTGCCTTTTTACCCTGCCACCAGCAGTAAAAAAGGTTCCTTTTTCAATTTTACACTTCCAGCATTTATCATTTTCCCTTTTATGTATCTTAGTCTATTTTGCTGGAGTTAAATGCCACATGTAAAACATTTTATAAAAGTTTTCTTTAAATCCTTGAGACTTTGTAAATTTTAAGTTTTTCCAAGGCTGTTCCCAGTTTTGTAACTGTATTGGGTCTCCAATATATTGTGCCCATTTAATCATGTTGTTTTTTACTACTTCTCATTCTGTTTCCCATTTTAATAGTAATCTCGACAATTTTGCTGTTAGATGCCTATTCCTGATTCCAAAACAAGATCGAATTCTGTTTTCACATTATTAATAGTTTCTTCTTTGTTCTCTTGTTTAAATCTAGCATATAACTGTGCGTATTGATACCAGGAACATTTTTTCCCTTCCGCCAATAATTCCTCCCTTTCTTTAAAACTAGGTTGATTTTTCTGGAATTTGAGCAGTTCATTGTAAGTGCACCACCCTTGTGGTCTTTCAATTTCATCATAATGAAAGGCTTCTAGGGGGGGAATCCAGAGAGGAAGTTTCAGACAGAGTTGGTGTTTATATTTCAACCAAATTGAAAATAAGTGTCTTCTTAGAGGATGTTCAAGAAATTCTTTTTGAAGTTGCTTTTTCATATACTACATATATAAGTGCCAGCCACTTTTCATACCCGCCCCTTCAAAGAGCAGTAATTTGTTATTCTGCAATCTTAACCAGTCTGTTATCCAAGTGAGGTTATTTGTTTGGGCATATAATTTAAGATCTGGTAGTCCAAGGCCGCCTCTTTCCTTCGAATCAATCAACAAAGTCCATCTAATTCTCGGTTTCTTCCCAGCCCAAATGAAATTTGTCAGGTCTTTCTTCCATTGATTGAATACATCACTATTAATTGGTAAAGGAATATTTTGAAAAAAAGAAATTAATTTTTGGTAATAATGGCAATTTGATTGCTGAGATTCTCCCTAGAAATGAAAGTTTAAGTTTGTTCCATGTGGCTAAAGCATTTTTGATTTCTTTCCACTTAGGTAAATAATTATTTTTAAATAGATCATGATTATTGTTTGTAATCCAAACTCCAAGATATTTAATCTTCTTTTCAATTTTGAAATTAGATATCTTTTGCAATTCTTCCACCTCACTTGATGACATATTTGTAGTTAAATCATAAGACTGCAATGTTATTTTGAATCCTGTAACTTCTCCAAAATCCTTTAAGGTTTGGATTAAGGAATTCATCAAATCCACAGGGTATTCCAAAACCACAACCAGGTCATCAGCATCTGCCCGTACTTTTAAATTACTATTTTTTAATTTAATCTTTTCATGCTGTCTTCCTGTCTTATCTTATTGATCAAAACTTTGATAATCATGATAAAAAGTAGGGGAGAAAGTGGGCAGCCTTGTCTAGTGCCTTTTCTAATTTCACATGGCTTAGTCTTTTCTGAATTAATTATTATATGGGCTTCTTGTTCTGAATATATTGCTTTTATCCACCCCCCAAAAAATTACCACATTCTATTTTTTGTAAAGTTTGAAACATAAACCGCCAAGAATCATTATCAAACACCTTCTCAGCATCAAGGAAGATCAGACCTAATTTCTTATTTTTGTAAGATTCACAAAATTGGATTATGTTCCTCAGAATTCTAATATTATCTTTTAATTGTCGATCAGGGAGAAAACCAATTTGGTCATCTTTAATCCAGTCTTTAAGAACTTTTTTCAGCCTCTCTGCTAGGATAGATGTAACTATCTTATAGTCCATATTGAGCAGAGATATTGCAGCTTTGAAGTTCCTTCTTTAGGAATTAAAATGACACTAGCTAATTTCCATGTTTGAGGTATCTCTCCAGATAAACGTTGATTAATGGTATCTCGGAGAAGAAGTTAAAGTTCTTGTTCAAAAAATTTGTAGAAAGTTGCCAAGAATCCATCCGGACCTGGGTTTTTCCCAGGCTTCATTCTTTTGATAGCCTCTAATACCTCTGTTGTCATTATAGGTTGGTTAAGATTATTCCTTTTATCGATTCGACATTTCTAGTAAATTTACCATTTTTAGATAATCGTCAATTTTGGGGATACTTTGGTGTTTTCCTTTTGCATAAAGTTCTTGAAAATGTTGATAGAAAGCCTGTTTTATATCTTCTTGCTTTTTAATTATTTTGTCCTTGATTCTTAATCCTGATATTCTTTTCTTTTCTTTTTCCTGATATTCTTTTCATTTTGAGCTGGCTTACTAGCAAGCTCAAAATAATTTAAACGTATACATCTTAATTTTTTGTCTATTTGTGTCTCCAGGAGCAGTGAATGTTGTTTATGTAGATTCTTAATATCTTTTAAAATGTTCATATCATTTGGAGCTTTTTTCAACTCTTCTTCCTTTTTATTTAGAGTATTTAAGATTTAATTTTCTTTCTCTCAATGTTTTTTCCTCAGCTGGGAACATGTGTAAACATCCTTGACATGTTACTCCTCTTCACTTTCTGTTTGGTCTATTTCTCTGAAATACATTATACTCCTCTATTACTACATTCTAATCATGAGACTCATCCCACCAGGTTTTAGTGATGTTTATTTTATCATATCTGCTTTGCTGTGTTAAAAGTTCAAGTTCATCTTATTTGGCATGCTCTGTGCATTAGCGTAGAGAATTGAAGACCATGGGTCATTCTTAACTATTTATTCAAAGTTTTTCTCCTCCTGCGGTTGGGCTCTTGTACTATTTGCTCAGTTCCTTCAATAGCATTCAGATTATTATCTCAAGCATTTGATGAACTCCTGCCCTCAAGAATAGTCACTCTTCTCCACATAACTCAGTTTAAAGCTCTCCTAATCAGGTTTCTGAGCCTCTTAGCAAAAACATTCCTGCCAATGGCTGTGAGTTGCAATCCATCACTTGCCAGTAGTCCATCTTCATGAAACTGCAGATCTAAGAATCTAAGATCTAAGAAGCCAAATCATTCCTGGCATCACCATCTGTGGAGCCAGTTATTCACCTCCACTATTGTTCTCTCCCTTCCTGGGCACTATCCTTTAACTGGGAGGATAGATGAAATGACAACCTGTGTGTCAAGTTCCTTCAACTTCCTACCCAAAACTTTGTAATCCCTTCTAATATGCTGAAAACTATGCTGCTGTGTCAATGGTTCCCACCTGGACCAAACTGGTAATGATCAGTAGGTTTCACAAGTCTTGTCAGCCTCTGTCCAAGCTTGGTCTGGGCTGGCAGCCAGGAGAAACTAATAATAAATACAGGTCAGAAACTCAGCAGTAACTTAAATGGTCAGTTTACTTAAGCAAGGAAACAGCTTTGCAAATAAGAAGCAATAATGGTCCCTACAATGTCCATAAATCAGAGGCAGGCAAAACAAACATAAGTCAAAGGCAGAAACACAGGCAAGGGCAGTGAATGAGAGTGCAGGAGAAGCAGTCAGTTAATTACCGACAAAAGCCAGATGGGCAAAGGCTCCATTCTTATAGGTTCCAAGACCAGCACAGGTGGTTCTTGATTAATTGCTGTTTGGCATAAATTCACTGGGAGTAACACAGGAGACTCTTTTGGTGTCTATGCTGGGCAAAGGAAGGTATGGAAAGGTCAGAATGTCAGAATGAGCAGGGCTTCCTGCTGGTGCTGGCACAGACCCCTGCTCTATCTCTGGGACAGGTATCTGCTTTACTTAGTAAACAAAAGCCATGGTCGCAAACAGAGTTCAACAATATCCAAGTCAGGGCAACTGAATCCAGAGTAAACCAACACAGTCCAGGTCACAGCACAGAGTTCAGGAACACAGTGGGTAGCCAGATTGGTTAGATAATCTCTGACAAATCCTGGAGGGTAAGGCTATGTATATATAGGTCAGCAGCCAACATATCTGCTGCTAAACTAATTGCTGCTTCTTATAAATCCTCTGAGACTTCCTCAAGCTCTCCTTTTGTTGTCTCCACTTGGTGAAGGTAGGTACAGGTAAGTTGTCGTCTGTATCTGAAGGGGCAGGACTCTCTGCCAGCACTAGTACCACACTCTGGTCTTTATCTGGGACTTATGGCTCTGTAACCTCCTCCTGTTCTGGCTCAGCAGCAGGTCCTGGCATGTATACTGCTTCAGTCTCTGAATCAGAGTTCATTTCCCTGTTCTGGAACCAGGGCATGAGACCAACAGTGATGACTTGGTTAACTGGGTGAAGTGGTGGGATCCTTAGGGAGTGACTATTGTCAGGGACTCAACCTTGTCATGAAAGTATTCTTTTTCTTAGTTGGGTTTTAGAGATAAATCAGTTTGTAGTTCCAATACTAATTACTGCCTGCAACAAAGAATTGAATATCGGTCAACCTGTAACAACGTACAACATTTCAATGGTGGGGAAAATCCAGCTTTGGGGATCAAAGGCACCAGGTGTGAATTTGTAATACCCAGTGGGCATCTGGTCAATAAAATGAGGAATATCAAAAACAGATAATGGGTGATCCCAGGAAGTCACTGTAAACAACCTAAAAGAAGGCAGATAAGAAAACTTGGGAAGATAGCAGGTTCCCAAGATCAAAGCATGTAAAGATCCACCTTCCCTTGGAAACTCTCCAAGATTGAGGACATAGGGTGATGTTTGAGGGCTCACCAACCGGAACTCTTCATGCGTCAATATAAACTGATTGCTAACTGATGTACCTCAGATCTAGCAACTTTTAAGCTGCCATGTCTGTTATACCTCAATAAAGCACTGTTGCTAAACACTGAATGTTTTGGGGGAAAGCTAATCAGCCAGCACATGTCAGATTGTGTTCTCCTGGAGCTTGTTTTACAGTATTGCTTGGCCTCCCACTTCCACTGTATTACAAACTCCAGGAGCCAGGCACATTTTCTAGATTTTAAAAAAGCTGATCTCAGTAAACTTAGTGAAATACTGATTGTATTACTAAAAGAGAAGGGGGTTCATGATGGATGGGTGTTTCTTAAAAGTCAAATATTGAAGACACAATCAAACAGTTCCAATGAGGGCAAAAAAAAAATGGAGGCGCCTAAAGAAGCTAAGATGAACGCCTAAAGAACTTTCAACAGAGCTAAGATTTAAAAGGGCTGTAGACAAGAAATAGAAAAAGGGGAAAATCACCAAAGAAGAATCCAAACAAATAGCCAATACATGTAGGGAGAAAATCAGAAAAGTGAAAGTGCAGAATAAGATCAGGCTTACCTGAGATGTTAAAAACAACAGAAATTACTTCCCCCCCCCTCAACTATACTTTCCGTCCTCCTTGTTGCTTTACGACTATCCAGGTCCTTTCATCAGCCGTCTTTATGACATTCGTTTGTTTGTGTTCTTTGCAAGAATCCGTCTTACTGGTCTGTTCATGATTCTTGTATACAGAGTTGTCCCAGTGAAGTGTAACAGTTGGCAACAGGTGGGTGAGTTCTTATCCACGTAAAAAAGTACAGAGTCTTTTTTAAAGAAAAATATTATTTTAAAATTATTCCGTAGCATCGCTATGGCTGCCAAAAAAGGCAGAGGTCACCAAACGGCTGTGGCGACTCTTCAACCTGGTCTTCACCTCTTCGCCCCTTCACCGAAGGTAAGGGGGCTGGGTGGACTATTTTAGGGTCCCCTCTAAGCCCCCTCTGGACTTCTTCTTCCGGAGAAGTAAACTTGGCCAATTCAGAGTTTAAAATGTTGTCAAAAATCCCTTGGCTAAGCTGTTTGTGACAGCAGCTTAGCTGGAGCTCCTCCACTAAGCTACTGAGCGCGACACCATAGGATATGGAAGAAGAAAGTTTAAGATACTGACAGCAGCTGTTTCAATACACAGGAAAATTTAAGAAGGATAGAAGACACAGCTCAGCAAAGAAAGCCAGTAAAGAAAGAAGTCACAAACTGCCAGTAAAGTGGTCAGTGTGGAAGACAGAAGAGAAAGAAAGATTATATTATAGCAAAGAACTGACAGAACTGACAGCATCATACCTCAACAGCAGAAGTGCGGGGAAAAATAAAGAAAAAAGCTGAGAGGATATCAGAAGCTAAGAAGACAAAGAAACAAAGGTGAAAACAGTAACTTTAAAATAATTTAACAGTAAATTTAAATTAAATATTGGTATAGATGTTTCAGTTAATGAATGACGAACTATGACTTTAACAAAAAGGGAAAAAAATTGGAAATCTGATTAAGTCAAACAGTGGGTTATAGGAATTTACATAGAAGCTGTAAAATTTTACAAAGAAGCTGTAAAATTGGAAGACTCATATCATAGAGATTCTGGAAATTACATTTATAATTAATTTACAATTAATTTGTTCCTCTTTTTCTTTGAACCGTTCTGAATATTTCTTATGATATAAGGAACAATGAATTGCCGGATTGAGCTGATGTAAGCAGAAATATGATGATTGTTTAAAAAGTGGTCATAGTATTGGGATTAATGAATGAGGGTGTTAAATTGAAAAGTTAGTTTATTGCATATAAAAAAAATATAAAAAGGTGCACAATTGAAGTTATAATAGCAGTAATAGCAGTGATTACAATAGTACGCAGTAATTACTATATTATATTATACTAATTACAATAGTATAATACAATAGTACTGTTGCTTGTTTATACAATAGTATAAACAAGCAACAGTACAAAAATACAATACAAATTGAAAAGACCAGAAAAAACTGGATAAACTGGAAGTTCTTGAGTACCAACAAACTGAAGTATAGACATTCAGGTATTTAGAATATAAAGATACAAAATACAGATAGCAGTCTGACACAAACTAACAAAACCAGACTATGAAATCAAACAGAATGGCTGCAAAAAAAGGCCATGTTATCACTGACTCAACCCCAAACAGTAAAAGGAACAAGACCATCAATAGAAATAACAAGTGTGACAGAAACACTGCAGCTACAAATACTAAAAGGAAAGGGACTACAGGCAGAACTGTCTGTAACTATAGCAGATGTTTCAGTGCAAACAAACGAGATGCTGAAAGAATTCAAGAACTTTAAAACAGAAATATGAAAAGAACTAAAAGATACAAGAACAGAAATTAGAACTGAGATTAAAAAAGATCTAAATTCCTTTGGGGAAAAATTAGAAAAAATTTCTAGTGATATTACAACCATAAAAACAGATATAGGAACTCTCCAGAAAAGGGTTGAACAAACAGAAACAGTAACTCAACAAATAGCTAAAGCGCAAGATTGAGATTCAACTGCCATTACACAACTCGAACTCAGATACAGAGACAGATGTTTAAAGCTACGCGGACTCCCTGAAGAAAGAGAGGAAAATACATATGAAAGAACGTTGACTATTTTGGCTACATATCTAGACGTAGATTTAGACATTTTAGATCAAGATAGAGACCAAATATTTTGTATCAATTCAAGGATTGCCAGAGAAAAGAAACCACCCAGAGATACAGTCAGCAGTTTCATAAGAACCAGAACTAAGGAATTAATTCTTCAACAAAATTACAAAAAGAAAATTGATTACAGATGATAGAGAAATAAAGATCTTCAAAGACTTTCTGGGCCAAATTTTACAAAGAAGACAAGAATAAAATTTTTTGTCACAGCTCTTATTCAAAAATCATATAAATTACACCTGGAATCGAATAGAGGGACTATCATTTATATACAAACAGAGAAGTTTCAAGATAAATACCATAAATAAAGCCTGACAAATTCATGAAAAGATCAAAAAAGATTGGAAGCAGAAACACAACAAAACTGAATGACAAAACACAGATTATTTGAAGATGACTTACATACAGAAATTGGATTACATACAGAAATTACATACAGAAATTGGATTACATACAGACTTACATACAGAAATTGGATTACATACAGAAATTGGAAATCGTGAAGACTAAACAACAAGAAAATCAAATAGAAATAACAACAAAGATGGAACAAGAAAAAGATGAAGAAAAAGAGGAAAAACAAGAAGAAGAAAAAATAAGTGAGGAAGTGGACAAAGAAGGAGAAAAAGAACAAGAGGTGGAAGAAGAAGAAGTAGAAGAAATCAAGACTGAACAAATTAATATAATAAAAGAAGGAAAAGGGGGAAAAAAGGATTACTGCAAATACAAAAGTACCACCATGAAAAATAATGACACTAAAAATAATATCCTGGAATGCAAAAGAGCTTAATTCAGAATGTTGAAAAACCCGCCAGGGGCATTACCATCAATACGAAAAACATCACAGCCAACACGAGGCAGCAGGCTAACAGTCTTTATTGCGGGCAATAGATCAAGTAGCAGACTATTAAGTTACAGCGCAGCGAGCCATCTCCTCGTCCAGAGCAGAAAGGGACAGGAAACAAGAAGAAGGCACAGCCTGTTCAAAAGCCATGTTTTTAAGTATACATATTCAATAACAAGGCGTTCCCTTAACCATAACAATGTTGCGGCTACACGCAGCAGAAGACCTTGAATACGTTTAGGTTTCACATGGGAAGCTAGACTAAACAACTACAAGCAGCTTTGCGTTCTCACCCTCTAGTGGTGGGAAAATATGAAGCCAGGAGTAACAACAGGTCCCATCATGCTTCTCAACCTGTGACACTCCCCTACTCCTTGCGAAATATTTTCAGCTACCTTGCTTTGGAGACTCCATCAACCCCAGTTTGCTAACGTGCTGACTAAATGCATTCGCAGGAAGTGGCTTGGTAAACACATCAGCCACGTTTTCTTCTGAAGACACATAGGTAAGGGACACTTTTCCTTCTTGTACATATTGTTTCACATTGTGAAATTTGATGTCAATGTGTTTTGATCGTGAAGACACCCGGTCAGACACTGCCATTTGAATGCAGGCTTGTGAATCACAACATATTTGTATTGGTAATGGCACAGACACATGCAGGTCTTGTAGCAACTGCAAGAACCAAACCAACTCAGTACAGAGCGCAGATAGGCTCACAAACTCTGCCTCTGCAGTTGATAAAGCAAGACAAGACTGTTTTTTAGCCTTCCAGTCGATTGCTACATCACTGTATTTGACAAGAAAACCAGTTGTGCTTTTGCGGTCCACAGTATCCTCAGCGAAATCACTGTCTGATGAACAGACAAGGTTTGGTATCTATTAGGACAAATGCTTAGGCAATAATCAAGGGAACCCTTTAGGTACCTGAGTACCCTTTTCACACCCTGCCAATGATACTGGGTTGGCTTAGCACACGCTCTGCCCAGAATGTTGACACTAAAGCAATATCAGGCCGGCTAGTACCAGCGAAGTACAAAAGGCTCCCAATGACAGACTGATATAGGTGTATATCAGGAAATAATTCCTCACAGGTATTTTTCAAAAAACCTGGCACCATTGGAGTTTGTACCGGTTTGCAGTCAGACATTTGACACAATTCTAACAATTTTACAATCTTTTGTTTCTGACACAGCAGAATACCTTTTTCAGTTCTCTGTACTTCAATTCCAAGAAAGCTCTGTACTGGGCCTAGGTTTTTCACCTGAAACCTTTTCCCCAGCTCTTTCTCAAACACTTGCACTTGTTTTTGTGTAGCACTGACCAAGCATAGATCATCCACATATGCAAGGAGAATTTCCAAACTCTCCCCTTTCCCTCGAACATATACACAGGGATCAGCAAGGCTAGGATCTTGCAAGAACCCGCGTGCCACTAGGCGCGCTTTATATTTCACATGCCCATCAGCAGTGGGTTTCAACTTGTAGACCCATTTGCTGTCACTTGGCTTCACACCCTTGGGCAAATTACAAAGAGAATACACATCATGCTGAATAATGGAATCCATTTCATTCTGCATTGCATCCCACCAGGGTTCTGCCTGTTGCTCAGGCATTTTCACAACATCAGCAAAGCACTGAGGCTCACAGTTTACAGCGCACACACGAACTGCGAGAGACTAGGGGAAAAACGTTTAGGTGGAATGCCTTTCGTTTTTCTTTGAGACCGTCTGGGGATGGGATGATCCTGCAAAGGTTCGTCCCTGTCCTCAGCACTGCGAGACCTTTTCACTGAGCCCTCGCGTCTCTCTCCCCTGTGCAAGACCTTCGCACATCACTTACAGCTCTTCTCCTCCACGCGCCTCTCTCCTCCTCTGTTTCAACCCTTGAGGAACTGGGAGCGGAGGCTGGGAGTGGAGCAGAGACTGAAGGCTGCAGTGGCTGAGAAGCTGGCAGACCAGCCACAGGAGAGAAAGCTTCAGACGCTGCCTGAACACGCGACCAATTAGCGTGTTCCTCAAAAGAGGCATTCCTAGACACCACACAGGAATTGCCACCAGCGTAAAAACGATACCCCTTGCAGTTGGGCTCATAGCCAACAAAACGCATACGCTGGGCCTCAGGCTCCCCTTCCTTCTTTGCCCCTTGGGGATGTGCACCCAAGCAAAACTCCCAAAGACTCTCAGATGTGCAATGGAAGGTTGTTTACCAAACAAACACTCATAGGGAGTAGTATTAACCACAGAACTCCACAGCCTGTTGTGTATGTAACAGGCAGTCAGAATTGCCTCACCCCAAAAACTCAGAGGCAGATCTGCATCAAGCAGCAAACTGTGCATTCGAGTCTGCAGAACTCCTGCATTCCGCTCAGCCACTCCATTCTGATGAGGAGAATAGCCGGCAGTCGCCCTGTGCACTATACCCTGTTTTTGATCCATTGTTGCAAGTTCTCCGACAGGAATTCCATCTCTGTCGGTTTGAAGCTTTTGCAGGGAATAACCAAATTGCCTTTCAACCAAGGAACACCAGTTCTTGAGAACTTGACACACATCAGACTTTTGTTTCAACAAATAGCAGAAAATGAACCTGCTAAAATACGTCTACGAGAATGACGAAATATCTAGCTCCCCCTAGGGAAGGTTTACTCATAGGACCCACAATATCACAGTGTACCAACTGAAATGGGGCGGTTGGTACACGAAAACTAACTCTCGGTGCTGGGAGTTGTTTAGATTTAGCTTGCTTGCAAATAGCACAGTCAAGAAAGACATTACAAGGCTTCAAAGTACACCCTTTACAACAACCAGCAAGCCTCTTTAACACAGGAAAGCTTGCATGCGCTGCGCGCCGGTGGAGGAGATGAAGGCACTCATCATGTTGTGGGACATTGCCATACACATTACACACAGTGTGTCGTGGCTCAAGAAAGAACAGCCTCCCTTCTCGTGTAGCCACAGCACATACCACCCCATCTTTGAGGATTTTACCTTGCTTCCCATAGAACTCAACCTTGAACCCTGACTCTGTTAGTTGCCCCACAGAAAGCAAACAGAAATCAAGAGAGGGAACAAACAAAACATTTTTCAAACCCATGTCAAGGGCAGGGACAAAAGCTACACCTTCGCCACAAACTTTAGCCTTTGTCCCATCAGCTAATGTCACAGAGGAAACACTGGCAGAATCCAAACAGTCAAATAAATCTTCAGAATTGACCAGGTGCTGGGAACAGCCGCTGTCTAGAAGCCAAACGGAATCACCTGCCTCCTCAGAGTCTGAAACAGCATCTCCCAGGGCAACAGCAACTCTCAGCCGTCCTCTGGCCCGACCTCCTCTGCCTCCTCTGCCACGGCCCCTGGCACCGGCGCCTGTGAAGCTTTGCTCCCCTTGCTTCAGGAGCGGGCAATCACGCTTCAGATGAGAAGCAGACCCACAGCGAAAGCACCTTCGCACAGCGTGGGCTCTCACCAGCCCCTCCTGCCTCGCCTCAGCAGCCGGAGAACTTTTTCTCCCAGCACAGGCCTCTGCAGCTGGAGCCGGCTGTGTGGGAGTCTCTGCATTCCTTGCGCGCTTTTCCTCTTCTTCCAGCAGACGAGCAGAAACCAAAGGAACGGTTAACTCCCTCTCTGGCATGGATTGAAGAGAGGACACCACCAGATTCCAGGAACTATCAAGAGAATTCAAGATGCAAAATACCTTGTCACTTTCAGGCAACACTTTGCCTCTCTCCCGAAGTGACGAAAACAGCTCCAACATCTCAGCCAAATGCTGCCTCACCGGGACACCGGGGGCCAGTTTCATCCCATATAAACGGGCGCACAGGGCGTACTTGGCGGCTGCTGATTGACTCAAAAACAACTCCCGCAGCCTCGCCCAGGTTTCTCGAGGGGTGGCAAGATCCCTGATATGCGTGAGATGGTCATCCTCCACAGCCAGAAAGAGGACAGACATGGCACGCCTCGTTGCCGCTGCTATCTCCGCAGCAGTCCCCTGCAGATGGGGAACTGTGAAAGCACCCCACAGCCCCTCAGCTTGCAAATACTTTTCCATGTCGAGCTGACCATGCCAAGTAATTAGTTGCATTTAGCTTAACGAGAGGCAGGCCCCCAGGCACCACATGAGCCATCGTAAAAACACCTCAAAAAACACCTCTCAAAACCATCCTCTGCTACCATGTTGAAAAACCCGCCAGGGGCATTACCATCAATAGGAAAAACATCACAGCCAACACGAGGCAGCAGGCTAACAGTCTTTATTGCGGGCAATAGATCAAGTAGCAGACTATTAAGTTACAGCGCAGCGAGCCATCTCCTGTCCAGAGCAGAAAGGGACAGGAAACAAGAAGAAGGCACAGCCTGTTCAAAAGCCGTGTTTTTAAGTATACATATTCAATAACAAGGCGTTCCCTTAACCATAACAATGTTGCGGCTACACGCAGCAGAAGACCTTGAATACGTTTAGGTTTCACATGGGAAGCTAGACTAAACAACTACAAGCAGCTTTGCGTTCTCACCCTCTAGTGGTGGGAAAATATGAAGCCAGGAGTAACAACAGGTCCCATCATGCTTCTCAACCTGTGACACAGAATATAAGCAATGACAAATATTTCATTACTTAGAAAAATCTAAAGCTGATATAATTGCTCTGCAAGAAATGAGAATACGAGAGAAAAACAGTAAATATCTAAAAAACCCTAAATTGGGGAACTGTTTTAGTGCAGCATACCAAAAGAAAAGAGAGTGGTAGTAAAATATGTAAAATCCATCTATAATGTTGAGAAAATATTTTCGGATACAAATGGTCATTACATTGGATTGGAGATTACTCTGCCGAATTATAAGTTACTTACAGTGGGTGTTTATACACCACAAGAGAACAAGGAGACATTCTTTCGGGAACTACAAAAAGGAATAAGCATCTATCTAGGTGAAAAGTGTCAAGAAAACATATTAATTATGGGGGATATAAATGCTGTGATAAACCCTTTAGAAGATCGCAAATCAGTAAAACAAATAAAGAAAAATCAAGGGAAACTTCCAAAGAGTTTCTTTGCATTAATGGACAATCTTTCTCTATTAGATGTATGGAAATTTAAATATCCAGATGAGAGAAGTTATACCTTTTATTTGGACAGACATCATTCTGTGTCTAGAATTGATTTGTTTCTTCTATCAAAGAGCTTACATACAGAAATACATGATATGGAGGTACAACCTAAAACGTATTCAGATCACTGTTTAATAAAATTAGGATTAAAAACAAGACAAAGAGTATATGCATGGAAACTCAATGATTCATTATTAACAAATATACAATATGTGGAAGAAGTAAGAAAGACCTTGAAAATGTACTTTAAAGAAAACAATAATGGAAAATCAACTGCAGAAACTATTTGGGATGCCAGTAAAGCAGTTATGAGAGGGCACCTTATCAAAATAGGATATATAAACAAGAAGAAAAAAACAGAAAAAATGATAAGGATCTATAGTGAGCTTACATTAAAAGAATTAGAGAATGACCCTATAAATAAAAAATTCAAGGACGAAATCAAATTGCTTCAGGAACAGCTTAAGAAGACTTACTCTCAAGAGATCGAAAAGAACATTAAGGACTGCAAACTGAATTACTTTGAAAACTCTAATAAACCAGGTAAATGGCTGGCTTATAAGTTAAGAAAATATAAAGAGAAAAAGCAAATTCTCCAACTGAAAACGGCAGGCAAAATCTACACAAATGAAGACTCTAGTAAAGAAATATTTTATAAATATTTTACAGACCTATATAAAGGGGATACAGGACAAAAAGATGATGATCAGCTGTTACAATCCTACCTGGAACGTCAGGATATGATGAAAATATCACAAGACAACAAACAAACATTAAATGAAACAATTACGAAGGAAGAAATCTCTACTGCTATTAAAAGTTTAAAAAGCACAAAAGCACCTGGACCCAACAGTTTCATGGTGAAATATTACAAAATCTTTGAAGAGGAGATGATACAACCATTATACAAGACCTTTAATCAAATTTTAACAGAGGGAATACCAAAAACTTGGACAGAAGCGAATATCGCTTTAATACCAAAGGAGGGAAAAGATTTAACATCACCTAACAGGTACAGACCAATCTCGTTACGAAATACGAACTACATAATATTCACTAGTATACTGGCGGAAAGACTGAAGAAAGTGATGCAATCCATTGTACATGAAGATCAAAATGGCTTCCTACCAAGGAGGCTATTGAGAAATAATGTAGGAACAGTGATAAATATTATAGAACATTTTGAAAGACATAATGAAAAAGAACTTGCAATGATTTTCTTAGATGCTGAAAAAGCTTTTGATAAAGTGAGATGGAAATTTCTAATAGCAACCTTGGAAAAAATGGACTTGGGAAACAATTACATAAAATGGATACAAGAAATATACTCTCAGCAAACAGATAGAGTAAATGGGGAAAAAATGAGAGACATAAAAATTGAAAAGGGAACCAGGCAGGGTTGCCCCCTCTCACCTCTCTTATTTACCCTAATATTGGAAATATTAAACAATAAGATCAGATCAGACCCAGATATAAAAGGGGTTAGAATTAAAGATCAGACATACAAACTTCAAGCATACGCAGATGACTTGGTAATTTTTTTACAAGAACCATTAGAATGTATAAATAAGTTATTAAAGATCATCTACGAATTTGGTGAAAATGCAGGATTTAAAATAAAGAGAAAACAGGAATCTTAACAAAAAAAACATGCACACCAAGAAAGCAGAACAATTTATTAAAAAGTCTAATTTTCAAATTCAAAAGAAAATTAAATATCTAGGCTTCTGGATTATGAAACAAAATACAGAAGTGTTCAATAATAACTATAAAAAATTCTCGGCAAACATAAAGAAGGATTTAGAAAAATGGAGCAGATTACATCTATCCATCCTTGGAAAAATAGCGATAGTGAAAATGAACATCTTGCCCAAAATGAACTGTTTATTTCAAAACCTACCAATAATAAAGAATGATAAACCATTCAAATGATGGCATAAAGATCTTACCAGATTCATTTGGGAAGGTAAGAAACCAAGGGTAAACTAGAAAAATCTCATAGATCAAAAAGAAAGAGGTGGATGCAGCCTGCCTGATCTTAGACTATATTACTATGCATCCGGGTTAGCTTGGATAACAGACTGGATTAGATTACAAAATGTAAGAACATTAATGTTGGAGGGAGCTGATAACAGGTTGGGCTGGCATGCCTATCTGTGGTATAATAAAGCAAAAATAGACAAGGAATTTGCAAATCATTTCATAAGGGGATCACTATTGAAAGTATGGATACAGACAAAGAAAAAACTATACAATAGAATACCAACATGGATATCTCCACAGGAAGCCTTTTTTGGAAGATGAGCAGAGGTGCAAGAAAAATGGTGGACATACAAAGAACTACTAGAATTAAGAGAATTGCCAACACCACAGATAAAATCAAGAAAAAATTAGAACAAATGGGTTATAAGATGGCTTGGTTTCCATACAGACAACTTTGTGAAAGATACAAAATAGATTTAAAACTGGAAGGGTTTAATATGAGGCAGACACCTAACGAATTAGAGAAAATTATATTTGGTCAATCAAATCATCTTATAGCAAAATTTTACAGTTACTTATTAAAATACCAACTAGAGAACCAAACAGTTAAAGATACTATGATATCCTAAGTGACTATATTAGGCCATGCAATTGAGTTAGAACAATGGCAAACATCATAGAAATTAACTCACAGATTTACGTCATCACAGAATCTTAAAGAAAATTACATAAAGATGTTTTACAAATGGTACATAACACCATCTAAACTTGAAAAAATGTACAACACACATTAAAACAAATGCTGGAAATGCCAAGAGAAAATCGGTATATTCATACGTATGTGGTGGAACTGTCAAAAAATTAGTAAATTCTGGAAAGAGTTAAATAAAGTTTTGACTGAAATATTTGAAACCCAGATACCTTTAAGACCAGAAATTTACTTATTAAACATGGTTCAAATTGTAGACTCAATAATTTCAAAGAAGTATTGGAGAATCTTATTATATCTTATCATTGCAGCTAGAATTTTAATTGCTAAAGGCTGGAAAAATAAAGAAATTCTAACCATAGAACAATGGATGATGAAAATATTAGAAATGAAAGAAAATGATCAACTTACTGTAAAAATCAAAGAGAAATCTGACGAAATATTGAAGGAATGTAATCCAGTAACAAAGTTCCTCCATAGTAGATGGGGAAATATAATCATAGAATAGTATTTTGAGCGGAAATGGTAACTGGAGAGGAATGATTACCAGAGGTGTATACAACTATGTCTATTTGTTAGCACAAATACCTTAATAGATGTATAAGTACGAATGTATAGATATATGAATACGTATGTATGCATATAAGAATATACATGTAAATATATAAGTATGAAGGCGAATGAATATAGACATTGGTGAGCAGTAGATGAATGCTTACATATGTTGAAAACAATAAGAGGAACAATATCAATTGATACAGAGATAATTGTAGAAATAAGGAGAGGAAGTATATGTAACATGAACGTGAACCTTCTTCATTGGCCAACAAGTGAATTAGTTCATATCAATGGAAGTAATCTTAAATGTATATTTTTTTCCTTTTTTTTCCTTTTTCTCCCTTTTTTTTAAACAATAATGTAATGAATGGTAACAGTGGAAAGTTATATCTTCTCTTTTGTTGTTGTGGGTTTTCCTTGTTAATAGTTATTTATAACAGTCGAAAGATATTAGTCGATTGAAAGTAACTTTGACGAAGTTCAAAAAACATATAATTTCTGTTCAATGACTATGTTGTTTATGTGAATACTAATTTAGGTGTTTATGTGAATACTAATTCATTATAGTCGCATTTTAATAAAAAATAATAATAATTAAAGAAATGACTTTTTTTGGTTCTGTCTGTAGCAAAAGGAAGAACAAGGAAATGGTAGGGTCTCTCCATGGAGAAGATGGCAAGGTACTAACAGGAGACAGTAAAAAGGCGCAACTACTGAATACCTTCTTTGCCTCAGTCTTCTCCCAAAAGGAAAATAGTGCTCAACCTGGGAAATGGAACAGATGATGCAGTAGGGGAAATGCAGAACAGAATAGGTAAAAAGATAGTACAAGAATACATGGATATTCTAAATGAATTCAAGTCTCCAGGGCCAGATGAATTACATCTAAGGGTACGGAAAGTACTACCAGAGGTAATCTCAGATACACTGGCAATAGGCTTTAAGAATTCTGGAAGAACAGGAGGTCCCAGAAGATGGGAGGAGGGGAATACCCGCATCTTCAAAAAGGGGAAAAGTGGACCCAAATAATTACTTCCCAGTCAACCTGACATCAATACCAAGAAAAATTTTAGAGCACAACATTAAACAGGCAGTCTGCAAGCAATTAGAAAGAAATGCCATGATCACTAAAAGTCAACATAGATTTCTCAAAAACAAGTCATGCCAGATTAATCTTATCTCTTTTTTAAAACAGAGTTACAAATTGGTAGATGAAGGGAATGCTGTGGATATATTGTATCTTGACTTCAGTGGTCTCTTTCAGCTCTATGATTCTGTGATCCAATTTTTTTTTTGCCTTTAAAATGGTCTATAATTAAAAAAGCTATGAAAAATGACTTTAACAACAATATCCTCAAATCCAAGACAGACCCAGAGGAAGTTATTTCTGTGTGCGCACTGCTGGTTTGAGTGAATAAGATAGGCATTGTCATGATGGCTGTGCTCCATGACATAACGTGACTCATCCATGATAACGCATGCCTGTGGTTTATTGCTAGTATAAAACATTGTTGTAATAATTTATCATCTTGGAGTTACTTAAGGCTTGAATGAATATCATGTGTTACAAGCCACTGCATGTTCTATGTTTAACATCAATTAAAATCTGAATGTTAGTTGTCAATGTACATTCAACCAGGTTGTCAAGGTATGTCTCTGTTTACTTAAAAGTGATAGCAATCAACAAGTAATTTACTATGTATGAGCTTTAAAGTACCTAGGCTAGAACTGTAACAATGTATCATATATCAAAGGAAGGGGTCAATGCATCTCATCCTAGTGAAGAGGGATCAAAGAAAGTAGGTTGGAAGAAGCTGTCCTCAAGGCATCCAGCCAGTGTTAATATAGGTACACAAAGAACTGAGAAAGAGATAACACTGGAGATACGTTAGGCCAAAGTATGGAAATAAGGTTCCATGGGAACCGCTGGACATTTGGGAGAGGGGAAGACCCAGAGAATTCACCATTGGGAATTGTGCATGTGTGACAGTGCGTATCACTATATAATCAAGTGCGTGTTGTAGATTTTTAGTTTCAGCAACAGTTGTAAGCTATGGCTCCAATACCTCATTAAATACAGTGGGAAAACTCTGTGTGTTTTCTTGAAAGCAAAAGAATAGCTAGCACATAACAGGCACGGGTCATAGCTTTAAAAGTCCAGATAACCAAAAGAAATAGTAACAGAAGCACAACTGCTGTTTGGAATCCATGTTATATTAGAAATTACCAGGTATGGGGACATTACTTTTTCAATTATAGTTCCAAGAATAACTGAATAGAATAACTATTGGGGATTATAGGAACTATAGTAGAAAAAGTAACTTTCTGAAGCTCTGAGAATATCACAGTGGCCAAATCTAAAATACGATAGCGACACATTCAATAGACTTCTTTTGTAGGCTATAATATACTAAGTGGGTTTTTAAAGTTCTACAGTGAGAGTGCTTTGGGAATACACTGTAGCATTCCTAATGGCAAAAATGTAGTTTACAGCTAATTATATAATAAACACCAAACTCCAGACACCAACATCATGTACAGTATTGCAGTACTACAACAATCCAATGTGTCAGATCAGTACTGTTTGAGATGAAGATTAAAATGACTTTCCCAAGGCACTTAATTTATTTGTGACGTAAATATGAAATTAGGTACAAAAATCACACTTTAAGTCTGCAATCATATACACATTTTCCTGGGAATAGCAAGATGCTTTACATGTGAGTACCATGTATAAAATTGTGCTATATTCACAACCAGCTGTGTTGTTTTAGAAGCCAATACAAAAAGACTGCTACTTGAGATTATGTTCCCAACAAAGAAATGTCATTAAAATGATTGTTCCAGAAGATACAGAAGATACATCAAGATACAGTTCTCCATTCGCACAATACATGACCGCATGATGCATTGGCTTATTCTTTTACTTACAGGGTTTTTACGATCAAGCTTTGGGGCTGCACAACTGAACTGACTAATATTTGCTTCCAGCAGCAGTTCCTAAAGTTAACAGAGTGATATTAGTAACAAGATGCATTTCCACACGTTAATTTGCTTTTCTTCTTGGATACATATTGCATGGACCACTATTCAAATACAAAACTATGCCTGCAATACAAGTGGAACCTGATATACAGTGTTCCAATGTGCACTGCTCCTCTTCATGATTCCAGACAATCAATTTCACTCCTCTGGCTCCTCTCCAATTTTTCTGACCCCACAGTCCATCAGTACTCCATGTCCACTTAGCAAATTCAGACCTCACTGGACAGTCTTGTCAGATAATGTACTATTTTTCCTAATTTTCTGTACTTCTACAAACTTCTGTGCTCCTATAAACCAACTTATATCCCACTCTTGTACAGGAGTTGTGCCATTTTCATGCCATAAAGACTTGTACTCAAATATGCTAATGGCAACAAAGCCAACTGAATAGCACACATATTCTCCAACTTGTGCAAATGGAGTTTCCCATTCCAAGCAGTTGTATGTCACTGATGTAGCAACATAACACTCCAGACATAACTGAAACATGGCCAGAAGCAGCCCATATATCTTGCTGTGTAATTTTGAATGCGTATTATAAGTGATGGCAGCAAGAAGAATCAATATCCTGCACAATCATCTGAGCAGCGTAGGGTCCTTATTTAAAAGTAAAAACAGACTCTGACTCTTCCAGCCACTTCTATAAGGGTGAAAACTCTCTCCCAGATCAATAGCACCAACTAAAAAGGTAATGAATTACTTTTTGAATCTGTATCTCCCTATACAAACCTGCCAGAGCCCTAAGAGCTACAGAGGAAGGCTTTCTCTCAGTCCTGCCATTGTCCCAGGCTCAACTGGTGAGGACACAGAAGACAGCTTTCTCAGTGGCTGCCCCCACCCTGTGGAACTCTCTTCCATGGGAGGCTAGACTGCCTCACTCCCTGCTTTCCTTTCACTTGCAGACAAAAAAAAGAAAAAATTCTTTTCAAGTAGGCTTTTAGTGTGAGCAGGGGAGATTATTATTTATTTACTAAGTTGTTTTTTTTAAAAAAAATGTTCTAAGTTTTTATAATTTTACATGTTTTCAATTGTTTTTAATGTTTTTTAACTTTATAAGAAGCTTCCTTGGGTCCCACTCTGGGAGAAAAGGTGGCATATAAATACAATCAATCAATCAATATTTCTTTGGGGCATGTGTTTCATTTTCAATGAGTATTCAAATAATTTACTTTTGAATTGCTGAGTGACTATGGCAAGGAAATTAATCCAGAAAGTCTAGAAAGTCTTTACAGACACATAATCTTTTCACATTTAGGAAGGGAAGAAGCCCTCATCTTCTCATGCTTTATCTGAACTGACTGTATCTAAGCATTTGAGTATATAACTGTATCTAAGGTAATGGTAATCTACATTGTATATATCTAAATGAACTGCAGTGTTGTTGGGAATTTTCCAGAAGATGTTATTGAACTTAAATTTTGTTGGAAATTTTCCAAAAGATGTGAGAGGAATTCTACTGGAAATAGTCTATCCAGTTTTGGAACATATTAAAATATCCCTGATGACAATTCCCACTTCTTCAAGTCTAATCAGCTGTGAGACTAACAAAAGGACCCTCACTGCATCTCTTCCCCTGCACACTTGCTTATAGATCTTGGACCAGGATTTTGTGTAATCATGGCTGAAGTTGAGACACTTTTAGCACCTGAATTGAAATGAGAATGATCTCTCAGTGGAGTCAGAAGAGGAGAAAGTGTGCTGATGTATGCAGAGTTTGTTTCACTCTCCCTTACAGAATCTCATGTAGAGACGTGGATTTGGGAAGACTCCACACCTTGCCATTTTTGTTCCCTTCTGTAACATTCAGTGGCTGGTGTTGGGAAAAGAGGAGAGTTCAACAACCTACCAAAGGCAATAATAAGGCGGTGAGATGCATCTTTCCCCTTCCTGTTTATCCATATTGCTCCTTCTGGAAAGGAACATATCATTCTGTATCTTTTAGAAAACTGCCCATTTATCCCTATCTTCTACTTCCTCCTCTAAAATATTAACCCTAAAAACAAGTAGCCACTTATGCCATGAGTTCTGATTTTTTTTGCTGAAGGAATTTCTTTTAAAAACATAAAAGTTTGCCTGTATAAACTCTGTACATTTATCCCACAAAAAATTCTTTATGTTTGTTGATACTTTCAAAGTATTTTTTAACAGGAAAAGAAAAGGCTTCTTTTTGAAAAAGAGATTATTGCTCTCTGTAGTTTCACATCTGGATCTATTTTAAACTTGCTATATTGAACCCTAGCAGCTTCCAAGTTTGGCTTAAAATGAGCAAATTTGTAAGCAACATAGGCTGACAAATCTGGCACAGTTGTGAAGGTAATAACTGCAGGAACAGGTGTTTAGGACTTCACATATAACATAACAATAAACAAAATAAATGAATAAATGTCAAAATCCTTCAAAAGTAGCTTTATTCTTATCTGCTAAAAGTTGATATACTTCAGCATCCTTTTTTCCACAGAGTCATCTAGAAAACCAATAAGTAGGATACATAGGCAATAAAACTTCTATTTCACCCATTAGCATTCCAGAAATCCATCACTTTATTTGTAGCCCACCTTTTTCCCAAGGCTGGGACACAAGGTAGCTTACAAAATAGATTTTTTAAAAAAAGCATACGGTTAGAAGCATACAAACAGTTGTGATCAAAACAGTATTAACTATCAACAAAATTCAGAAGCCACTAAACTTGCAGGTAGTGTAGAGCCATTGATAAGTTTATAATTTTTCTCATGATAAGTTTGTGTCATCAGTTTTTAAAAGCTGTAGAAGCTGTTGTCCACCACTACATCTTATGGTAGCAAATCCCATCAAATTAACTATGCCTTTTTTGAGGATCAGTCATGTTCTAGTCATCTACTCTGTGTTTACTCAGATGAATGTTCCTATGAATCTTAAACAGAAGTAGCTTGGTTGGTGTCTTGGCTTCTTTGTACAAACAAACAAAGAGGAGAAGAGAGGAGGGGACGGAAGGGAAGGAAAGGGAATGAAGAATGCATAGGTCATCACAGAGATTTGGCAGTCTGAGAAAGAAACTTGAAGGGCTATGCTTTAACTGTAAACAAAAAAATTGTTAAAGGTATATGAATCCTCAACAGATTTTTTGGGAAACATGATTATATTTCAAAATCCACAAAATAATGATAGACAGACTCCAGTGATTATTTCATACCAAATAGGTTACAGTAGGATCACACTGAACTCACCTCAGCTTTACGACGGTTCTTCAGCTTGATTTGTTCTAGTTTCTGCCTCAGTTTAGGAGGCTTATACAAGCTTGCAGCAACCTAAAACACAATCCAGGGAGTAATTTAAAGTTAGAAAGTACCTGATAAAAGGGATTCTGAGAGGAATGAATCATCTGAATTATTTTCATGAAAGCAACCCTGTGGTCAAACAAGAGTACTGCAATTTTTTTAGAGTAGTTTTTAAAAAGATTTTACAGAAACAAACATAACCAGCAGACAATGCATCTCAGATCCAGTACAATGAGGTGTATTGAGTCTCTGTTTCCAGCAAAAAACCTCCAGCTGACATGACAACAATTATAATAAAATATTTAGCTAATATCTAGCTGGATATCTAGCTAAATATATATCTAGCTAATATCCAGCTAAAAATCAACCTGTGAAAAGGGAGGAGAGAGAAGAATGGCATTTTCATTCATATCACTGATAAATTTTCAGCAAGTCACATTGAATTTAGAGTGATCCTGGTTATCACTAGCTCTTATTGGAAACATATTCAGGGGTAGCTATGTTGGCCATCCAGGGGCCGGGAACCCAAACAGCATCCAAAATCCATAAAACTGGGACAAGTAATAAGCACTAAATATGTTATGTAAGCTTTTGAAGCTTCACTGGATTCTTCATCAGGCAAAGATATTAAAAGTCATATATAAGAAGAAAAGTGATGATGTTAGGATCACAGGCCTACACTTTGTCTCAGTTGTTACTGCTGTTCTCTGTTCTAATGTAGTCCTTATTATAAAGGAAAGCACATACTCTTTTTGGCCAGTTTACTGGATTTGAGAGTGAGATGGCAACATCATCCATAAATAAATTAAGTAGACAATGACTACCATTAATTTTATCCCCATACATTTCCAGATCTGATCATAGTAACAGTGCCAATGGTTCAATAAAAAACGCAAAAAGATTAGGAAACGTGGTAGAGAAGTGAATATGAGGTTTAGACAATTTGTTACCTTTCAGATGCTATTAGATTGCAAGTCCTATCAGCCCCGTTGAATGATGAGAGATGGGGAAACTGCAATCCAGGAACACAATATACCCATCCCTGTTGCATATAAATATTACATTGCCAACATATCTGTGAAGCTTGAATGAGTTATCAACAGATGATATAGGTGGACAAACTGTCCAAATATACCCTAAACTCCTTTTTTTTTCCAGTGATTGGTCTGGCATTAATATCAACAGTGATAAACACATCTATTTTTATAGAAGAGCAGATTTGTCTTCTTTTCAAAAAAGTCAGCTGCTGAACTAAGTTGGTCAGCATACTGTCAGTATCTGAACTATATAATAAACTGCACAGGAAAATAAAAAAAAGCAAAGAGAACAGGGGGCAATCTTCCTTAGTTTCCCAGCAAAGTCAATAGGACCAGAATCTATCCCATTTTTTCTGATTATAACTTTATGATATGTGTACATTTTCAATATTATCATATCACCAAATTCAGAGTTTAAACAAAAATTTACATTCTACCATATCAAGGTTTTAGTAGCATTGAAAGATGCAATAGCCTGTTCATGAGATTTCTTAATGATTACGATAAGTTGTAACATTTGACAAAACGTAAAATGCATCAGAAATTTGTTTATATTTAACAAACTCATACTGATCTTGCCAATTTCTTAATGGTGTCAGGTGTAATTCATTTGGGCTCATCAATTTACTAAGGTGATTCTGTTTTTGAAATTATTTAGGAAGCTTAGCTCTTTTTAAAATGTGATTATTTGATCATTCATCTGGGTTTGAAGAGCAGTAAATAGATTTAAAGAGTTGAATCACAGAATCATAGAATAATAGAGTTAGAAGAGAACACAAAGGCCATCGAGTCCAACCCCCTGCCATGCTGGAATACACCATCAAACCATTCCCAACAGATGGCAATCCAGCCTCTGTTTAAAATCCTTCAAAGAAGGAAATTCCATGACACTTTGGGGCAGTGCATTCCACTGTCATAGAATCATAGAATCATAGAGTTGGAAGAGACCACAGCAGCCATCCAGTCGAACCACCTGCGATGCAGGAGCACACATCAAAACATCCCCAACAGATGGCCATCCAGCCTCTGCTTCAAAACCTCCAAAGAAGGAGACTCCACCACACTCTGAGGCAGCATATTCCACTGCTGGACAGCTATGACTGTCAGGAAGTTCTTCTTGAGGTTCAGGTGCAATTTCTTTTCCTGTAGTTTGAATCCATTGCTCCTTGACCTAGTCTCTGGAGCAGCAGAAAACAAGCCAACTCCCTCCTCGACATGACATCCCTTCAAATATTTAAACATGGCTATCATGTCTCCTCTTAGCCTTCTCTTCCGCAGATTAAACATACCCAGCCCCCTAAGCTGCTCCTCATAGGTAATGGCTTCCACATCCTTTACCAATTTGGTCACCCTTCTCTAGACATGTTCCAGCTTGTCGATATCTTTCATGAAATGAGGTGCCCAGAACTGGACACAGTATTCCAGATGAGGTCTGACCAAAGTAGAATAGAGTGGCCCCATTACCTTCCTTGATCAGTACATCATACTCTAATTGATGCAACCAAGAACTGTGTTGGCTTTCTTGGCTGCTGCATCACACTGCTGACTCATGTCCAGCTTGTGGTCCACTAAGATTCTTAGATCCCTTTCACACGTACTGTTATCCAGCCACATGTCCCCCATCCCATATTTGTGCATTCCATTTTTTTCTGCCTAAATATAGGACCTTACTTTTTTCTCTGTTGAAATTCATTTTGTTGGCTTTGGCCCAGCTCTCTAATCTGTCAAGGTCTTTTTGAATTTTGATCTTGTCCTCTGGCATATTAGCAACCCCTCCCAATTTGGTTTCATCTGTAAATTTGATCAGCATGTCCTCTATTCCATCATCCAAGTCATTGATGAAGATGTTGAATAGCACTGGGCCCAGGACAGAACCCTGTGGCACCCCACTGGTCCCTTCTTTCCAGGATGAAAAGCAGCCATTGGTGAGCACCCTTTGGGTTTGGCCAGTCAACCAAGTACAAATCCACCTAACAGTAGCCCTGTTCAGCCCACATTTTACTAGTTTCTTTGCAAGCACGTAATGGGAAACTTTGTCAAAGGCCTTACTGAAATCAAGATATGCTACATACACAGCATTCCCTGCGTCTATCAAGCTTGTAACTGTATCATAAAAAGAGATAAGATTAGTCTGGCATGACTTGTTTTTGAGAAATCCATGTTGACTTTTAGTGATCACAGCATTGCTTTCTAAGTAATTACAAACTGACTGTTTAATAAACTGCTCTAGGATCTTTCCTGGTATTGATGTCAGGCTGACTGGGCAAACATTATTTGGGTCTTCTTTTCCCCCCTTTTTGAAGATAGAAACATTTGCTTTCCTCCAGTCTGCTGGGACTTCTCCTGTTCTCCAAGAATTCTCAAAGATTATTGCGAATGGTTCTGTCGAAGTGTTCTTACTTCTCAGGAAGTTCTTCTTAATGTTTAGGTGGAATCTCTTTTCCTGAAGTTTGTTTGTTTGCGTGTGTGTGTGTGTGTGTGTGTGTAAATCCTTTTTTTATATCATTAATTTCATAAGTATGTTATTTTCACATGATCTGTTTTAATTAAGGATGTATAGTTTTTGGTCTTTTTTTCCTGAATATCACCAGAAAATAATTTAGAATTTTGATCTCCAAATTTATTGAAGCTTTACCAAACTGTACATCATGTGATTTGATTGTCCATGTTTCCATTAGTAGTAATGTAGTAATGTAGTAAAAGTGCAGATAATGTACCGATAATGTAGTAATGTAGTAATATAGTAAAAGTACAAATAAAAGAAAAACAAATGTAGCATGAAAAGAGAGATAGCTTTAATGACTGTACAGGCTTAACAATCTGACAGCTTTAAAGCAGTTTCTTTCAAGATTTATTGCTTTGGCATTGCCAGTAAAATTTCTAAGAGATTCTTGCACTGTATTATCTTCTGGCAAGTCTGCTGATGAGGTACGGTGGCTTTTTTTTTAAAAAAAATATTAAACATATTTCAAAATATTAAACCACACATAGGGATAAACAACTACTGCAAACTACATGCAACAATCAAAACTAACAGGACATAAAAAAAATAATCATATTTCTAAAAACAGGCATAAACAAAAAGGGAATAAAAGTGAGACACACGTGACTTCCAACTCTCTAGAAGATGGCTATTATGTGATATATCTCCTTAGGGTATATCTCAAGAAATCTATAAATATTTAAGTTTATTGAGTATCTAATGAAATTCAAAAAGATATTATGTAAACTTGATCATTACTAAATTTATATGCGTTCACTTAAAATTAATATGTGACATAATAGATATATTCTACCATATTACTTCCAATCATGTTATTCCAATCCTACCATTGTTATTTTTCCCCAGCAATCTTTAAAATAATTTTAACCTTTCCCCACTCTTTCTTAGATTAATTCAAAGATCATTCCATAATCAAGATAGTCAATTTGTCCATCTCTGCCTCATCAAATAATTCAATCACTCAATCATCCTGAGATGGTATTGTGGTTTCTTTCCATTTCTGAGCAAAAAAGTATTCTTGCTGCTGTTGTGATGTACTGTATAATTCTTACACAGTTCTTGTCCATCTTATCACCAGTCTGTACCAATAGGAAAATATCTGGCTTCATTTGAATTCCTATCTTCAAAATATCTTCCATCAGTTCATGTACCCAAAATTCATTTGCTTTTTCAACAGTACACCATATGGGACAACATACCCCTTCAGTTTACTTACACTTCCAACACACATTTGAAAAGAACAGGTTGCTTACCTGTAACTGTGGTTCTTCGAGTGGTCATCTGTGAACTCACACAATAGGGTTATCTGCACCTGCGCAGTACAGTATTCAGAACCCTCCATAAGCTCAGAAATAGACATTTTGGCCCCTATCCCCCCCCCCGAGGGTATATAAACCCTCTCCCACTCCATCGGCCAATTCCTTCACTGCCTGTGGCAGCATGTTAACTAACCATTAGAGCAAAACACATTGAGGGGAGAATGGAAGGGTTTGTGTGAGTTCACAGATGACCACTCGAAGAACCACAGTTACATGTAAGCAACCTGTTCTTCTTCATGGTCTCTGTGACTCAGACAATAGAGAGACTAGCAAGCTAATTTTAGGAAGTGGGTTGTGTCATGCCAATAAATCTTAAAATATTGAAAGCTGGAACACGACTTTAATAACACCAAGTTTGAATATACACTCAAAACAAAAACACATCACACAACAGTAGAAGTCAACACTGCTCTCCCAAAAATGGAATCATGTCGATCTCTATTATCTACCTTGTAATGAAAAATAAAAATTATTGGTTGTGACCAAGTAGCGGGTATGCAAATTGAGTTAACACCAAGTTCAGATCCCATCCAGGTACAGGTGGCTGTATAGGTGGATGGAGATGTTTGTAGCCTTGCAGAAAGCTTTTCACCATAGGGTCTAGGAAACATGAAGGTTTCCCTATCTGCTGTACGTGCCATGAAATAGCTGCCAAAGAACACTTTATGGATGACAGTGAAAGCTTTTTGGAGAAAGATGTGACAAAAATGAAAGTATCTGCATGGTACTGCATGCATTTAAATGGCAATTGTTGTCTTCTCGGTACCGAAGGAATAGATTCCATAATCAAGACAGTGGTGGACGCTAAGTATCTGTTAGAAAGGAATTGTCCTGTTGACCGTCAAACCCTCCATTTAGTTTGTTCTGCCTTTCTCTTTTTATAAGGTTGTTGTTTATATTTGCTAGATGGAAATATTCTAGACAACTGTTGTTGTGGTGTGGTCTGTCTTTGTTGATTAGATGGAGTCAGACTTGACACTGGTTCTTCTTGACGCTGGTTACTACCAATCATAATGGCATTTATAATTTGTAGATGTTGAATGAAAACTATATTTTCTAGCTGTGGTACACATCTTTTGAGAATGCTCAAGTTTGTCATCAGTACCAGCATTAAACAGTCCTGCAGAATCAAAGGACAGATCTTCTACTATAGATCGCATTTGTTGAGAAAGCCCTGATGATCTCAACCAAGCATGTTGTCTCAATGCAATAGCATCTGCTAAACCTTTCCCACTGCAGTCCGTTATATGTTTCTGTTACCACTGTGAACTGGCCTGGCTGGTAATCTTTAGATATCATTTTGATATCATAATTCGGCCCTGCTCTGCCACCAGCCAAGTGTTTGTGAGGCCACCGAACAAGCGTGAAGCTAGGCACGGCTATTAACTGCTGAATCATTTCTGTTTATACCTAAGCAAGCCAGAAACTGCCAGATCTGCTTTAGGAGACCTCCCGAAACAAACACCTTCATTACAAATGCGTGTTAAAACAAAGAGACCCTCTGCCCTGAGAGGGCACCCTGGAGAACTAAGTGCTTAACTGCTAAGCTAACCACATCTACATACTGGCTATGCTATTGTCAATTCGGACCTTAACTCAATCATGCAAATTCTGACCTTTCGGAGACATTGTCCCCAGCCCAAAACTCATTGTTTTCACCCAAGACCAGACTAGCCCATGGTCATGCCTTCCCCTAATAAAACCCCCAGCTCTGAGAGCTCTTTGGACTTGCGTTCGGACTGCTCGGACCGCTCCGGAGTGCTACCCAGCCTTGCCGTTGCTTTGTTCTGCGAGTTCCCCTCGGCCGCTGTGCTGAGTTTCCTTCCCTCCATTGGACTTCGCCAGGACTGCGAGATAGGTGACATATCACCCATTCCCCCAAACTCTATTTCCTATTTCTTATTTAGCTGTGAGGTTGTGTTTTCTTAATATTTGCTATCTGTTTAATAAATATTATTGCTAATTTAAACTGCCTGACTGCTCACTGACCCGATGCTGTATACATTGGGTAAAAGATTCCCACTAAGTTACCCTGCCTCTCGCTAGCTAAGAGAGTGCTCCAACTAATTTCCCCATTTTTGCTTGTTGTTGTTTGGTTATTTAGGAGCCCCTCCTGAGACCCCCAAGTCACAGGGTAACATTTCAACGTCATAATTTGTTGTGAGGATAAACGGGATGCCTCACCATATAGAGCTTGAGCTGTTTTACATTATTCTTTGGGAAGCATGTTGATATACGGCTTAATTCTTCCCCACAGGAACTGCTGATATGCTTCCATGCATGAAGCATAATTAGATATCCTAAATAATAGTGCCACACTGGAATATGACTTCTTTCCCAAGGTGTCCAGTTTCTTGCCTTCTCTATCAGCAGGAATCGTAACTTCTGTGACACTTTAGACTATGCAGCATCAACAACTATGGAATTTGGGCCTTCCGGTTGCATGGTGCACGTGAGTGGTAGCTCGGAGTGAAGCTGCGCAATTGCGCGGCTCTGAGCTGCCACCCGCTGGATTCCAGCCACTTTTTTTTTACCATCTGAAGTGGCTAGACATCCCTCCAGTAAAAGGGGTGCGGAAGAGGTCCAAAGGGGACCCCGAAACTGGTGGCTAGCTCTACCCGGCTGGGGGAGCAGAAAGCACCGGGCGGTCGAAGGACCACGATGGAACCAGCGGGATTGTCGCGAAAGCAGCACAAGTACTGCTGCTGACTTTTAAACAAGAAACTATTTAAAAACAACAAGTAAGAAAACAAGTAATCTGATCTGGTCTTCGATTTCGATAATATCACATCCGAAATTGACTTGCAATGGTGCGCAGGAGCGGAGGAATGGAAGGACCCAGAGGAGATGTGAGTGCGTTATGGTTGAGAGTTCGTCTTAAAGGGGCTGCTGATTTCCAAGAGACTGGTAAGTGGCTTTTCTGCTTTTCTATTGAGGATCAAAGTTTTTAATGGTTAAATGATTTCTGACTTGCAATTTGAGACAGAGATTTACAGATTGATAATGCTAAATAATTAAATGGACAGAGCTGGACTGAGGATTAAGATTGGATTTTACAAGATCTAATAAACTTCATTTAGACATTGAACTTTCTTTATTTCTACATTTTACTATTCTGGTCAACCTGAGATGATTGGTATTTTGGCTTTTTAACTCTGGATTTCTGATTTTAGAAGACTACTTTGGGAGGCAACAGTTACTGAGCAGTGTTTTTTTTTTTTTTAGCTCCTGCTGTTTGAGACTTGTTTCCTATCTTTTCTCTCAGTCTGGATTGTTGAGACTGGTGAGCCTGTGCTGGAAGGTCATTTAAGCAAAACATCCTCACTCTCATGGACTTTAAGCGGCTATTGAGAATACAGAAGAATCTTCAAACAGTAAAGTTCCAGATGGGAGGGGGAATGTGAGGTGGATTAAGGCACAGGGCTCTGAATTAGATGAAGTGGCTGTGTATTTTGACAATGCTAGAATGAACTTAAACAATTAAACTTACATATTTGACTGATATATTGACATTAATATAAGCATTTTTGATATTGTTAAAGGGACAGTGGGGATTGAACAGGACATAAGTATAGAAATGAGAAACAAGACATCTTTAACAGAATGGAATTCAGGTCAAGAAGATGAGTGACTGTTGCAGTAATGACAGCTCAGATTGCCAGATATACATTAACAGTATTTTATTTTGAGAGTTTATGTTGTAAATGATGGAGGACTTAAAAAGTATAAGAGAAGATATCAGAAGATCTAAAAGAGGAAAGAAAAGAAATCAGAATAGATTGAAATCAGACCATTAGTGGAAAGCAGAATGGCCAATTGAAATGGGTGATAGCTGGGAACTGTCAATTGAAAATGACTGTATTTTGATTGTGGAAATGACAGTGGGATAAAAGCAACACAACATGATGGGAGAGGGAAATGCACGTCCAAACAATTGAGACAAACATTGTATTGTGATACATAAATGTAATAAGTGGAATGAATTTCGAGAAATGAAGACTAGATTGGAGTGGAAGATCAGAAATATTTCATGTAAAATTACAGGTCAAAAATGTTCTTTTTTAATTCGTGAAACTCAATAAAATTATTTAAAAAATGACATCAACTATGGAATTTGGCTTTTGGTGTTATACAAGCCACTATTGATCTGTTTCATCCAGCTGGTATAAGGATTCTACTTTCTTTGAAGTTGATGGGATTGAGAATGGTGTCGACCAAGATTTCTTCACTGAGTGCAGAAGATATGGAAGAGATGTAATCATTGCTGGAATAGGTGTGTGATCACGAGATACTTGGAAGATAGGGTCACGAAGATCTTCCCTCCTCAATTCAGTTTGCAAATTTAGAGATCTAGCCATTCAAAGAACTAAGTCCGCAAATGCTCTGAAATCATCAGTTAGTGAGATCATCTCAGTAGATGATACCAAATTCATTGAAACTGTTTCAATACCATGAGAAGTTTCTGATGATGCTGTTACCCTGATTTCTGGGGTCCCTTGGGAGACACCTCAAGGTGCTCCACATGATGGGGAATGGAAACTAGCCAGAGCACAAGCAATAGCAATGCAAGAGGTAGGGTAACCTAGCGGGGTCTTTTTACCCAGTTTTTATGGGGTCAGGCCAAGCCAAAAACCAAACACAGATGTCCAATAAATGATTTTATTGAATACAAGTCTCATGCACCAACGCACTCACGCACCCACTCACTCAAGACCTATTAAGAAGTAAAAGAGAGAAAACTGGTCAGGGGAGTATTGAAGGGGTGTAGCTGGGGGTAATACTGCACCTTGTCCTGAAGTCCATGATCTGGGGAGACAGCAGAGAGATGAGACTCAGCATGAGGAGGGCTGAGGGGATTACTCAACGGACGGAGCAATGGTCTGCTGGGAAGACTGGGAGCGATCTGAAGAACCGCTCAAAAACTGGGACTATTTGTAGGGAATTTGTAGGGGGAAAAGTACCTGGAGGACTAATCCTATCCCAGGGAGAACAACGGGTGTTCGAGTGATAATAAAACTCCACCATGGTAATTTCCTTTGCGTGATGGGATTGCAAGGTGTTGCCAAAGTCTCAGGATCTTCAGCTGTGTTTGTTTGGGATGTGACTCCATGTAAATGGTCCTCGCTTGATAGGATATTTGATCAACTTGAGGCACACACACAAATCCCCTCAAATCGGCATCTCGGGCCTGAGGACCCATTGTTTATTGTGGGTTTACACATCTTGAGGTCTCCTGGGGCTATGTGACTGGAGATTTTACTGGCCTGACCTGTTTTTCAGTCATTTGACCGTGCTCATCCAGGTGACCTCTCAGGCACATTGAATCATATTTTAATATCAAAATTGTAGACCCTGGGATAGGATTTTTCCATCAGAGTAACAATGCTGAGGATGGAGGTGAGAAGGATCTATGATGCACCTCTGTCAGTCCTTGATGAACCTCTCTCCAAGTGTGTTTGATGTCCACGCTCCATGTCAGTTTGCTGAAAAGGGTCTGCTAATACTTTTCGACACTGTGGCATGAAGGGCCTTGATTTCAACCAGTCTTGAGAAGAATGATGATATCTATCTCTAAATGGACTGTGTTGATGACAGTATTTCTTATAACAGTAGCAGTCATTGAAATAAGGTGAATTCCCAAATGAATCATCAGAGAAATCTTCATCATAAAAATAAGGTCAATAGCGACAGGGCGATCTGTCTCTATATCTTTGGTACCGAGATGATGATGGACTGGTAGATCTTGACTATCAACCTCAAGATAATGGTGGAGAAGGTGGTGTGCACCTCTGACTTCAAAGTGGTCTTGATTCTAAGTCTGAATGCTGTTGCTCATTCATCTGTTGAGCAGGTGATCCCACTGATAATATTGGGGAGGATTTGACAATCTCTCCCTCAGAAGCTATTCTCACTTCCTGAATCTCAGTCTGGGAGATCTGCTCATTGTTTTCATCAGTAGGTATTTGTCTCTTATGGGACGGTGGCCTCGACCTTGATGGTACCTCTGCACAATCTATAGAAGGTAAGCTCTGTTGTGCCTGTTCACTAAGTGGTGACTGATGAGGTGATGGTCTCCTTTTTGATGGTACCTTTGGTACATCCTCCTTCTCTTTCTTTTTATATTTCTTACAAGGTTCTACGGCTACCGTCTCCTTTGCTTTCCTCTTCCTATCTTTCTCTGCTCTTACTGAAGAGGTATAAGACAAAGACCCTTTTCATTCTTGACATTCATGTGATTTTTGACTTCTTGAGATTGTCGGTACCATACCACACGATTGAGAAAGTGAACAAGAACAGCTCTCGGTAGCTTCCAAGACATGAGGTCTAGACGTCGAGGTAGTTGAGAAATGGGCCATCTTGGATGAGTATTGGGAAGTTTTCGACTGCTTTTCCCCCCAAAACAGAGCCTTCAAATGAGCAGCCCTATTATGTCTGGTTTGTGGGGTGAACAACTGACAATGCCCACAGGCACCAAAGTTATGGTCTCCACCTAGACAAAGGAGGCACTTGGAGTGGCTGTCCTTATCAGATATTTTCCTCCGCAGGAAATACAATGCTTGAAAGATTGAGTTGCCATACACAAATTACCAGTTGCCAAACCAGTACAAATAAACCTTAGTTGAAACTAGTCAAATTTATTTCCAATCCACAATTCAATCCCAGAAATCAGTTCAAAACACCAAGCCAAACTGTGATATAAAGATAACCGAAGTAAAAAAAGTTAATCTTTCAGAGTAAGCAAAAAAGGCTCCTTAGACATTGCTACTGCAGCAAAACAAAAGGAACTGACTGTTGGAGTGGGAGGGGCTTTATTTACTCTTAGGGAGGGTAGGGGATAACTGCCAAAATGCCTATTTCTGAGCTTCTAGAAGGTTCTGAATGCTGTACTGCACAGGCGCAGATAACCCTATTGTGTGCGTCACAGAGACCATGAAGAAGAATCCTGTATACATTCTAGACACTTTTTCTGGAGTTAGGTACCACCTATACATCACCTTATAAAAATTTCTCAACTCATAGCATAAAGTAACTTTTAAATCTTTTGTCCACATCTTTTCTCAGTGCTATGGCCCACATTTTGAGCCCATTTAAGCATACACTTTTTTACTTGTTCCTCTTCAATTTCTATCTTCAACAACAATTTATAAATTTTAGCTACTAAATATCCATCATCTTTACACAATTATTCTTCAAATCCAAATTACAAAACATCAAAAACAAAAACAATCTGGGTTTTATCAGTTAATTGTCTATAAACAAACCATCTGATATCAAAACCATTTTGGATCAATTCTTCATTGCTTTCATTCACAATTGCATGTCGTTTACTTGTATCATATCTCTATGTGTCTACTACTGACCTTTATAGATTATCTCTCCTGCAATCAAAGTGTCATGTGGTGAGGCTCACAAAGGCATTTTAGGACAAAGTTGCAATCTGTATTTATTCCACACTCTTAATATGGCACACTTTATAAAATGATCATTAAAATTTATATTCGTTTTAATTTTATTATACCATAAAAAGCATGCCATCCAAATCTCTTCTTTTCAACATAACCCAGTGCTTCATCCACACCATATGAAAGCATAATAATACAATTTAAAAATTGGAAGATCAAGTCTACCTCTTTGTTTGGCATCTTTTAAAATCTCAAATCTTACTCTTGGCTTTTCTCTCTGCCAAACAAATTTAGTGATATCTTTTTGCCCTTTTTAAAAGGTACATCATTAGTCAAAATAGGTATTGGTTGAAATAAAAAAAGCATTTTCAATAACAAAGTCATTTTGATAGCTGATATCCTGCCTAATAAAGACAGCCTCGTTTTACTTCATCTTTGTAAATCTTGCTTAATGCCATTCCATATTTTAGCTTAATTATTCTGAAACAGCTTTGTATTTTGATTTTTAAAAATGACACCTAAATATTTCACTTTTTAACAATTTTAAATCCTGTTTTAATAATCAAAATCTTTTGCTGTTCTTTTGCTATATTTTGTCATATTTTTGTCAATCTTAAGGGGAAAACAGGTCTATGTATAGGAAATGGAAAATGGGTGAAATCACCAAAGAGGAATCCAGGAAGTGTAGGGAGAAGGTCAGAAAAGCTAAAGCACAGAATGAACCTTCCTAGAGAGGGTAAAAACAATAGGAAAGACTTTTTTGGTTATCTCTGAAGCAGAAGGGAGAACAAGGAGATAGTAGGGCTGCTGTGAGAAGATGGTGAAGTGGTAACAGAGGACAGAGAAAAGGCAGAACTATGGAATACTTTCTTTGCCTCAGTCTTTTCCCAAAAGAAAAACAGTGTTCAACCTGGAGAAAATAGAAGAGATGATGGAATAGGGGAAATGTAGCACAGAGTAGGTAAGGAGGCAGTACAGGAATACCTGGCTACTCTAAATTGAATTCAAGTCACCAGGGTCAGATGAACTACATCTAAAGGTATTAAAAGTATTAAAAGAACTGACAGTAGTAATTTCAGAACCACTGCCAATAATCCTTGAGCATTCCTGGAGAGCAGGAGAAGTTCCAGCAGACTGGAAGAAGGCAAATGTTGTCATCTCAGTGGTCTATTCTACTGGCTCATTAAAGTGAATTACATTTATATTTAAAAGTCATGTTTCTACATAACTCCTCTTTAATCATTTCATGGAATGAAGGGAAAAAACCAAAAAACCAAAAATGTACTTTTAAACTACTGGCTCATAATACCATTTTATCTCCATAACTGGGGTTACTTGACTCAAAATTGATTAAGAATATTATATTAATAGATGTTGTAATAGTCTACTGTGGCAATTGGTCAGTTTCCAAGTCCGCATTCATCGTCTTAATAACAGGAAATGAGGTGCTATCTCGTTATCTGGAGCTTTCTTTCTAACTTCCTTACACAGAGCTATACATAGATTGGTAAAGTTTTCATGAACCATATGGGCTCCCAGTGGACAGTAGTGGAAGGAGAGTTAGAACTCATATAATAAGACAGAGCAATTTCAACTGCATTACTCCAAAGAATCTATATACAACAGTAGAGTGAATTTGACATTTTTGTAATTTGATATCCCACTCTTTTTTCTTTTTTAAGAAGAATGAAAAATTATTTGGACTTTATGAACTTATGGATTGTATGAAAGAAGCAATTTGATAATATTGAAATTTAAAATCTAAAACTTGGAATTTTGAAATCTGAATTAGAAAAATATATTTTTTAAAAATTTCAGAATCAATTTTTTATTTTTTTAAAAAACTTTTTTTTTAAGTGTGTCGGGGGGGCTTTATCCTTCTTTTGCTTTCTCTTTTCTTCTCTTTCCATTGTGTTTCTGCATTTGTTCTTCTTTTTTAAAAAAATTTTATTTCTCTTTTTTCTCCCTCTCCTTTCTTTTCTCTTTATACCTATTCTATTTTAGATTCTGAAATCAAGATATCACAGAATCACAGAATAATAGAGTTGGAAGAGATCATAATCACACAGATTATGTGTGATTGCCTTGGTCAAAGGGTTCTTAGGAATATTCAAATATGATCCAGTTCTTGACTTCTGGGTTGTATGGCGGACCGTGGGGTTGTGTAGAGGCTAGTCTCGCCGAAAACACAACTGCCTGTCGTGGATTTTAGCCAGCGAAGAAAAGAATCAAAGCTGGCCCAGTACCGCCATGAGGGGGTCATGAGGGTCTCGAAGGGGGCTCGCAAGAACCTGTGGAAAGAAAGGCATGGCGAGACATATGAGATCGCCTAGCTGAAAGTACGGAGGCAAGGAAGAGCCGAAGGAGATACCACAACCACGCTCGGCAGCCTCTCACAGAGAACTTCTAAAACCTTTTTTAAAGAATCGATATTTAAAAGGATAGAAATAATTGTGTGGGCTTTCTTTTATGAGGGGAGAGAAAGTCCCCTTCATTAGAGAACTGACCCTGATGGGGAGAGACGAAAAGTGAGTAAAATCTTTTGAGAGATGGAGAGAGGAATGGGAAGCAGGAGTGGACTGGACTGATAAAGATTCTTTTTTTTTCTTGACTGAGACTATTTGAATCAAATGTGAGGATTTAATGACTGGGCTTTAATTGGACATATTTTGCTCCTTTGCCTAAGAATTTTAGTTGCAAGCAATAATTAATAATTGGACGATTTAAACGATAGAAATTGTATGGGAGTAAATGGAAGTACGGTCGTTTTGGATTAAGTGGAGAGGTGCTGACTCGTTTGTTTGAAAACGAGGATTTACAAGGAATTAGAAAACTGATGGTGACTGTAAATATTGAAGGGAGATTTAAAAAGAAGAGGAATTAGGAACTGAGAAGCTGTGATAAGGACGATTTATAAAATGAACGGAGTTCTGAATGATTTAAAAAGAGAACTGAGAGGAGAGAAACTAATTTGAGCAGGGAGAATGGACAGAATGGAAACTTTGCGGAGTAAAGCAGAGAGAGGAGCTGTTCAAGATGAGAAGAGGGAAAATTTCTGAGGTTCGACGAAAAGACAATGGAGAAACACTGGGAGACTGGGAGACCAAAAGTATTGTAAAAATAATAACTGTTGAACTTAAATTTATATAGCTGGTTCATGAAAATTTAATGTACCTATAGCTTAAAAGATTTTGTTTAATATTGAATGGTGATATATAATTGAAGGATTACTGTTGAAGAAGGGGTGGAGAGCTTTGGGAAGGCAAACAGAAACTGCTATTTGCTAGCTGCTGGAAGAAGACTTGGGGAGGAGAGGCTGGAAAGAGGGAAATATAAAATATAAAGGAATGTAAATTGAGCTTGGGAGACTACAAATATACATACAATATTTAAAAGTTTTAAAAGTGGGGGAGAATTCCATCTGGTGGATAAGAAGGAAATTACAATTGGAATTTATATTAGAAGTGAACATTAGAAGTGGTATTAAGACATTAAGAGACATTGTAAATATAAATCCACTGAGTGTGTATGCATCAAGATAAGATTGGTAGTGTGGGTAAGTTATAGTGGTGAAGGGTATTAAAGTAAGAGAGAAGTAAATATAAGACAAAAAGATTATTTATTTTGAAATTTTTGTGTTTTTGAAATAACTTACTGTTTCTGTAACTATCGTGTAATAATCTGATTTATCGCTAGTATATTTGTTTATAATGGCTACAAGAAAAAAACAGCTATGTATTCACAATCTCAAATTGTCTTGGAGAGAAGACCATCGTTGGAACGACCTCAACAAATACCGGACATTGGCGCAAAAATATTAGAGGAATTAAGGACCTTTAAAAAAGAAACAAGACAAGAATTAAAGGAGACAAGAAATGAGATCAAAACAGACATAAAAAAAAGAAATGGAGGTCTCCAATAAGAAAATTGAAAAAATGAATAGAGAAATCAAAACAGTTTAAATAGAAATGAAGGAGATGGAGACAAGAGTAATCCAATCAGAGAAGGAATGGAAAGATGTGAAAGACACTCAAAAAAGACAAGAGGTGGAATTGGATGTTCATGAAATGAGATATCGCGATAGATGTGTGAAAATTCGTGGAGTCGAGGAACAGGCAGGGGAGGACATCTATGCGAGACTGATACAGATTCTAGTGGTATATCTAGACTTATCTGAAGAAGATTTAGACAGAGAAATTGACAAGATTTTTCACATAAATTCAAGATTGGCGAAAGAAAAAAATTGGCCAAAGGACATCATCATTAGTTTTACAAGAATAAGAATGAAGGAAAAAATATTACTAAGAAGATATGAGGAAAGACTGATGATTGATGAGAAGGAAGCTAAAATCTTTAAAGATGTCCCATATCAGATGCTAAAGAGAAGACAAGATTACAAAAATTTGACAAGTCTTCTACAAAGATATAATATTAGATACAAGTGGGAGAGACCAGAGGGAATTTCTTTTACTGTCAATTCAAGAAGATATAGATGTTTGTTGCCTTCACAAGCAGGAGAAATTATTGAGAGGATAAAGGACATATTTGAGAACAAAAAGAGAGAGTTGAGGAAACGAAGAGGAGAAATAGAAAAAGAACAAGACATGGAAGAAAAACAAGAAGAACAAGAAGAGGAAGAAGGGGAACTAGAAGAAAACAAAGAACCGGAGGGGGGCCAGAAGAAGACCAAAGTTGGAGAAACATACAGGTGAAGAGGAAGAAGGAGAAGAAGAGGAGGCTGAAGATTAATACAGAAGATGGAATTAAAGTGCATATTGTGGAATATCAAAGGACTGAATTCAAATTAAAAATCTAGACAAGTTTTCCATCATTTAGAGAAATCCAAAGCGGATATAAGTTGTCTTCAAGAAACAAAAATTAGGGACAGCGATGTGAAATACCTGAAAAATCCAAAGTTGGGAAAAAGCTACGTTTCGGCCTTTGAAAAGAAAAAGAGGGGGTGGTGATATATGTTAACTCTAAGTATCCCTCAGAAGAGATGTTTAGTGATGAAAATGGATACTATGTGGGAGTTCAAGTACGTTTGATAAATGTACCACTACTGGTAGTGGGGATTTATGCACCTTTAGAGAACAAAGCTAAATTTTATGAAAAGATTGAAGAAGAACTACAGAGATATTAAAAAGGAACGGTCAAGATCAGATTTTGATGATGGGTGATATGAACGGGGTTCTGTCCCCAGAAAATGATAGATTAACAAATAAAAAATGGAAAGCGAAACAAGGGAAACTCCCAAAAACTTTCTTTAGAATTATGGAAGATATGTCTTTGATAGACATATGGAGATACAATAGAGGAGAAGAAAAAGGGTTCACATATTATTCAGACTCTCACCAAACGATGTCAAGAATAGATTTGTGTTTGATCTCGAAAGCGTTACAATAAAATATGTTGAGATCCTCCCTAGGATACTCTCAGATCATAGTCCAATACAAGTTAAAATATCTATGAGGAGACAGAATAAAAATCGGACTTGGAGATTAAATGAATTACTGTTGAGAAATGAAGAATACGTTAAGAAAATAAAGCAAGAGTTAAGGAATTATTTTCAGGAAAATGACAAAGATGGAATATCAGCTAAAATGGTCTGGGATGCGGGGAAAGCAGTAATGAGAGGGATGTTAGTACAGTGGTCTACGGAATGGAGGAAGAAGAGAAAAGAAAAGATGACAAAATTGGAAAATGAGATTAAATGGAAAGAGGAAGAACTTAGAATGGATCTGATGAATAAAAAAGTAAGGAGAGAAATAAAAAGATTACAGGAAGAGATATGGGAGAAAAATATGATTGAAATGGAAAAGAAATTAAAGATACTTCGTTTAAAACACTTTGAATGTGCTGACAAGCCAGGAAGATGGCTGGTGTATAGATTAAGAAAAAGAAAAGAAAGAAATTTGATACTTAGAGTGAGGAAGGAGGGCAAAATATTCACAGATCAGAAGAAAATAATGGAGACGTTCCGACAGTATTATAAGATATTGTACAATAAAGAAACTAATAAAGATACTAAGGGAAGAATTGACAAATATTTAAGAGATCAAGACATTATGAAATTAACGGTCGATCAAGAAAAGAGGCTGAATACAAACATAACGATGATGGAAGTGGTAGAGGTGTTAAAAAGGATGAAGGTAGACAAATCACCAGGACCAGATGAGTTCTCGGCACTATATTATAAAGAATGTCAAGATGAACTTGTTCTACCAATGTTGAAAACGTTCAATGAGATTGCAACTAAAGGTAAACCAGATTCGTGGAAAGAGGCAAATATAACATTGATACTGAAAGAACATAAAGAACCAGAAGAACCAAAAAATTACAGACCTATATCATTATTAAATATAGACTATAAGATTTTTACAAGCATAATAGCGGAGAGATTGAAGAAAATTGCACAAGAAATTATACATCCAGACCAGAGTGGTTTCCTCCCAAAAAGATATATTAGAGATAATGTATGCACAGTATTAAATGTATTAGAATATTATGAGAAGCATAATGAACGGAAAGGTTTAATGATTTTTGTAGACGTGGAAAAAGCTTTCGACAATTTAAGTCAGGAATTCATCATTGGATTATTAGAGCGTATGAGATGTGGTAATAAATTCATAGCCTGGATAAGAGAGATATATAAGAATAGCAAGGCGAATCTAATGGTGAATGGGGAGAAATCAGTACCCATTGAAATTAGAAGAGGAATGCGACAAGGATGCCCACTTTCCCCTCTGTTCTTTATAATAATGGTGGAAGTGTTGCTGAGGAAGATAAGAGCGGAAGAGGCCATAAGAGGAGTTAAAATAAAATTACAAGAATATAAGACAAAAGCCTACGCTGACGATTTGGTTCTGTTTTTGGAAGAGCTGAAAACAAGTATTGAGAAGGTAATTGAAATATGTAAAGAATACGGAGAACTACCAGGCTTTAAAATAAATAAGGAAAAAACGAAGTTCCTGACCAAGAATATGAGTAAGGAAGAAATAGAAGAGGCGGCCCATAAAACAGGATTTAAAGAAGAGAAAAAAATTAAATACCTGGGAATAAATATAACTAAACAAAATAATGGACTATTTGAAAATAATTATGGAGTAAAATGGAAAGAAATTAAAAGGGACTTACAGAATTGGTCAAGACAGAATTTGTCATTATTAGGTTGAATGGCAGCGATAAAGATGATTCTGCCGAAAATGAACTACCTATTTCAAAACTTACTAACAATCACCAATAAGAAATGCTTTCAGGAATGGAAAAAAGACCTCACAGAATTTATCTGGAATAAGAAAAAACCGAGAATAAAGTGGAAAACATTAATAGACAGAAAAGAAAGAGGCGGAAATGGTCTCCCAGACTTGAAATTGTATTATTACACGAATGGAATGCTTTGGATAAAAGACTGGATCACTCTTAAAGATGATAGGACATTGACTCTGGAAGGACCCGACTTCCGATTTGGGTGGCACGCCTACATATGGTATAATAAAGCAAGAATTCATAAATATTTCTCCAATCATTATATAAGAAGATCACTTTTAGAAATTTGGAAAGTCTGGAAAAAGAAAATATACTGCAGAATCCCACTTTGGGTGTCTCCTCATAAAGCCTTATTTAGTAATCGGAAAGGACCGCCGGAAAGATGGATGACATACAGAGATATAATAGCTGATATTGGAAAAGAAACACAAAGAATTAAGATGAGAGAGGAATTAAATAATGAAGGTTGGGTCTGCCAGTGATTTCTGTACCTCCAACTTAAGGAAAGATACAAAATGGACCAAAAACTGGAAGGATTAGAAACTACAACCTTAGTAAATGAATTTGAAAAGATAATATTTGAGATGAAAGATCATATAACATCGAAGATGTACAATTTTATGTTAACTAGAGAATTGGAAACTGAAATCATAAAAGACTCGATGATTTTATGGTCGTGTAACATTGGTCACGAAATTGAACTAGAACACTGGACGAAAAGTTGGGAGGATACACAGAAATTTACATTGGCACAAAATTTGAAGGAGAATTACATGAAGATGTTACATCGTTGGTATTTAGATCCAGAGAAATTAAGATATATAAAATGAAAGACAAGAGATGTTGGAAATGTGAAGGAGAAAGTGGATCTTTTTACCATATGTGGTGGCTTTGTGAAGAAGCGAAGAATTACTGGAAAAAGATACATAAGGCTATAACGGAAATCTTGAATATAAAGATACCGTTGACACCGGAGATATTTTTGCTGAATATGTTACATCAGTTAAAAAAAGAACAAAATAAATATAAGAATAGTATACTGTATATGTTAACAGCAGCTAGAGTAACATATGCCAAATACTGGAAAAAGAACAGAGCTCCGGAAACAGAGGAATGGCTTATTAAAGTTCAAGAATATGCAACTTTAGATAGTTTATCGAGAGCAATGAAAGGAGAAAAAAGAGGAGATAGAAAGATTGAAATGATGGATATTAAGAAATACATTGAGGAAAATTGGGAAAAGATCTGTAATGGTTAACGTAATGGACTTTATTATTGATTAAGCATTGAGAGACAAGAAGGCTAAAGTTACATTTAAAGGGCAGTTAACTATGAATATTAATTTATAGAGGGGAAAGATGTTAGAGGAAATTAAAGAATCAAGTAAAAGAAAGCAGGAAGTGAAAGCGAAGAGAAGAGAGATTTAAGTTTGTTCAATAATACTGATAATATGAATATGAAAGGATGATAGCGAGACAATGATAAATCTCTTTTTGCTTGTTTGAGGATTTTAATGATGTGGATAATGTTAATAATGTAACAATGTTGTGATGCCTGTAGTCTATTTCTATTTTTAATAAAATATTTTAAAAAAACAAAACCAAATATGATCCAGTTCTTGGGAAAAAAAACAGAAAGGAGTAAAAGAGTGAAGGGAATATTCCTTTTTGACAGCCAAGCTTAAAGAATGTGATTTACCTTTCAAATGGGCCAATGTGGTAGGTGTGGTAGTATACTAGAGATAGGGGAGATAGGACTTAAATACCATATTGAAGGTTAGAGACTTTCTGAGGAAGTTGGAAACGGAGATGGGTGAAAGTAGAAAGGGACCTCCAGAACAACCACCACAAGATGCAGACATGGACCAAGATCAGACAACACTGGTTTCGACAGTAGAGGAAGAAAGTTAAAGATGGCTATGAAATTTTTATCTTTTAATATTAAAGGTATTAACTTGACAGAAAAGAAGAAGAAAGAGCTTTCACTATTTGGAAACAAAACTTGGGTTTGATTTGCTTACAAAAAGCACATTATTTAAAAACTAGGATATTAAATATTTGAAGAATACAAAATTAAGATTAGAATTTACATCTTTCACAGAAAAGAAAAAACAAGGAGTTGTCATCTATTCCAAAGCTACTCTGCAGCCTGAAAAGATATTTGATGACTTTGAAGAAAAAGTACTCGCAATATAAATACAACTACCCAGACAAAAAGTTTTACAAAAAGTAATTGGACTATATGCTCCGACAGAAAATCAAGCTAAATTCTTCAATGATCTACAACACAAGATTTTAGACTCAACAGTTGATAGAATGATTATTTTGGGAGACTTCAATAAAGTGATTAATTGATAGACTGATGGTTGATAGATAGATAGATAGATAGATAGATAGAGATTGATAGATAGTCACAAAAGAAAATAAAAGGGAAATTACAGATATATTTTTTCAATGTGGTAGATAATTTGCATTTAGAAGATGCACAAAGAACTTTGTGTAAATCATTTAAAGAATATTTGTTTTAATCAAGGAGACACAAACCCTTCTCAAGAATTGACATGTTTTTCATTTCCGAAGAACTTATACATAAACTGAAGAACATGGAAATTTTACCAAAAATGTTTTCAGACCATGTTTTATTTTCATCTTTATTTTCATCTAATTTTCAGACCATGTTTATTTTCATCAACATCTAAAGATGTTGATTCCATTGGAGATTAAATGAAGATCTATTTAAAAATGTCCAAATTTTGAAGAAAGCAAAAGAGATGCTCAAGACTCTCAAAGGACAGACATTGAAGTAGTTTGAGATGCCAGAAAGGCAGTAATAAGAGGCTTCTTTATTCAGCAAATTCTTTCTCAAAGAAAAACAACAGAAATTAGGAATGGAATTGAGAAAATAGAATTGGATTTTCAAACTGATCCCTCAAATATATTGCTATTGAAAAATCTCAAAATTTTGCATAAACAAGTATTGATGAGCCTAACCAATGAGACAGAAAAAAATATGAAATATCCACAACAAAAACATTTTGAATTTCCTAATAAGCCTGGCAGGTGGTTAACCTATTGATTGTGGAAAGAAAGAGAGAAGAAAATAATTCTACATATAAAAGATGGTGTTACCCTGTTTACTGGGGGTCCCGGGAGGGACTCCTAAATAACCAAACAACAACACACAATTTTGGGGAAAATTAGCTGGAGCACTCACTTAAGCTAGCAAGAGGCAGGGTAATTTTGCAGGATCTTGGAACCCTATGTATACGGGGTCAAGCTAAGTCAAAAAGCACACCAAAATAGGAAATTAACTGTGATTTTATTAAAAAGGCAAACAGTGTATGCAATGCACTCACACAAGTAACTATAGAAAATAAAGGTGTTAGCGGTATAGAGAAGTTGAGGGTTTGTTGAATTGGGTGATACTACACCTGTCCAAAGCCCGGGGTAGATCACAGTGGAGGTCCGTAATCATGCAGTCTCAGATGGAGACTAAGGGGAAAGCTCGGTGGACGAAGCGGCAGCAAGGCTGGATGGAAGTTCAGAGCGATCTGAGGAAGCTCTCGGAACCAGGGATTTTTATAGGGAAAATATGACCGTGGGCTAGTCTGTACTTGGGAGAGAACAATGAGTTTTGGGTGCGAGACAATGTCTCCGAAAAGTCAGAATTTAGCATGACTGAATTAAGTCTGAATCGACAATGGAATGGCCAGTATGCAGATGTAGCGTGCTTGACAGTAAAGCATCTAGCTCATCAAGTTACCTGCTCGGGGCAGGGGGCTCTTTGTATTAGCATGCATCTTTAATGAGGTGTCTGTCTGGGGAGGTCTCCTAAAGCAAAGATCTGGCTGAGCCTGGCCTGCCTAGGTGTAGAAAGGAATTTTCAGCAGTTAATGGCCATGCCTAGTTCTGTGCTTGTTCGGGGGCCTCACAAACACTTGGCCGAGGGTGGCACAATGGGGCCGAATTGTGATATCAAAATGATATCTAATATCTTCTGAAGCCAGGCCAGTTCACGGTGATAACAATGGGATGCATAATGAAAAAATGAGGAAGATTTTCAACAAATTTTTCTCAACACTCTGGAAAGAGAACAAAAGACTCTGCTGGGGAAAATACAAACCTATATAAACTCGCAAAAATTGCTACCAATATCAGATGAACAAAGAAAGATATTGAACACAGCAAAAACAGGGATAGAAATAGAGAAGCATTTAAACATTTAAAAACAGGCAATGCCCCAGGTTCTGATGGCCTACCAGCACTTTCTTGTAAAGAACTGGAAGATCAATTATATTTACCATTACATTATTTGATGAACTCTGTAACTGATACAAGAATGATGCCAGAGAACTGGTCAATTGCAAACATAACTTTAATACCTAAAGAAGATCAGGACACAATTGATCCAAGAAATTACAGACCAACATCTCTTTTGTATAATGACCAAGACTTTTGCATGAATCTGAGTGGAAAGATTTTTTTTTAAAAAAACTTTAAATGTGTGGATTCATGAAGATCAATGTGGATTTTTACCAGATAGACAACTGAGAGATAATACAAGATATTTAGCAGATACGATGGAATATTTAGAATCTAATGGGAAAAAAAAGCAACATTTTTTTTTAAATGCAGAAAATGTCTTTGACAATGTTTCATGGACCTTTATGACTGAATTACTTAAAACATTGAACTGTGGTTACAATTTTCTAAACTGGATATCTGCAATTTATTCAAAATAAAATGCTCATTGTCAATGGGGATGGACCATTGTGAAATATATAAGGGTACAAAACAAGGTTGTCCTTATAACCACTTTGATTAATTTTCAGTCCTGAAGCCTTGATTAGAGCTATAAGGCAAGAAGAAAACAATAAAGGTATATATATAAAAAAAGATTTTAAGTTGAGAGTTTTTTCTGAGGATTTAGTAATTTTCTTACAAGATCCAATAAAAGGATCAGATGCTCTTTTGGATATTATAACAAATTTTGTAGAAATGGCTGGATTTAAGCTAAATCGAGATAAAATAGTTATGATCATTAAAAAATATAACAAAATAACATCAATTTACTTTAACAGAAAAAGCTAGTTTTAAGATAGACAAGAAGGTGAAATGTTTGGGAGTTATTTTGAATCACGCTGCACAGGACTATTTCAAAATAATTATGATGAATGTTTGGAGAGAAATTAAACAAGACTTTAAATGATAGCCTAAGTTAAAACTTTCGTTGTTGGGAAGAATATTGGATATTGAATAGGGATTGGCCAACCGAATCCTCAAACCCTTGAATCTTCAGCAAGGATTCAAGATTTGGAAATCCAAATCCCTGTGCAAAAATATGCGAACCAAATCTTTCAAATCCACCAACCAAAAAATAGGTTTGTTTATTTTTTTATTTTTTTTTTATTTTTTGGCAATGGTGGAGCAAGGAGGAATTCTCAGAAATTGCTCTGAGGAGTTCCTAACAACGTGTGGCAGGAGTTAGTTCAGGTGATTTGAGAAACTCAGGACCACGATTCCCCCCTTTGTAATAGGGGGGACAAATTTGGGGCTCCAGAGAACTGCTTTTACCTTCTTTGAGCCTCGGCCAAAGTGGGAGAAGAACACAAGGGAGCGGAGCAGCCATGTTTGTAGCTGACTATAACCAGCAAAGCTCTGCTGCCATAATTTTATAGAAGATGGGCAGTTGTTGCTGATAACAGAAGATCATAGGAAAAGAAAGTTCCATTTTCAATATCACCTACCAGAATTACTTAACAACTACAGTTTAGTAAGATCTACTTCTACAAGTTTGAACTGAATCAGGGACCACAATCAAAATAAGCAGAACTTTCCAGTGGTATTTTTTCATTTTAAAATCAGTGCTGGTGGGATGTGAAGAACTATTATAAGATAGATAATTTTGACTTCACTTATGGAGTTATATTTAGACTTTTATACTTCAAGAAAATTGATAGATATCGGGTGATATGTGAAGAGAAGACTTTCTGTTAGGATGAGACTGGAGGAAGACAGGAGCTGGGTGGCGTGGAGCTGAGAGGACAAGTAATTTGGCAGATTGATTTATATTTTAAGCCTAAATCTGGACAAGTTTTGCTTTCCTTCCCTTTTTTACTTGGAGATCTACAGACTTGGAACTGAGTAATAAGTATAAGAAAAACTTTTAATTTGACATCTGGATTTGTTTTTCTGATCTGTGAGAGGCGAGAAGCAGATGAGAGAGACTGCTGTATCATTGTTTCTTTTTTTTTTGATTACTGACTTGGACATGATTATCTTTGGATTACAGATCTGACACGAAAGATCATTTTATTTCTGTTTTGGAACTCTAATTTCAAGAGAATTAGCTGAACAGAAAGTTGGAAGTGAAAGAACTCTCCACCTCCTGTGGAATGTATCGAGTTAACTGAATTGCAGGTATGTAATGGTGACGGAGAGGAGATTCTGAAAAGAACAGGAAACAAGTAGAAGGGGAAAACCAGACTGAGCTAAACTCTTTATCCGCTTCTGAAAAAGATGCTATTAAGACTTTCCCTTATAAATCAAGACTGCTGGCAAGTTGAGACAATGAGTTTAGAAAGGAGATGTTGATAATTAAGTATTTTTTGAAAATATATTAAACTGTAAAGTCTGGAAGGTGGGTAGATATTTGGGTGATATAAATAATTGATTATTGATTATTTTAATATATTGGTAATTTATAGCCTCTTGTATATTCTTATTTACAGCATATATTAATATTTAGTACATACAATTGAATAATTCACATCATATAAATTCTGATACATTGTATAAGTGAATTAGTTGTATTTATAAGGTATATATTTATAAGGCACATATTTATATATTTATAAGGTATATAAGGTATATTTAAAATATATTTAGAAAGATGTCTTGCATTTGCATTTAATTAATGAATTGATATACGAATTAACTGTACTATTGACTTAGATATATGGATTGAAATATATATATATATATATATCTACTTAAATAGATATTTATATATTGATTGAAAGGTATTGTTGATATCCCAGATGATCTGATATTTGATTTGATTACATTTTGATACCAACACTAAATGAGTTAAGTAAGATATAGATAATAGAATTGAGTTCTAGTGGATGGAAACAAGGAATTTCACTGCAAAGATGGTAAAACAACTCAGAAAGCAATCAGTGAAACTAGCAGTGAAACCAGGTCAATTTCCACTTTGAGAGGAGATGAGGAGAATCAGATTAGAAATGACACAAGAAATGGAGGAGCTAAGAGAAGTCTTAAAAAAGACTTTAAATCAGAGTTGAAAGATGTCAGAAAATAATTAAACTCTCAGAAGATCTAAAAGGTACAGTGGAAAGAGTTGAAACTCCGGAAAAGAAAGTAGTATGGAAGATAAAATGGAAGAATCAGTATTAGAGAAAGAAAAAGACTTGGATGAAAAAGCACTTTTAGAGTTTAAAATATGAGAGAATTGTGTGAAGATAAAAGGGCTGAAGGAACAAAAAAAATGAGAAATTTTAGGACATACTTATACCTGCACTTGCTGATTATATGGATATGCCAAGACAAAAAAATAGAAGCTGAGATTTACAGAATTTTCAGAATCGGCCCCTCAACATCAAAAGGAAGAAATTTCCCTAGAGATGTGGTATTGCAATTTTTTAATAAAAGGACAAGAGACAGTTTAATCCAACGAAATGTGGAAAAGAGATTCATGTTGGGAGAAGAGACAATTTGGATTTTCAAAGATATACCAGTAAGATTACTTCAAAAAAGAAGAGAATACAGTTTTTTGACTAGCCACCTAAGAAGGAAAAGAATCCCATGAGAGGGGAAGATTAGAAGCCTCTCATTCAGATTTAAAAATGAAATAATTTTTATTAACTCTGTTCAGAAGGCCAAAGATTTTATGAAGAAATATGAAGGGATCTTTCAAGGAGAATTTAGAGTTTAAAAAATAAAAAAAAAGAGAAAAGGAGACAACTGCTGATAAATGGGTAGAGACAGAGGCTTCTTGGGAAGAATAGGGATGAAGAAGAAGATGGAGATGAAGAAATCAACAAAGAAGAACTAGCAACGGGGGAAATTTTTCAAAAGATTAGAGGAAGTTATAAGAGTTGAGGATTTGGAGCTGGAAAGGGAAGAAAGTCAAGGAAAAGACAAAAAAAAAAAGGAAAGGAAATGAGAAAAGGGAATAAAAATTCTAATGTGGAATATTAAAGGGGTAAGTACACCTGAAAAGTGGAGGAAGACAATCTTTCATTATCGGGAAACTGAAAGGTTCCAAATGGATTTAAAGACTTATGGAATAGCCCCAAAAAGAGACAACAGGAATGATTAAAAATTTATTGGAAAAAACCCCCATCTACTATCTTATATATATCAAGAAATTTTAAAAACAAAAAAGACAAGAAGAACCAATCAAGTCAGTAATGATTTCAGGGGCTCAAAATATAGGACATTCAATTAAATTTTGAATTCTGGGAAGAAAGCGGGAAAAAAGACACAAAAATTTACAGTTGCCCAGATTTAAAAAGAATTACTACAAGCTGTTCCATAAGTTGAAAAAGATCTACAGTATTGGTACAGGACTCTTTTGGGAAAATTTTAAAAGAGGTGGGGCAATATATCATATGTGATGGACATGTCCCAGGGGCTAAGAAATATTGGACAGATGAAAAATAATAAAATTTGTGATTTATTGAAAATACAATTTGTTAAATCCCGGAACTTTTATTTGTTAAATATGACAAATGTATTTGATGGTACTGATACTAAGAAATATTGGAGAATAATTCTGTATGTGATAACAACAGCTAGGATAGAGTACTCAAAGTTTTGGGAAAAAATCAACAGATACCAACTATAGAACAATGGTGGGGAACATTTATAAAAAACAGAAATGCAGATATTTTGTCACAGAGATTAAAAGGGAAATCAGAAGAGGAGATTAAAAAGGAATGGCAGATAGTAATGGAAAATAGCTGGGTAATGTTGAATGAAAATGAGTAATTCGTGACCAGGATTTGAAAAAAAAAAGGGAAACTACTGTAATAAGTCATGGAACTGTAATGAAGAGATTGAAATGCAAGAACTGACATGTAACAACTTCATTAAAATGCGGTAAAAAAAAAAGGGATAAAGTATTAAGAGATATTGAAAAAAAATTTTAAAAATTTTGGGACTTCTGGTGGCTGTGGTGAGGAGCATGATCGTCTCTTGCCAGACCCGGGTGAAGAGCCAATCCCCTTTAGGAAGTAGGAACCCACTGTTTCCACGAAGGGAATGGAGGGGGAATCCCCCTTGGTAAAGGGAGTTCAGAGGAGCAAGGGGAAAATCCGAAACCCCACACCTAGGTTTGGAAAGTAACATGGGAAGCCCAAAAACCTGTGAAATGGGGGGGAGGATCTGTGGAGCTGCCATTACCTTTTTATGGGCTTCATTGGGAGTTAATCCTCACCACCACTTTTTAAAAAATTTTTTGGGAAGGGAAGAAAAAAAACAGGAGGGAGAGACGAGGCTTCTTTTCTTTAAAATCAGTTTAACTCTCTATGCTGGCGGGTTGAAAAATATCCAAGGCAAAAATAGCTCCGCAGAATCTATAAGCGACAAGGCTCCTTTAAGGGAGACTCCTCAGAAGGGAGCATCCGAAACGGAGGCTTTCTGGGTTTGAAAAAGGGAAATTGATAGACGAAGAAATAACAACTATTAATGACAAACTCTGGAGATAGAAACCCAAATTAGATTAAATTCAGAAAGTCAAGCTAACACGGGTGACGAGTGACGAACTATTAAAAGGTTGTAAAAGGCTGCAAAAGGCTGCAAAGCGACCATAGAGTGAAGCAGAGCGGGCCAGAGGAGAAGCGGAGGGGAGACTATGGAAAAGGAATAGAGTAAAAAAACAGACCAAGGACTAAGAGTACTGATGAAGTGAAGGAGGGGGGTGGAAAAAAGAGTAAAGGGAAAAATAACGACGAGAGAAAGATAGAAGATTACCAGACTATAGAGTAGGAAATAGTTAAAGAGAAACGTTTGGCTTAGAAGATTTAGAAGACTTAGAGGGGGTAAGCTATTTGGGGGGGAAACACGGATGATGGCATTTTATGATTAGAAGTAATAATAATGTAAATGTGGAATTGCTGAATTGTAGTAAGAAGTTCAATAAGAATATAAAAAGAAACATATAGTGGTTTGGAAATGAAATGTTGAAGATTTGAGAACGAAATTTATGGATATTTGAGTAAATAAGTGAATGTAGAAGATATAAAAGTTAATTGTCTGTCTGGTAAAGTCACTGTACTGAATATTGAATTCTGATTATTGTATTGATTGGAATGGGTATTGGTATTAAATTGTATGGAAAGGATTGTCTATTGAATAGGATTTCGATTTAAACTAATTGGGGGATTTTAAAAGAATCCAAGAAACTAATGAATTATAAGAACTAAAAAATTAAAAACTAATAATACATAGTGGTTTTATAGTAGATTAGTATATGTGCAATGAAAGACATAATAGAATTCAAAAAGTAAACTTTAAGGGGGTATCATTTAGTTGGTTTCTAAATTGAAACTATAAAACATAATTCTATTAGAGGCAGACAACTTGTAAGTTTGTAAATTTGTATGTTTAAGGTAAATATAGAGATCGCCTCAGGTACAAGAAAGGCTGTATTAATGCAACAACAGAGAAGAGGCTCTAGGGAAAGGGGCACCCCAAATTTTTTAGAATTTGGGAATACAATACTAGAGGAAATGAAGAAATTAAGAGAAGATTTTAAGAGAAAATGCAAAAAATATCCTCAAATATGAAAGAGGTGCGACAAGAGATGAGAAATATGGCCAAGAAATGGAGAATATAAAAAAGGAAACACAAATGATAAATCATAAAATAGATAGTATAGAAGAAAGAACAAACAAATTAGAAAAAAACTCCAGAAATAAGAAAACAGTTAGGAAGAGTAAAATTTGCAGGTCATAAGCACCAAAGTAAAGATTAGGGATAAATGTTTGAAAATCAAAGGACTGGAGGAGAAAGATGGAGAAGTTTTTGTGTAACTGGATAATTCTGGCCTTGGGCTAAATACATCGGATGGAATTGGAACAGTTAAAAAAAAATTTGATAAAATCTTTCCAATCAACTCCTTTGTTGCGAAGAAAAGGAAAGTCCCTAGGGACATAGCTGTATATTTTCTTAGAGAAAGGGTAAAGGAATTGATAGTACGAGAAAGCTACAAAAAAAGTGTGGTAGAGGTAGGGGAAAGGAATTGCAAATTTTTAAAGACGTGCCTTCTCAGGTTCTAAAAATGAGGAAGGAATATGGTTTCCTCATACAAGTGCTAAAAAACATGGAATAAGATATAGGTGGTGAAAAGGGGAAGGTGTGACTTTTATGTTAGCACAGAGGACTATGTGCTGAATTCCTTTCATTAAACACAAGTTTTTTTGGGAAAAAGACATAAGGAGGAATTAAATATTGCTGAGACAGAAAATACAGCAGAATCAGTGAACCCTGAAAAGGATAGAGATAAGGAAATAACAAAGGTTAAAAGGCAAACCTCAAACAAAAAAAAAGGAGAAAGACACTGGATGAGAAACAGAGAGGGACAAGAAGGAAGTAAAAAAGCATTAGATGAGACTGAAATTCAGGATAAGAAGACTTATGCGAAGGATACATATTTTAAGGAACTACAGGGACGGGTTTAAGAGGACAAGGACATTAGGACGAAGGGCAAGAAGAGGAAAGAGAAGGGGAAAGAGGGGGGTTAAACAGAAATAGATAAGAACTTACTTAAAGGATAAGGGGGAATATAAAATACTTTTTTTGGAAATTTCCCATTTAAATTGCTCCTATAAAAAGGAAAAAGGGTTTTTTTATTATTTAAAAAAGGGAAGGCAGATTAACTGTCCAAAAAAACACATATAAGAGACAAAGATGTTAAATATTTGAAGAATAAAAAACTAGGTCCTGAGTTTTATCAGTATGTAACAAAAAGAAAAAAGGTGTTACAATCTATGAAAAATAAAAAATATAAGGCTGAAGAATTCTTTAAGGATGAAGGTAGGTTATTTGTAGGGGTAGAAGTGGTAAGGGGCAAGGAAATATTCTATGTGTGGGGGTATATGGTCCGCAACAGAATAAATCAGGGTATTTTGCAAAATTGTTGGAAGTTATGGGAGAAAAAATTTATGAGAAAATTATGATAATGGGCGATTGGAATGGGGTGATAGACCCCGAACAAGATAGAAAAACGGAAAAAAAAAGCAGCGCAAAGGAAAGTACCCAAAACTTTTTTCAAACTTAGGGAAAAATTTTTTCCTTCTGGACATATGGCAGTATCTCTACGGGAATACTCAGGATTATACATATTATTCAGAAACATGTAGATCATGGTCTAGGATAGATATGATCCTGGTATCCAAAACATTACTTAAAAATATTCAGAAGATGGAAATCCTGCCCGGGATTTTTCTGACCATAGCCCAGTAACAATGACAATTAAAGAAAAGAAAGCTAGAATACAGATGGATTTTAAAAAAGAAGATTTATTAAGGGATAAAAAGGGTGGTGAATAAGGTAAGAGCTGGATTAAGTACTATTTTAAAGAAAATTCTAAAAGGGAATATAAAAAAGAGAATGGGGGGCCCCAGAAAGGCGGTAGTAAGAGGAATTCTGATAGAACAGGAGGTTTATAAAAATAAGAAACGGAAAGAGATCCAACAAAAAATTATGGAAGAACTTAAAAAAAAGGAGGACGAGTTAAAGAAACCAAAAAAAATTTGAATTGAAGGTATTACAAAAACAAACTACTATGCAGAACACAATAGATCTGGAAAGGAAATTGAAATATATAAAGCAAAGATACTATAAAAAACTTAACAAAACTGGAAAGTGGTTATCATATAAGCTTAAAAAGAAAGGGAGAAAAGTACAATATTGGAAATTAAGGATGGGGAAGAAATAAATAGACAGCAAGACAGAATTAAATTAATATTTCATAGATTTATCAGATGCTTTATAAGGAAGAACATGTTGGTCTGGAAAGAAATATTAAGAAGTATTTGGGAAAAAAACCACAAGTCAGTGAGGATTCTAAAATAGAGTTAAATAAACCGATTACCAGAAATGAGATTAAAAGGAAATTTTAAAAACTAAAAGTAGGGAAAGCCCGGGGGCCTGTTTTACAGGTCATTATTACAAAATTTTCCAGGATGTATTGGTTAAACCCTTTTGTATAAGGTGCTAAAAGAATTGGATAATGGAGAGCGTCCGACTACTTGGGGAGAGGTTACGATTAGTTAATCCCAAAGGGGGAAGGAAAGGATCATCTTGATGTTAAGGTCTACAGACCAATTGCTCTTCTCAAGACAGATTATAAGATATTTGCAACCATCCTGGCAGAAAATAAAGAGAGTATTAAAAGAGTATCCGTGAAGATCAGTGTGGCTTTCTTGGGAAGATCAATTAAAAATAAAGAATTGTCCTAAATATAATAGAGTTTTAAAAAAAAACAAACAAGAGAAAGCTGGGAATGATTTTCCTTTTGACGCAGAAAAAGATTTTGATAACATCAAATGGAGATTTATAAAAAAAATTTTTAAAAAAAGATAAATATAGGGGATAATTTTCTAAAGTGGACAAGTGTAATTTATAAGGATCAGTCAACAAACATTATAGTAAATGGTAAAGAAAACCAAAAAAAAAATTTTAAAAAGGGACGAGACAGGTTTCCCATCTCCACTGATTTTTCTGATAATGATTGAAATCTAATATATAGAGGCCCAGAAAAGATTCGGAAAAAAGGGGGAATACAAATAAGGAATGGGGTTTTTTAAAAGGGGGGTTTTTTGGGATGATTTGGTAATTTTATAATAATCCGAAAACAAAGCATAAAGCAGTTAAAAAAGATCCTATATGAATATGGAACAGTGTCGGGCTTTAAAATAAATCTGGACAAAACATTTTATGAAAACTAAGAATATGAACAATCAAGAAAAAGGGGGAAAGCTGGAGAGGGAATCCCAATTTAAAATAAAGGAAAAAAAATACTTAGGAAAAATTTTTGCCCAAAAAATAATATGGATTTATATGATAATAACTATAAGAAATTTTGGGCAGTCAGTGAAAGAGGATTAAGGAGGTGGACATCTCGGGATATATCTTTGTTAGGAAGAATTGAAAGAATAAAAGATGAATATTCTACCAAGACTGATTTTTCTATTCCAAAATCTTCCTTTATAACAAATGAGGGGTTTTTTTTAAGCAAGGGGAGAAGTGATCTTTCCAAATTTATTTGGAATGGCAAAAACCCCAAAAAGGGGAACCCCTAATAGAAGCTAAAGAAAGAGGAGGCTTAGGAGCCCCGGGAGTGAGGCTTATTACCATGCATGTTGTCTGGACTGGGTGACCACTTGGGTCAGATTAGAAGAGGGAGAGATTGTTAGTTTTAGAAGGTGCAGATTTGCCCCTTTTGGAGGGGCATGCATACCTTTGGTATGAGAAGGCGGGAAAAAATTTAGAGAATTTAAAACCTTTTTATGGGGAAAATCAATCCATAGAGTGTGGCTGCTGTATAAAAGGAAGATTTACAGGAGGTTCCCATTGTGGGTATCTCCACACAAGGCCTTTTAAAAAGAGAGAGAAGCCGCAAATAAATAGATGGATTACATATAAAGAGGTAGGTAAAGCTCCAGGGGGGGAGAGCTCCAGCTGAAATCGAAGGAAGAATTAGTGGACTGTGGACTTACTACCCATTGGCTATTGCAGAGGAAGATAGCAAAAAAATTTTAAAACTGGATAAAAAAAACAGTAGGGATAAAAAGAAAAGAAAATGAGTTGGACAAATTATTTAATCCGGGTGTAAAACATTTTATAGCAAAATTATAAAAGATCCTGCTAAACTTAGAACTTGAAAAAGAGATCATAAAAGAGAATATTTTAAAGGTGGGCCCAGAATATAGGAAGACCAATACAATTGGGAGGCGGGGGAAAGATCATGGTTTATAATAAATAAAACACTGAAGAGCATAGCTCAAAAAGAAAATTATTTTAAGATCATCTATAGGTGGTATTACACGCCAACACAAATTGTGAAAATGACTAAAACTGATCAAACAAAGTGTTGGAAGTGTGACCAGAAAGGAATTTTTTTCCCCCTATGGTGGCATGTATAAAAACGGGAAAATTTTGGATAAAAGCAAAAATATAACGAAAGTCATTCAAAGGAAATTTCCACTATATCCAGAAATATACTTGTTAAATATGGATGAACGGATAGAACCATTAAAAAAACAAACACATCAAAAGTTACTAACCTATATTTATAGTGGCAACGAGAATGTGTTACGCAAGTAGGTGGAAAAAAAAACCCCCTGAAGAGAGGACTGGCTATTAAAAATATATGACATAATGGAAATGGAAATGGAAAAGTTAACAGCAACATTGTCCCAAAAACCAAGGGGAAAATAGAGGAGGACTGGAGTTTGATCCTCCCAAATTGGAAGCCAGATGGAGGAAAATGGCCCCTAAAGGAATAAGGGAAAAGGTGGACGATTAAAAGGGTTTGGGTTTTTTAAAAGGAGAACAATTTTTCGAGTGTAGACTGGAAGAAAAAGTTTAAAAAGGGAAAAAATATGGAATAAACATAGTTCACTTGAGGAAAAGGTATTAAATATAGAAAGAATGGGAATATGAGGAAACCGGAAAAAAAATAGGGAATTATAGTAAATTCGATAATTTTGGAAGGAAGCGGAGTAACATCAAGAGTTTTTTGGGCTATCACTGGGCTGAAAAAACTAAGTTAGAACCAGCTAAAATTGGAGAAGAGAAAAGGTGTCAGGGCTCTGGGCGTGGCCGCGCCGGCGGGCGCCGCGGAGGCTGCTTTCCGCCGTTACCTCCGAGGAGGAGGACGTGGGGGGCCGGGGCCCTTTGGGGGCCGCGGCCGGCAACCCCCCCGGGCCCCGCGGCCGCCGTGGAGGGCTCCACCGCCGGGGGGGTCGCTGGGACGCCGCGGGGGATTTCCGATCCCGGCGAGGGTCTTCCCCGCGGGGCGGAGGCCGCCGCCGCCACCAAAAATCATCCCACCGCTGCAGAGGTCGCCGGCCTGGCTCCCAGGCCGCTGGGCGTGGGGGGACAAGGGTAGGGGAGGGGGGGGCCCCGGGGCCCCATCCCGGGGCACCGCCACGCCAGGCGGCCTCGGAAGAGGCTGAGGCTGCTGCCCTGCCCCCGACGTTCCTGCAGCGGCGGCGGTTCAAAGGGGGCCAGCCGCCGCTCCTGGCGGCTGCAAGAGAAACACCTGGGGGCAGGGAGCCCCAGCCCAGCACAGCCGCGGGCCCACCCGTGTGGCCCCGGGTTGGGCCGGGGTGGGTGGTCCCCCAGGGCCAAACAGGCGGGGGCTGGGGTAGGCACGGAGCAACCCGTCGGGGTTCCCGTGCGTCTGTCGCCCGTGCCTTGTTCCAGTCCAGGCCCCCCTGCCTGCGTGCTGCTGCCCGGCTCCTCCAAGACCCTTCCCTGCGTTAAGGGGCTTGGAACCATTTTGTGTTCAGGGGGAGGCAACCCATTGTTATTTTCTGTTGGTGCCTGCTTGAAGGCAAACCTCAGTTCCAGACCGTTTGCTCCCGGGAGCGCTCCTAGTGACTGTTTTGGGACGCTGCTGGTGGGGCCCCCCCGGGCCCCGGGCCCCCGCTTGACCTCAGCCCGCGCTGACAGATTGTTTCTCCATCACCCGGTCAAGCAGGGTGGGAAAAAGGGGAAAAACAGCCCCAAGGCCCAGCTGGCCGCCCAGGCCCAGGAGAACCAGGGTCTGCGACCCCAAATGGAAACTCTCCCAACGCCCTGCAGGCCCTGCAGTTCCAGGTCGGCCAGCTGCAGGCCGCCGGCCTCCGCCAGCGCCAAAGATCCCCCTGGCGGTACCGCCCCGCTTCATGGGAAAACCCCCCGAAACTGGAGACTTTTGTGGCCAGCTGCCGGCTGTATATACAGGTCCGGGCCCCAAAACTTTCCCAACGGAGGGCCCAGGTGGCCTTCATGATCAGCCTGCTCTTGGGATGCCAGCCAAATGGGCCACACCTCTGCTCCGCCAGAACAGCAGCATCCTGGATGACATGGCCACGTTCCTGCAGGCCTTCCGGGGAGTGTGGGGGGACCCGGTGCAGGTTAAAAACGGGGCCCGTCGCCAGCTGCGCCCCGCTGCAGCAAGGCTGGGGTTCGGTACGGGACTATACCACCACGTTCCGCCTGCTGGCGCAAAACCTGGCCTACAACAAACCCCCCCCTCCAAGATCAGTACCGGGCCGGCTTCTCGGCCGAGATCTTGGATGAATTGGCCCGCAGTCCCCTGCCAGAGACGTTGGAGCTGCTAATCCAGCAGGCCCTCCGGATAAGGGGGGGCGCCTGGAGGCCCGAAGGCAGGCCCATTGGGCGGGGGGGGCCCCGTCCCGAACCTGGACGCTGGCTCCCTGGGAGACCCCGCCCAGCCGCCCAGGGGCAGGTGCCTCTGCCAGCGGAGCCAGTGGCGAAGAGCCCATGCAGCTCGGGGGGGGGGCGGCCCCGCCTGACCGCCGAGGAGAAGGAGAGGCGGCGGCGTGCAGGTCTTTCCCGTACTGCGGCCTGGGAGGTCACTTTGCCCGCATGTGTCCCCTTTAAACCCCCATTCCCCGGGGCTCCGGGGGAAAACCAACCCCCAGGTCTAGAGGGCCTGCGAGGCCCGGGGGAGCCCGGGAAAGGGGGGAAAAGATGCAGCGCCTCGACGCGACGGGCGAGGGGCCCGCTGTGGTGGGGGCAGCGGTGGCCTACGGCGAGGGGCAGCCCATCCCCTTAGGGGGCCCTGATCGACTCCCGGGGGTCCAAATTCCTGGACCTCCAGTTTGCCCAAGACCACCAGATCCCGCTGTTGCCGCTGGGCCCGAGCCACGACCGGTGGAAACCATTTTATGGGCGGTTGCTGAAGTCCGGCCCCATTACCCACCGGACGGTTGAGGTGGGTTTTGAGATCCAGGGCCACTTTGGAAAAAAGAGCTTCTTGGTGGCCGCGGTGCCCTGTTTTCCCCCTGGTGCTGGGGATGCTCTGGGGTCTCCCCCACGACCCGCACATCTCCTGGGCGTGGGGGAGGTGCTGTTTGCATCCCAGTACTGCCAAGAGCACTGCTGGCCCCAGAAGCTGATGGCTACTTTGGGAAAACCCCCGGGGCCGGGACATCCGTCGAACTGCCGCAGAAGTACCGGGAATTTGCGGACGTGTTCTACCAGAAGGAGGCCGACCGCCCAAACCCCCGCACCGGGTCTCGGGCTATAAACCTGGGGACCCCGGGGCCCCCCTCCCCGGGAGGCCGCATTTACGCACTCTCGGAACCGGAGCTGGCAGCCTTGCGGAAGTTCTTGGAGAAGAACCTCGTCGGGGCTTCGTGCGGCCTTCGACCTTTCCCCCGGGCCCGGGCGTCGGGGTGTTTGTTCGCAAAAGTCGGGGGAGCTTCGACTTTGCAACAACTACCGCGCCCTCAACCGGATTACCATTCGCAACCGCTACCCGCTACCCTTGATCCCGGAGTTGTTGGGGGCGGTTGCGCCACGCGACGGTCTTCACGAAGGGGGACCTCCACGGGGCCCCACAACCTGGTGCAGATCCGGGCCGGTGGGCAAGTGGAAGACGGCATTCCAGACCCCGGGGCCCGGGGACTATGAGTACACCGTCATGCCCTTCGGCCTGTGCAATGCGCCGGTGGTGTTCCAGCACTTTGTAACTCTTGGGGGCCACCTGGGACTGCTTCGTCATCATCTACCTCAACGACTTCCTGATCTACTCCCCGAATCAGCATGTCCATGAGGCACATGTGCACGCTGTGCTGCAGCGGCTGCGGGGGCACAGCCTTTAAAGCCAAACTCAAGAAGTGTGCTTTCGACCTCTCGGCAGCCAACTTCTTGGGCTACTGCGTGTCTCATCGGGGAATAAGATGGATCCGGCGAAGGTGGAGGCCATTGTGGTCCTGGCAGGCCCCGAAGAGCCGCAAGGATGTGCAGTGGTTCCTGGGGTTCGCCAACTTCTATCGGAAGTTTATTGCCAACTACGCGTCGTTGGCCGCCCCCATCACCCAGGTGCTCCATGGCAAGGCGCCGTTTCCCGTGGACCCCCGAGGCCCAGCAGGCGTTCGATCGGTTGAAAACCCGCTTCACCACGGAGCCCCCTCCTGCAGCACCCCGGCAGCCCTTCCCTCCAGAGACCGACGCCTCGGACGTCGCGGGTAGGGCGGTCCTGCTGCAGAGCTCGGGGCCCCAAAGGGGGGCTCTGGCCGTGCGCCTACCACTCCCCACGCTCCTCCGGAGCGGAACTACACCATCTGGGAGAAGGAGCCCTGGGGGGAAAAGGGGGCGTTGGGGGCTTGGCGGCACCTCCTGGAAGGCGCGCTGCACCCGGTACAGGTGCGGACCGACCACCGCAACCTGGAGTACCTGCAGACCGCCTGGAAGCTGACGCCCGCAGTGCGATGGGCCCATTTTTTCTCCCGGTTCCACTTCCAGCTGCAGTACGTGCCTTGGGCCCGCAACCGGCCCCGCGGACGTGCCCCGGGAAACCCGAGTATGCCGCTGCCCCCGAGCCGGAGAGCCGCTCGACCATCCTGCGCCCGAGGTTTGTGGCGACCGTGGATGTAACGACCCTGGCGGAGCGGATCCGGGGGGCCCAGGCCCCCAGGGCCCCCCCCAGGAGTCCCTGCGCCTGGGGGGCGCCGCCTCCCCCTGGGTTTGGGGCGGGGGGGGGTGCTTTAAGGACCCCGGGTCTTCGTGCCCTCCGGCCCCTGTCGCGAGGAAGTGGTGCACCTCTGCCATGACGGAAGGCCCGCGGGGCACTTCGGCCGGTACAAGACCCTGCACCCGTGACCCGGGAGTTCTGGTGGCCTGGGGGGCGCGGGGGGGTCGTTTCGTCCGCTCCTGCCCCGTGTGCCGCCGTGCCAAGGACCCGACGGAAAGGCCCTCGGGGGGTGCTCCAGCTGCTGCCGACCCCCGCAGGCCCCTGGCGGACCATCTCCATGGACTTCATCACTGAGCTCCCCCTCCAAGGGCCACACCATCATACTGGTGGTGGTGGACCTCCTTACGAAGATGGTGCACTTCGTCCCGTGTTGGGCGCCACCCCCCGCGATGGAGACGGCTCGCCTTGTCCCGGAGCACGTCTTCCGGCTGCACGGCTTCCCCCCAGGGGGTCATGACCGATCGAGGGGTAACCCCCCGTCCGGTTCTGGCAATGTCTGTTGCGGCAGCTGGGCATCGAACCCCGATTGTCGTCGGCCCACCACCCGCAGACCGACGGCCAGACCGAGTGCACCAACGCCACGCTGGAGCAGTACCTGCGGTGCTATAGCTGCTACCAGCAGGACGACTGGGTCGACCTCCTGCCCGTGGCTGAGTTTGCGTACAACAACGCCGTCCATGCCTCCACCCGGGGATTTCCCCCTTCCCGGCCAATACGGCTTCCACCTGCGGTGGGGCCCCGCCCGGGCGGGGCACTGTCTGGGGGTGCCCGGGCCCCGGACCCATGGCTCCAGGAGCTGCGGGCCGTCCAGGAGCTACTGCGGGAGCAGCTGGAGCTTGCTAAGGAGGCGTACAAGCGGGGACAGACCGGCACCGGCAGCCAGGGCCGCCTCTGCGGGTCGGGGCCGTGTCTGGCTCTCCACGCCTTTTCCCCCCGCCTTGGGGGCCCTAGCCAAAAAGGGTTTGGGTGCCCGGTACATAGGTCCTTTTGCCATTTGGGGCCCGGGGGAACCCCGTGGCCTTCCGGGCCCCCGCTCCCCCGCAACCTACGTGTCCACCCGGTGTTTCACAGGTCGCTGCTCCAGCCAGCAACGGGGGTGCGTCCGGAAGGCCCCCACGTCCTGCCAGCTCTGGGGCTCGTCGGCGATGAGGGGGGAGTCCGAGGTGGCTGGGATCCTCGACTCCCGCCGGCGGCACGGCCGCCTACAATACTTGGTAGACTGGCGAGGGGGTTTGGGCCCGGGGGACGCACCTGGGGGGACGCAGCGGGGCGTCCATGAGCCACGGTTGGTGTGGGCCTTCCATCGCTGTACCCGGCCAAGGGCCCCATCCCCCACGAGGGGGGGTGACCCTGGGGAGGGGGGTGATGTCAGGGCTCCGGGCGTGGCTGCGCCGGCGGGGGGCCACGGAGGCCCGCCGCCATTACCTCCGAGGAGGAGGACGTGGATCCGGGCCCGTCGGAGGTCGTGGCTGGCGGCGGCGGCCACGCGGCCCCCCCGGGGGGCTCCGCCGCCAGGGGGATTGCCGGGACGCTGCGGCAGATGCCGATCTCGGCGAGGGTCTTCCCTGCGGGACGGAGGCCGCCGCCGCCGCCGCCAAAAAATCTCCCCCTGCTGCAGAGGTCGCCGGCCTGGCTCCCAGGCCGCTGGGCGTGGCGGACGAAAAATTCACCCGGGGGGGGGCCGGGGCCCCGGGGCCCCATCCCGGGGGGGACCGCCTCTCGCGAGGCGGCCTCGGAAAAGGCTGAGGCTGCCGCCCTGCCGCCAAAAGTTCCCCGCAGCGGCGGCGGTTGGAGGCCCGCCGCCGCTCCTGGTGGCTGCAAGAGAAACACCTGGGGGCAGGGGGGTCCCAAATGAGCACAGCTGCAGCCCAGCCACGTGCTCGGCCCGGATTGGCCGCTGGCTGGTCTGCAGGTCTTTTTAAGCAGGCGCGGGGCTGGGGAGGCACGGAGCAACCCAAACCCTCGGCTTCCCGTCGTCTGTCGCCCCTCCTTGTTCCCCGTCCAGCCCGTGCCTGCGTGCTGCTGCCCGGCTCCTCCCAAAACCCTTCCCTGCGTTAAGGTGCTGTAACCATTTTGTGTTCAGGGTGAGGCAACCCATTGTTATTTTCTGTTGGTGCCTGCTGTGAAAGGGGGGGCCCCAGGTTTCCCGGCCGTTTGGGCCCCAGCAGCGCTCCCGGGGGACTGTTTTGGGGCGCCTGGGGGGGGCCCCCGCCCGGCCCCCTCTTACCTCAGCCCGCACTGACATAAGGGAAGAGTTTTTATAAGGGTTAAAATCGAAAGGGTGGAGCTTAAAATTTATTTAGACAAACAAGTCCATATATAAAAGGACAATTTAAAAAAGAAAGGGAGTGGGGAAGATTAAGTTATTGAACTAAAAAAGGTAAAGTTGACACTATGGGAAAGGTTTAACAGAGTAAATAAGTAAATAAGTATCTTTTGTGTTTAAATTTTTCCTTTGCATTTTAAAGAACTCTCTATTTGGAATACGACTGAGATGAACTTGTTGAAATGTGAATTTGTAATTTAATAAAAAGTTTTGAAAATAGAAAATAAATTCTAGATCAGTGTGGAAAAATCCAAAAAAATGTCATTACAGTAACAATTGTTTGTTTTATATGTGAAACTGAACAAAATTATTTAAAAAAAAAGAAAGTTGGATACGAAATTGAAAAACCCGGGGGAAGGGTCCCCAAAATCGTTCAAGAAGATGTGAAAAATTTACATTTGTTAGATACTTGGCGTCACTTATATGGAAAAACAGAAGATTTTACATTCTATTCAGATAGACACTCATCATTATCTAGACTTACTGTGTTCCTAATCTTGTGATGTTATCTAAGAACATAAAAGAAAGGGACATTCTCCCACGGAATTTATTGGATCATAAAGCGGGGCTCTTACATTTAAAAACTAAAAAAAAAAATATAAAATGAATGAGCAGTTGTTGCAAGATGAAAACATACTTGACCGAGCAAGCAAGACTCTACAAAATTATTTTGCCAAAAATCTGAATAAAGGAACAGATATTGAAAGTGTTTGGATACCAGCAAAGCTGTGATCTGTGGCTTCTTTATACCACAAAATGCAATTTTAAATAGGAAAAGAAATGAGAAAATTCAGAAAATAAATGATCAGATAAAGATAAAAGAAAATGAGTTAAAATAAAACCTGCTTGTAAAGCCATCCAGAATGAAGTATGGGTATTACAGAAACAGTTGGAGGCCGATTTAACATCAGAGATTAGCAAAAAACTACCTTACTTGAAACAGACAAATTTTGAGTGGGCTAACAAGCCAGGGAAATGGCTGGCCTATTTATTAAAGAAGGAAAAAGAAAAGAGAATGATTACAGAAATTAGAAGTGGTGAAAACAGATTCAGGGAAAATCAAGAAAAATTTTACCAACTATTTTTCCAACTTATATCAGAGTAAAAAGTCTGGCCTTGATGACATCCAACGTTATATAGAGAATTTAGAAATTAAGAAATTAACAGAAGAACAAAGAATGAGTCTTAACCATCCAGTTACAATAACGGAGATGGTAGAGGCTTTAAATCTGGTAAAAAAAGGAAAAGCCCGGGGCCAGATGGTTTACCCACAACTTATTATAAAGCTCTACAGAATCAACTGCTTCTACCATTCCAGGCAATAATGAATGCAGTCTTTAGAGGAATATTACCTAAATCTTGGAATGAAGCTCATATAACTTTGATCGCTAAGGAAGATCGGGATCCTCCTGTGGTTAAAAACTATAGACCAATATCATTGCTTAATGTGGATTATAAAATATTTACAACAATTATGGCTATAAGGATGAAGAAAATTTTGAAAGAAATAATTAATGACAAACAAGCAGGTTTTCTACCCAATAGACATTTAAAAGAAAATATGAGATACATTTTAAATATTATTGAATATTTTGAGACACAACCCAGGAAGAAATTGGGATTGTTATTTCTTGATACTGAAAAAGCCTTTGACAGTTCGAACTGGGACTTCATGTTTTATTATTATTTACAAGAATGGATGTTGGATGTCATCAAAACTATTTATCATAACCAGACTGCTCAAATTCTAATAAATGCGGAGAAGATTGAAAAAATACAAGTTACTAGAGGAACTCGACAATGATGTCCAATTTCCCCATTGCTATTTTTAACAGCCATAGAAGTCCTGATCACAAGCATCAATACAAATAACAAAATTAAAGAAGTTAAATTAAAAGATGAAGAATATAAGATTAGAGTTTTCGCGGATGATATCACTATAATATTAGAGGATCCGATTAAAAGTGTGGAAGAATTGCAAACTCTTGTAAAAGAATTTGGCGAAATCTCCAGTTTGAAATGAAGAAAAAACTAACTTACTGACAAAGAATGTAAACAAAGAGGAGGAGAAAGAATTGAGTCAGAAATCAGGATATGTAATCTTGACAAAAGTAAAATATTTAGGAATCCACTTGATGAAGAAAAATTCAGACATATATAAAAACAAATATGAAAAGATATGGAAAGAGATCAAAAATGATCTCCAGAAATGGAAAAACTTGAACTTATCCCTCCTGGGTAGAATTTCCACAGTCAAAATATCAATTTTTTTATTTGTTCCAGGCAATCCCTGTGATTACCAATGAGAGTGTTTTTAGTGATTGGCAGAAAGATATACTTAATTTCATCTGAGAAGGGAAAAAAACCTGGAGTTAAATATAAAACAATGTATGATGCAAAAGAAAGAGGAGGTCTGGGACTTCCGAATCTATAATTATATTTTCATTCATGCTACCTTGAATGGCTCAAGGATTGGATTAAGTTGAATAAAAATAAATTATTGAAATAGGAAGGTGAAGGACTGGCATTTGGATGGCATGCCTATCTTGGATATAATAGAGTACATAGTAAATTTAATAATCATTAAGTAAGAAAACCGTTGTTAAAGATTTGGAAAAAATACAGATTGAGAGTCTATCCCAAAACCCCATTATGGCTTTCACCACATGAATCCATCTATAATGAAGAAAATATATTTTATGAAAGATGGATATAAAGATTTGCATATAAAGATTTGTCAAAATTACAAGGAAATAGAGTGGATTGTAAAACTCAGGATGAACTTAGAGAAGAGGGATTAAAATGTCATTGGTTATTATATAGACAACTAAAAGAGAAATGGAAGGCTGAGAAGAATTTGAATGGATTCCAAATTGAAAGAATGGATTTTGATCAGATATTGTTTGATGAAAAACCGAAATATATATCTAAGGTATATAAATTGCTTCTCAAATTGGAGACAGCAATTATTAAAGAATCCATGATCCAATGGGCACGTAACATAGGTCATCCTATAGAATACAGAAAATGGGAAAAGATTTGGAATAAGAGTTTATTGCTGCTAGCTAATTTGGCTAGTTTAATACTGCTAGCCAAAACATAAAGGGGAATGTCTATAAGATGTATCTAAGATGGTATTTACCTCCTGACAGATTGGCAAAAATGTATAAAATTACTGATAATAAATGCTGGAAATGCAGGGAAGAAAAGGGAACATTCTACCACATGGGGTGGAACTGTTCAAAGGCTAAAAAATATTGGAAAATAATCCATTTGTCAATAGAAAAAATTCTCAGCATAAGGTTACAAATGGAACCAGAATTATATTTGTTGAGTATGATGGATGAAAGCATTGAAAAAAAAATACAGGATGTTATTATTCTGAATGACCAGTGTGGCTAGAATTATCTATGCAAAAAATTGGAAGCAATTTGATACTCCTAACGGGGAAGACTGGTTAATCAAACTTCTAGATATGGCTGTAATGGATAAAATGACCTTGTTAATAAGAGGAACATTGATGGGTTCTTATACAAAAACTTGGGACCCTTTAATCATTTATTTAAGAAGTAGATAGGGAAACCTAGCAGTAGCTAGTCTTACAGATTAAAATTGGGTACAGACTATGGATCAAGTTGAATAGATATATATAAAAGAAACTTAAGTCAATATCTAAACAAGTCAATATAACGGAGTTTCTGTTGAACTAAAAGGATGTACTTACCTTAAGATGAAGATCAGACTAACATACAGGATGAGATAAAGATGCAATAACAACCTGTCATTTTTCTGTTTTTGTTGTGGTTTTTTTTTGTTTTAGATATTTTTGCTCTTTTTTGCTCTTTTTTGTTATATACTGTTAATAGTTTTACTCTGATTCTGATATGGTTTATATTTCATAACTTGATCTATACAATATATTTTGAATAAAAATAATTTTTTAAAAATCCACCCACCAAAAAATAGATTTTTTTTAAAAGATCTGTTTAAAAAAAGTTTTAAAAAAATTATTATTTTTTAAAAAAGTTGCTTTTTAAACCCTTTTTTTAAAAAAAGAATTCAAAAGATTCGAGATTCATGAGAGTCATGGATTCCCAGAACCTTCCAGGGATTCAGATCCAGATTCAGATTTGGAAAATTCTGGATTTGTCCGATCCCTAATATTGAAATTAATGTTTTACCTAAAATGTTGTTCCTCTTTCAAATTGTTTGGATTTTTATTCTGCTATATGTTGTTTTATACATTAAATACATCTTAATAAAAATATTTTTAAAATGTTGGGGAGAATACTGGCAATTAAAATGAATGTTTTACCTAAAATGTTATTTCTTTTTCAAACTATTTAGATACTAGTATAGCATTTACCTTTTAAACAATGGCAAAGATATATTTGAACATTTTAATAGCAGAGAGAGAGAGAGAGAATGTAAATGGAGATCTTACAAGATGCAAAAGAAAAAAGGAGCTTGGCTCTTTCAGACTTAAACATATATTTTTATCCTGTAGTGATGGTCTGGTTGAAAGATTGGATGATAGTACAAAGACAGAGACTTCTAATTTTGGAAGAATTTGATTTAATATTTGGTTGGCTCATTTTCTTACGGTGTGACAAAATCAGAGCAAATATAAACTTCAATAACCATTTTATAAGATGTGCAGTACTGAGTGTATGGTTGAAATATAAAAATAGGCTATGCCCAGAAGTTCCTTTATGGCTTTCACCACATGAAGATCCTTTTACAAGAGAAATAAGTTTTATTGACAACTGGATAACTTACGCTGATTTAATTAAAGTAACTGTGACACAAATTTCATGATGAATTGAAGGGAGAAATATAAGTTGATTTGCCTATAGGCAGCTATCTGAGAGATTTGAAATGGATTATAAGTTATATGGCATTGTCACAGAAAAAAAGAGACTTTCAAAATCAGCTACATAATAACAGACAGTTAATTGCTAAAATATATAAAATATTGTTGAAATTTGAATTGGAAGAAGAACAAGCAAAAGATTGTATGATTAAATGGGTGCAAAATACAGGTCATACAATCTAGATGGATCAATGGGAGACTGTTGTGTCGGCATTATCATGATATGAGTTGTAATGATGATTGCTTAGTAAATATGTTAGTCTTTACAATATTGTATGCCACAAGCATATTCTAAGAGCATATGTAGGCAGTATACATATGTAGAGAATGTAGATCCTTGGATGTTATTATGTAATGCTAAGTAATGCCCTATTGCATATGAAGTTATGTAACTACGTAATTGTGAATCTATGAAAATATGTACTTTGCCTGTCCTGCTATTTGGTGAGTAGGTCTAGTTAGTAATTGCTGTTAATCATTTTTAATAGGATTATTGAGTACCTTGCTTAATTGAATATATATCATAGTATATGTATGCTGGTTGCATAAAAAGTAGTTATAAATAATTACTCTTCTGTTATTGTAGTAGGCACTGCTATATATTGAGCAGGCACAATTAGTACTTGCTATTAATCTTGTTTAATGGGGAGTGTATATACCTTGATAAACTGGGAAACTGAAAGTAATAAACAAAGCAGTTCCTTGGAAGTGTTAGATGGGGCCAGATGCATAAATTGGCCTTTGAAATTTCTTTTATGATCTAGCTCAAACCAGAGTTGTATACGGGGCAGGATCAAAGAGAAACATGATGATGGGCTGAGGAAGTTAGCATCAGCCAGGCAGGAAGCAAGGGTAATAGAAGAGAGAGCTAATGGTGGGCAGAGGATGTTTGGTTTGGATAACATCAGAGACCTATTGAATTAATGGGACATGTAAATTCAACCAATCAATGTAAGATGTGCTGAATAATTATTATGTGTACCTTCATATTCTTTGGAAAAATCTGGTCAGTTGCTGCCACTTAAGTGATGTTTGGATTCAACCTGTACTTCCAGTAAAAGAACATTACTGTCTACATGTGTTTCCATGTTTCTGAGTGTTCACAGTGTAGGCAGTTTAGAGCCAGACATGACAGAGACACATTGGAAGAAAGATTGGAAATTTATTTTGTTATTATTTAAAAGGGAATCTTTATAAAAAAAAAATTTAGAAAAAAAATCTCAGTGATGTAGAAGCGTTCCTCAAATAGATGCTGGATATGTAATCAGACCACAGGATCTTTTTTTTCATATGTGGTGGACTTGTGAGAAAGCTGAGAAATATTAGCAGATTATACATCAGACAATGGGGAAAAAATTAAAATCAAGATTCATTTAACTGCAGAACTGCTACTGTTAGGAATGATCAATGTTATAACAGCAGCAAGAAGAATCTTATATGTCAAGTACTGAAGGAATAAAACTATGCCATTCCAAGAAGAGTGGGTTTTGAAACTTTTAGATATGGCAGAGATGGACAAATTGACAATATTAAATCTATTAATGAATTTGAAAATCACTGGTAGAGGATTATGCCATTTTTTTCATGGTGTGAAGGCATATTAGGATCTGACTGAAAATTAAATTTAATGTTTCATAAGGTAGAAGGCAGTAGGATAAAAGGAAGACTGCATTACAGATGGATAGACTCAAAGAATCCACAGTTCTGAGTCTGCAAGACTTGAGCAGAGCTGTTGATGTTAGGATGACTTAGTGATTCCTCATTCATACGGTCACCATAAATTGAAATCAGGTTGGCAGCAGTCAACTTTAACAATGTTGGGCTCAGTGGCCCATGGGGCATTTTCCAGCTCTTCAGTTACATGATTCTATGTAATATTTTACAACACACACACACAAATATAAGCAGAAGAATCTCTATGAAATTTGCCCTTCAACAATGGAGGTTTTCTTTGCTACATTCCATTATGTATTTATTTATCATTGGATTTATATCCCACCTTTCTCCTGGCATGCGATCCAAGGCAGCTTCCAAAAGATTAAAACAGGATTAAATTATCATTTTGCAAAAGTTAAAAGAGAATTATATAAATTCTTCAAAAACTTTCAGAACACGAACATTATTGTAAAACATATAAATAACACTTACAGGTTTTGTTTTCTCCTGCTGCAGAATTAACTCAGGAATTAGTATAGCTCGTGGATTAGGTACAGTCAAGTGAAATTCCTTTGGTTCAGTTATCTTTGAAGTTGTAGTAGTGTATATATCTAATTTATCATCAAGTTGATCAATCAGTTGTTGTACTTTTGGCTGCCATCTTTAAGCGAAAAGAATATATAATCTTATTTTCATTTCAGTTCCATTCAGTTTCCATGAATGTAAAAACATTTTGAACCTTCTATACTCAATTTGAAAGCTTCTTTCAATATGCATATAGGGATGACCTTTTGTTTCACTGGCCTCTGTCTTAATTACAATTTCCATTTTGGTGGCCAAACATATAGATCTATGCTTTCTCTAACATGCTGGGTGTAGCTGGTAAAGGAGACTTAACGGCTCTCATCCTTTCACTCTGTTTTGCTGTTCATACATGCTTAGTAAGAAATTCAGGTGACAGCTGCTGTTTATCTTGCCTGTTACAGGCAGGTATATATGGCTACAGTAGCTTCAGCTAGAATTCTACTCTTTCCTTGATCAAACTTCATTGTATGTTTTGCTGTGGAAACACTGCTGCAACCCAATTCCCAAAGTCTATGCCATTCCTCTTTCACTCATCCTTCAATGTTGATGCTCCTGTAAAAAAACAAAAAACAAAAACTTGCCAGCTAGACAGAAGATGAGGAAGAATAAGGGACTGTAGGGACACAAAAAGACTTTGTAAAAAGTCTTCACTGTCACAGGCTTTGTTAAGTGTTCCACACTTTTAGGCTGAATTGAGCTATCAAAGCAATTTGTAAGATAAAAATAATATATTAATTATTAATAAGCAATCTTCAGTTTCATTGATCCCATTGGGAAAAATCTAAACATGTACTTAATATATTCACTGAACTTTGTGTGGTTTTAAAGTGCTCAACTTTGGCTAGGTTGTGCCCTATAATACACTAACAATGCAATCCTAAACATATTTAATCAAACCATCCCATGGTATTAAAATGAGATTGGTTCCATGTAAGTGGATATACTAATACCATGGTATTGGGACAAAGTTTATTTTATAATAATTTTTAAAATGCCAGAAATGAAAAGTTCTATCTTCTACAAAATTAGTCCAAAATTAGTCCAAAAACCACAAGGGCAAAAGAAAGAAAAAAAAACTTGCTTGCAAATGTACACACTATTAAAATTTAGCACAACCATTTACACAAATATTTATTATGGTGTCAGACACATAAGTACTGTTTGTACATAAGAATTGTTAGTGGCTGTACACCTCCATGCTTTGATATGGTCTAATTGGTGAAATATATTAATTAGCAGATATGTTTAATTGGCATAAAATATAAATTATACAAACTTATTGCTGAAAGGCATTGTGGAAAAGGGAAACTGGCTGAATAGCAGGCCAAAAGGCATAACCGCAACATGGTTCACTGAGAATTTGCCAGGAAAGCCTGGCTTATTTGCTCTAAGCTAATCTTCTTAATGAAAACAATGGTCAAACAGCCCAGGTGCAGGTAAGTACCCCTGCTGGGTGCTAATTTGCTACCAAAGTCTTGCCCAGTTACATTACCCAACAAAGACACTGAAACAATCAGTCTATTCCAAACCTCTTTAGTTTACTCTACCAGAAAGCAATTAACTCACACACCTTCAGGGACGGAAATAGGGTATACAAATCCCCATTTTTGAGCAACTACTTTGCAGTTCACCAGTTGTTGAATGTCTCTCTGCCACTTTGATTCCTAGCAGTGTACTGCCCTTAGACAAACAAGTCTAAGTCACATTGCTGCTTCTTCACTACTCTTCTGGATTAGTGATTATAACTCCAAAACTTCAGCCTCGCTATCCATAATTTTTCCTCCCTTTATCCTTCAGTTAACTCTTGTATGAATGTGTGACTGTTTGTATCTTGTATGTGAATGAATTTTCCTCCAATAAAACACATTTTAGTTTAGTTTTGAATCTCAGACTGCTTCTTTCCTGCATGACCCTTGGTGGTAAACCTTGGTGGAGAGATCTCATTAAGTTATCCCCCTCTCCCAGGCCTTCTAATTTTGAGCTAATTAATTACCTATTGTCACATGGAGATACTGGCATCATGAGTGGACCCCTGAGTCACCCACATTTTGAGGTAACAGAATGACACCAGCTTGCCAGTGATGAATGTGCCTCAGTTGGCTATTCACCACAACTTCACCACCCAGACAGTCATGTAGTGGCCTTTCAGGAGGGGAGGCAAAAACCAAAAGCTCTTAATGTGTAGGACCCTGGAACAATCCGTGGTGATGTACAAGTTTTTTTGTTTTGCTTTTTTAATATATAAGGAGAATTACAAGCTTGGTGATCAGCAGAGTGCTGTGGATGAAATATGTCTTTATTTCAGTCAAGCCTTTGACCAAAAAAACCTTGACAAGCTGGTCAAATGTGGGCTAGACAGTGCTACTGTTCAGTGAATTTGTAACTGATTGAGGAACTGAACCCAAAACAGTACTAATCAATGATTGCTCTTCATCTTGGAGGGAAGTGACTAGTGGAGTGCTAGGGGGTTCAGTTATGTGCCTATTCTTGTTTAACATTTATTAGTGACTTGGATTATTGATTTTAGGGCACATTTATTAAATCTGCAGTTCATAGCAAATTGGGGGAGGGGGTAGCTAATATGTTAGAGAAAAGGATCAAAATTCAAAATGACTGATAGATTAGAGCAGTGGTTTTTAAACTTTTCTTTCCTGGGGACCCCTTGTAAATAGAATTTGTTGCCTGGGACCCTGAAGATTTAACTCAATATTTAAATATTTAATTTCATATTTAAATATTAAACTATTCATTTCAATATACTAATATTCATTCATTCATTTACGTATTCAAGCTTCTGAAGAATCATAGAATCATAAAATCATAGAGCTGGAAGAGACCACTATGGACATCGAATCTAACCCTCTGCAATGCAGGAACACACACTCAAAGCACCCCCAGCAAATGGTCATCCAGCCTCTCTTTAAAAAACTCCAAAGAAGGTGACCTTCACCCCTGTAAATAAGCATTACCTTTAGCTACACTGGATTCTATGGTAATTAAAGATTCCCTTTTTTTACTCTTTAAGTGTTTACTATGAACCCAGGAGCTCCAGACTATCAGCTACAGTTTTTTTTTTCTTTACTAGCCACTTGTACTTTGTATTAACAGGTGATTTAAAGAGACAGTAAATTTTGAACCTTTAACTTTCTTAGTGAATGAAGTGGCAGCATCTGAAAGGATCCTATTGAGTTCTTTTTTATACATTTGGAAATATACCCTCATTTTGGTGTTTATATTGACTACATTGATTGATCTTAAGGAGTTGAATGGATTCCCTCCCCCTTTTTTTCCAGATCTGTTGGATTTGTAAGATACTTGTTATCTCACTGGTAAACCCTGTCCCAGGGTCTACAATTTTGATATTAAAATATGATTCAGTGTGCCTGAGAGGTCACCTGGATGGGCATGTAGGCAGCAACAGTTGAATGATCAAAAACCAGATCAGGCCAGTAAAATCCCACGTCATGTAGCCCCAGGAGACCTCAAGCTTTGCAAATCCACAGTAGACAAAGGGTCCTCAGCCCCTGAGAAGTTGACTTGAGCAGATTAGTGTGTTTGCCCCAAGTTGAGCACTGATAGCAATAAAATCCTATCAGGCAAGGACAATTTACATAAAGTCACACCACAACCCAATGCAGCCGAAGATCCTGAGACTTTGCCAACACCTTGTAATCTCATCATGCAAAGGAAGTTACCACTGTGGAGCTTCTTTCTCATTGCAACACCCATTGTTCTCCCCGGGAAAGGATTAGCCCTCCAGGTACTTTTCCCCCTACAAATAGTCTCAGTTTTTGAGAGTTTCTTTGGATTACTCCTGGTCATCCCAGCTGACCATTTCTCTGTCCTTTGAGTAATCCCCTCAGCCCTCTCTGTGCTGAGCCCCACTTCTTCACTGTTTTTCCTGGACCAAGGACTTCAGGAAAAGGTGCAGCATTACCCCAGCTACAACCCCTTCAATATTCCCCAACCAGTTTCCTCTCTTTTGCTTCTTCTTAATAGGTCTTGAGTGAGTATGTGAGTGATTGTGTTGGTGCGTGAGACTTTCATTCAATAAAATCATTTTTTTGGACATCTTCGTTTGGTTTTTGGCTTGGTCTGACCCCATAAAAACTGGGTAAAAAGACCCTGCTAGGTTACCCTGCCTCTCGCATTGCTATTGCTCGTGCTCTGCCTAGTTTCCATTCCCCATCACATGGAGCACATTGAGGTGTCCCCCAAGGGACCCCAGAAATCATAACATACTGCAATATTAAACTGGACTAAAGAATTTTAATATGTTGGGATGTTGGGATGGATTCCTTTTTTCCAGTAATTTTTAAATGTTTTGGGTTTTTTTAAGGTTTGGAGATGATCTCTCATAATTCTCTGAATTTCTCTTTTAAATTCAATTTCATATAGTTTTAAAGCTTTCTAGTTTTAAACCTTCTGCTAGTTACTTCTTTTTTTATTCTTCTTAAAGAAAATGTTTTGAGTTTTAAAATTGTGGATATGTAAGGGTATTTGTAATTTTAGTAACTTCCTGCACTTTATATTTGACATAGTATTAAGCTTTGTAAAGAGACTACCACTCTGTTCCTTTTTTTCCAGATTTTTGGCTTACTGTCAGGTAAACCATTGACTGAGAGTATTGTTTTGAGAACTTTCTATGTTTTGACTACACAAAGGTTCTTTTGGAGCTTGAAAGTGTAATATTTGGATTAAGAAAGTACAACTTTTTTTGGCTTATTTTTGGTTAGGGTGAATTAATAGAGCTAATATTAACCACTGGAGGGGGCTACAGGATTTTTTTCCACAGATCAATATAATTTATAGTTTAATGGGACTTGTTGAATCTGATTTGGGATTGGGAATATTTTTTGTGGGTTTCTTTTGGTTTTTTTTAAAAATTCCATTCTTTGGATGGCACGCATGTCTATGGTATGAAAAAGTTAAGGTTAATGTAGCTTTTAATAATCATTGTATTTGGCACGTCCTATTAAAAGTTTGGACTAAATATAAAGCAAGACTATGTCCTAAAACACCACTTTGGATTTCACCACAAGTAGCCTTTTATAGAACGGAAATGAGGACAGATCAGACATGATTAACTTATTATCATTTATTAATGAAACAAGGCCAAAATTACAAGATGAAAACATTACAATAGGTTCAAAAAAGAAAGATATTTTCTACAATAGTTATCACACAGACAATACTATTTAAGATTTTTAGAAGACAAAAAAGTAAAGGTTTTGAGAGGACCAAATTGGATTTGGATGCTTTGCTATGTGATGGCGAAGAACATTTGATTGCAAAAATGTATAAATTTTTACTGAAAATTGAGATGGAAGAAGAACAGGTAAAGGAATATATGATTAACTGGGCAAACAATCTTGGGCATACAATAACTATGAATCAATGGGAAAGATTATGGACAAAAGAAATTAAAAATATACTTTGTTATGATCTACAAGAAAATTATTTTAAAATGATGTTTGTCTGGTATCTTACTCCAGAAAGACTTTCTAAGCTGTATAGAGAAATGAAAAATACTTGCTGGAAGTGCCTGGAACATGCTGGATTTTTATACTATATGTGGTGGACTTGTGAAAAAGCTAAACAATTTTGGAAGATGATACAGGATTCAATTAAAAAAATTTTGAAAGCCAGATCACAAAATCCCCAAAACTGTTTTTATTGAGAATTTCACAGGAAAATTCCCACTATGATATGCAAAATGATCAACATATGTTACTGGCAGCACAATTGGTCTATGCAAAATATTGGAAGAATACTCAAATTCCAACCATAAATGAATGGTTTAGCAGGTTAATGACAATTGTAGAAATAGACTGACAGATAAAAGGTTCAAAAAGAACACAAGTTTGTTGACAATTAGTCTTTACTTATTCAGTATCTGAGAGAAAATGATGGTGAAATTATAATTTTGGGGGTCTGAACTTGCTGTTGCTATTTTGCTCTGTTTTGTTTAGATAATGAGAACTTATAATTCATTATAGGTGACTTTAGCTTGTTGCTATATATTATCTATTTTTATATCCAGATACAATATACGAAGTAGATTGTGAAAAATATGTTTTAATTTTAGATTAAAAATGTTAATTAAGTATTGATATACATATGGCTGTACATTCATATTAGAAGTATTTCATATTATACAGAATTCATTTTATATTACAGAATTAAGATTATGCATCAAATGGTATTTTAGTATTTGGCATTTATTTTACTAAACAAATATATATATATATATATATATATATATATAGAATACTATGAGCAGTGGAGAGTCAGGGCAGGAACCACCTTTTAATTACGTGTTTGTACTTTCCCCCCTTTCTTATTCTTCTCTTTTTTCTTTTTAGTTAGTTAGTTAATCTATTATTTTGCTCTAGATAGGATTATAGGCTGGTTTATTGTCATTGTGCATTTCTTTATTCAGTTATTGTTGTTGACTTTTTTCATATTTCTTTTTTGCAGAAATATTATTTTCTGTTTGGTGTTATGTTGTTTTTATATATATATAACATTTTATATATATATATATATATATATATATATAAAGGTGCCCTGGAAGGGTACAGATTGCTAGTCATGGAAGCCCGTCCAACCAGTGAGCTACAGTAACTCTGCCCCCTGCCACAACAGTACAACAAGGCAGGCAGCTCAGGGAATTCAGCACCTTGCAGTAGCTGAAGAGGGAAAGGACAAGCATTCCAGCAATGGTGCAGCTAGTTGGAACTGGAGGGACCAGTGTGGTAACTCCATTCCCGGCAAAGGCAACCTCCAAAGTGAGACTGCTTCTGCTCCTATGCAATGGCAAGGTCCAGGAAACCTGAGCCAAGCCCCCTAGGCAAGTAATTAGGAAGTTACAATCCTCAGAGATCGGTGTACAGTGAGGAGTGAGAGCACATCTGGGAACTGTTGAAATGAAGAGGAACTGACATGTCTCAATTCCATGAGTCAAACCATGGAGTTGATTAATCTGTTACCCTGGTTTCTGGGGGTCCCTTGAGGGAACACCTCGATGTGCTCCATGTCAGGAAGGATGGGCAACTTAAAGGAGCACAAGCGGTAGCGATATGAAAGGCAGGGTAACCTAGTGGGGTCTTTTTACCCAGTTTTTACGGGGTCAGGCCAAGCCAAAAACCAGACATATGTGTCAAATAAATTATTTTATTGAATGGAAAAGTTCTCAAGCACCAATGCACTCACTCACATGAGAACTATTGTGAAAGGAAAGAAGTGAAAAGTGGATAGAGGATATAGCAAGGGATTGTTGATACTGCACCTATCCTGAAGTCCGTGGTCTGGGAAGCAGCAAACAAAAATGGAACTCACCAAAGAAACAGCTGAGGGGATTACTCAACTAGCACAGTAATGGTCTGCTAGTGTGGCAGGGAGTCCTCCAAAGAAAGTCTCAAAAACTAGGACTACTTGTAGGGCATACCTCGCGGGCAAATCCTCTCCTGGAGAGAACAATAGGTACTGCAAGGAAACAACACTCAACAATGGCAATTCGTTTTACATGATGGTTTTATGATGTGTTGCCAGTGTTTCAGGATCTTCAGTTGCAATGGGTTATAGTGTAAATTTATGTAGATGGTCCTTGCCTTGTGTGATTTTTCTGGAATCACAAGTGCTCAACCCGGAAAAAACATGCTAATCCCCTCAAGTTGGCTCCTCTGTGGCTGAGGACCCTTAGTTCATTGTGGGCTTGCACAGCCTGAGGTCTTCTTGGGCTTTGTGACTGGGGATTTTACTGGCCTGACCTAGTTCTTGGTTGTTCAACTGTTTTTGCCTACGTGCTCATCCGGGCAACCTCTCTGGCATGGTGGATCACATTTGATATTAAAAACTATAGTCCCCAGAGAGGGTGTACCAGTGGGGTAACAAATACACTCCTGAAGCTGAAAGCAGTCAGCCCAGAGACACAGCAGGTGGACACAGTCCTAACTAAGCAATACCTGGAATGCTGATGTAATATATTAGCCAAGCCCTCGGTCCACAGCACTTCCCCAAGGTGTTGCAGCTTTCTTGGAGCCTGACATGTGAGGAAGGCTGATGGTCAAGGTGAGCATCATGTCTACATGGGCACAAACTGCTTCCATGCTCCTGGTAGACACCAGAGTGGCCCAAAATATCATGCACCCTGTCTTGGCCTCAAGTGGGAAGCCCACCTCCAAGACCATTGCACTTTCTGGGTATGGAGGAGGGTTGCACCAGGGGAAGGTCTGGGACTGCATTTCAATTAAAGTAGGGAAGCTCCACACTAGGATTAGGGCATGTGGGAATAGAAAGGAAGATGATGGGATTTTGGGAGTACCCTTCCTCCTCCACTGTTTGACTGTGAACATGGCTAATAGTTTGCTATGGCAACTAAGTGATGCTTCTAATAATTTCAGCTATTTATAGATGCATGGCCTGTAAGACATTGTGCCCACTGAATGCCATTGCCAATGACCCCTGGACATTGGAATTCCCAGAGGTCTACAGTAAGGACAAGGCAGAATGTGGTCTGGTAAAAGATGTCTGTGTCTCATATAGGGAAAAGATTCCTCTCTGCAATAGCAGTACAAATACCCTCTCAAAGCCAAGGAAAGTATTGACAAAACCATAGAGGGTTTGCTGAAGTAGGAAGTAAACATCCCCATGCAGCCCATCTGCAACACACCCCTATGGCCCATCCTTAAAGTGGATTAGAAGACTTGGCGTATGACAGTCAATTTCTGTGCCCTCAATGCCATGACTCCCCCAACTGCCCCTCTAGTAGCCAAACACAATGAAATCTTATCAGCGATTTCCACAGGTGTCAAATTTTACAGTATCGTGGACCTGGTGAACTTGCACTCCATCAAACTCCGTGCTAGTATAAATTCACGTTCACATTCCATGGCCAACAGTACATCTTTAAGTGAACCTTGAGGGATTCCATTCAAGTCAGACTATTTGCCATGCTCACATTGTAAAAATATGGAATAAACTGAAACCAGCTAGTGTGCACGATGCGTTTTTCAGAAAGGAACATTTCAGTAGCTCTTGTGTTCACCTAAATTCATACAGTTAATTAATTAATGACATTCAGGGATCTAATCTGGCATGGCCATGATTCTAAAAGAATCATGAATTCTAAAAGAAATTAGAGAGTTAATGAGACTAAAAATGTCTCCAAAAATCTTGGAGAACAGGAGAAGTCCCAGCAGACTGGAGGAAGGCAAATGTCATCCCCATCTTCAAGAAGGGAAAGAAAGAGGACCCAAATAATTATTGCCCCATCAGCCTGACATCAATACCAGGAAAGATCCTCGAGCAGATCATTAAACAGTCAGTTTGTAATTACTTAGAAAGCAATGCCGCAATCACTAAAAATCAACATGGATTTCTCAGAAATAAGTCATGCCAGATTAATCTCATCTCTTTTTACGATAGGGTTACAAGCTTGATGGATGAAGGGAATGCTGTAGACATAGCATATCTTGATTTCAGTAAGGCCTTTGACAAAGTTCCCCATAACATTTTTGCAGAGAAGCTAGTAAAGTGAAGGCTGGACAGGGCTACTGTTAGGTGGATTTGTAATTGGTTGACTGACCAAACTCAAAGGGTGCTCACCAATGGCTGCTTTTCATCCTGGAGAGAAGGGACTAGTGGGGTGCCACAGGGTTCTGTCCTGGGACCAGTGCTATTCAACATCTTCATCAATGACTTGGATGAAAGAGTAGAGGGCATGCTGATCAAATTTGCAGATGACATCAAATTGGGAGGGGTTGTTAATACCCCAGAGGACAAGATCAAATTTCAAAATGACCTTGACAGATTGGAGAGCTGGACCAAAGCTTAGAAAATGAATTTCAACAGAGAGAAAGTTTCTGCTTATGCAGAAAAAATGGAATGCACAAATATAGGATGGGGGACATGTGGCTGGATGGCAGTACGTGTGAAAGGGATCTAGGAGTCTTGGAAGATCACAAGCTGAACATGAGTCAGCAGTATGATGTGGCAGCAAGAAAGCCAACGCGATTCTTGGTTGTATCAATAGGAACATGGTGTCTAAATTGAAGGAGGTAATGGTACCACTCTATTCTGTATTGGTTAGATCTCATCTAGAATACTGTGTCCAGTTCTGGGCACCGCAATTCAAGAAGCATGTTGACAAGCTGGAACATGTCCAGAGGTGGGCAACCAAAATGGTGAAGGGTCTGGAAGCAATGCCTTAAGAGGAATGGCTCTGGGAGCTGGGTATGTTTAGTCTGCAGAAGAGAAGGTTAAGAGGGGACACAATAGCCACGTTTAAATATTTGAAGGGAAGTCATGTCGAGGAGGGAGCGGGCTTGTTTTTCCACTGCTCCAGAGACTAGGACAAGGACCAATGGATTCAAGCTTCAGGAAAGGAGATTCCATCTGAACCCTCAGGAAGAACTTCCTGACAGGCAGAGCTGTCCAGCAGTGAAATATGCTGCCTCAGAGTGTGGTGGAGTCTCCTTCTTTGAAAGTTTTTAAGTAGAGGCTAGATGAACATCTGTTGAGAATGCTTTGATGTATGTTCCTCCATAGCAGGAGGTTGGACTGGATGGCCCTAGTGGTCTCCTCCAACTCTATGATTCTATGATTCTATGACAAAAAAAAAAAAAGGAGGTACAGCTAGAGGCCTGGTGTAAACTTGTAGATGCCACTTTCATCCCCCAATGGACTCATCTTCAACTTTTCATTGCTATTGTCACAACAAAGACCATACTTCCCATACATCTGGTCATCCCCCTTGGAATACAGACAGCCTCAGGAATTATATTGTATTCCAAGGACTGTAACCATTGGGAGAAAAAAAGTAGGAGAATGGTGGCATTGGTTCGATGACTCCTTTCTGAAGAAGAGTATCTATCTCTTCCAGCAGAAGAATAGAAGGAATGGTAATATGAACTGCACTGGTAGGTGGATATTTGGTGAATTCAATCAAATAGCAACTGTTGATGATGTTGAAGACCCTAGAGTCAGTGGCAATAAAGATGGAGTCTGTTGTTGAAAGGGAGGGTAAAAGAATGTGAAAGGAGTGAAAAATGTCAAAAATGATGTTTGCTCACTGATGGCTTCTTTTTGTATGATTGGGACCTATAGCAAGACAGAATGGAAGACTTCCTCAAAGACAGTACCAAAGAGAAGGAGTCTCTGGAGCATTTTGGTAGAAACAGGCCATAAGTCCACTTTGAGTCAGAAGGATGTCTCAACCAAGAGTATCAAGATCTGGAGGACCATGAAGACTGGGAAGGCAGGCCGAACTTATGAGCAGAGGTTTGCATTATCTGGGTATGTTCCAAGGTGTCATCACTATCCTCTGTTACAATTCATAACTCATTGAATGGAAAGTCTTCAATCATACTTCTGGCTGATGAGATAAAGCCAAGGAGCATAGCCAGATATGATGGTGTAGAGTTATGGCCAAAGCTAATGATTTTACACTGCAGTCAGGAAGTGTCTTGCCCTGCTTTCAGGACACAGAAATGGCCTCTGACTCAGAAACTGAAACAGGGAAACCTGCTGAACAGGAGAAGACAGTACCACCCACCCCAGAGACTTGGGGACTTGGAGGTACACAATAACAACAAAGTTTATGTGTGTTATCAAGTAAACCCCCATTCTGCACAGGTTGGATGATAGATATATGTGTTATTAATATAATTAAGCTACACAAAGAGTGAGGGCTTTGGGGGAGGAAGGAAGAACTGGCTAGGAGGGCTACTTGAGAGAATAAACCTGATGGAGGATCTTAGTCCTTTTCTGGAGGAAGGCAGTCTGCTAGAGTGCTTTGATAGTGAGCCTTCCCCTGCCAGTGTTCCAAACTATAGAGTCCTAGGATTTGTAGTTTGGTGAAAACATTGGGTTGTTGTGACTCTAAAGGGCAGGATGCCCTCCCTCCCAGTTCAGCAGGGGTAGATCAATGGGCAAGTCACACTTTCAGCCTCCACCAGACAAATCTTGGCTATGAGTGGCAGAGTTTAAATGTTGGACTAGGGTTCAGGATTTGGATCCCTGTTCAGCCATGGAAATCCCTCCTGGGTGGCCTTGGGCAAGACACTCTCTGTTAGCCTCAAAGGGAGGGAAAGGCAAAGCCCTTCTGGGCAGATCTTTAGAGGCAGACAACAATAAAACAGTGAAACAAAGTAATGCCAGTGTGGTGTCATGGTCTAAGTGTTGAACTACGGATCCCAGAGACCTGGGTTTGATTCTTTGCTCGGTCATGGAACTCACAAAGTTACTCTGAGCATATCACACACTCTCAACCCCACAAAACCAGGTGATAGTTTCATCTTAGGGTTGCCATAAGTTGGCAATGACATGAAGGCACATGACAGCAACAGCCACAAGGGACTTACACTTCTCTACCACAGGACTGTAATGCTGAAGTTCAAGGAAGATTGCCAGACTACACTAAATACCTCCACAAACTACAAATCCCTTTAGGAGGCTGAAGGCTCTCCTCTTCTTCCTACTTTAGGCGCAGAACCACCCTGTGAGGAAAGTAAAGATGGCTTAGAGAATGTGAGGCTCACCTCAGGTCACACATGAGTGTAATGGACTTGAATCTGGATGTCTCAGTCCAAGACACTGAAACTACTTACACTCCACTGGCTCTTGGTGGACAATACTGGTGGGATTGGAATTTCTGCCCCAGTTGCCCTTCAGACACCTCAGGGTCTGCCAAAAAGGCAAGCCTATCACAGGATTTTCTTAGCAAGGTTTCTTCAGAGGCGAGCTGCCTTTGCTTCCCTCTAAGGCTGAGAGAGTGTGATTTGCCCAAAGTCACCCAAGGGGTTTCCATGGCTGAGTGGGAATTCAAATCCTAGTCTCCAGAGTCATAGTCCAATGCTCAAACCATTACACCATGCTGGCTCAATCTAGGCAGGGCCATGAACTTCATAGGGCTTTTTAAGGCAAGGAATACTATTTTAGATGTGGTTTACTTTCTAATTATTTCAAGGGCATTTTAAGAAATAATTTGAAGAAAAATTTCCTATTTTTAACATTATTCACTATTCTTAAGGTGTTTTGCCCCCTCCCCAAAAAAGCAGTACTGAGATTGTTTCTTGAATTTGCTGTTTTAACTAGAGTCCAGCTTCTCCCAGCAGCCCAGGATGCAGGATGAGGGAAGGGAGCTTATCGGCATCTCCTCCACTCCAGTGCAGGGGGTGGCACCGGCAGTCCTGGGGCAGAGCCCAAGGGGCCCACTGGGAACCAGTCTTGACTCAGGTGCCTTAGGCAGGCAGGCATGGAACCAGAGGAAGCCTGGCAGGTCACCTGGGTGTCGCTGCTAGAGGGTGGCCGGCTCCCTGTGCAGTGGCAGGCTCCTAAAGTTGTGAGCAGAGCTGGTTGGGACAGCAAGGCCAAGCAGGAACATGGACTGGACACCCTTGCCACCTGCCCTCTGGGCAGCACCCTCCCTTCCCTTGCTGTCCTTTCTCTTCCCTCCCTTGGGCTTGGTGAGGGGAGCACAAGGCAACAGTGGCAATGGGAACTGAGTTCAACCTTTTCCCCTCTGAAAGAAGAATCCACCCCACTGGACATCCCACTGGATACTCTAGAGGAGGTCTGGGCAAAGGGGAAGATTGCCGCAGAAGCCCCTTCCGCCAGGGCTAAGTGTGGGTCTAGTGTTACCCCAAGAGCATCAAGCAGCATGTCAAGCCTTGCTAAAAAGGTAGGGGCACAACTTTCATGTGTGCCCTGGGTACTGTTGAAGCCAGATACGCAACTGCAACATAATGTAATTAACGCATAATACATTGCCAGATACAATATAGCCATTGGCATGAAATATAACCATTTACTGACTTTTAAGTGTTGATTTCAGATTCTGCTTCTTCACTTCCTTTTATTAATTCTTTTTACTTTACTCTGTTTAGAGAAGGATTATGACCAATTGCTATTTGTTGTGGATATTCCCAGGTGAGAGAGCCCATTCCTCAGGACTTTGGGTTTATCCCAACTGTCAAAGGCTGATGGTATCAGCACAGTCCAGTTCTTATTTCATTGCATTTATAAACAAACAGAAAAATTAATACACTATTAAGAATAAGCTAAATCTTAAACTAAATCTTAAAGAACTAGCAACTAATAGATAGAAGGCAGGATCTCATCCATGCACAGCTAGAAACTGAGGTCATGCTGCTTCCTGCTCCTGATTGCTAGCAGCAAGTGCTTCTGTTCCAGTCACATACTTCTGGCTAGGTTAATAAATAGTTAAGAAATATAATTTAAAAAATTTAAAGTCTGATGTCTGCAGGAAAGTTGACGTGCATTTTAGCAGAGTAATCCTATCACAGAGAAGTAGACTAAAACTTATTAAAATTATGTTCTACTAAAATAAGGCTCAAACAGATTAAAATGAGAGATTGATACTTATTGTGAATAATCATTCTGGGATGGCAGGAGGATCAATGTTGCCTCCTTGGTAAACCCTGTCCCGCGGTCTACAACTTTGATATAAAATTAATCTAACCCACCAGAAAGGTCACCCGAATGTGCACGTAGGCATTAATGGTTGTACGGTCGAACGAACCAGATCAGGCCAGTAAAATCCCCAGTCACGTAGCCACAAGAGACCTCATGTTGTGATAACCCATGGTGGACAAAAGGTCCTTAACCTTTAAGGAGTCCACTTGAAGGGAGTAAAAGTGTTCCCAGAAAGTTGGGCACTGGAAGCAATAAAACTTTATCAATTCCATCTCCAGAAACTCACACCACAGCCTCAAAGTGGAGGAAGATCCTGTTACTGGGATGACACCTTGTTGTCTTCCCATATCAGAGAAATGCCAGGTGTGGAGTTGTTTTTCCTTTCTGTCCCTGTTTGATTTCCCTGGGAAAGGATTTGCCTTCAAAGTAAATTTTTTCCTACACTATTTTCCTAACTAGCCCTGTTTTTGGGCTAGTTAGGCAGGAGAGAAAGGTGAGGCAAAGAGAAGGAGTATGATGCCTCCCGGTCATACCAACTGACCGGTCCCCTCTCCCAAGAGCTGTGCGATCTCCTCAGTGCCTCTTCGCCGAGCTGCTGTTCGATCACTGCTTCTCGGGCCAAAGACTTCAGGAAGAGGGGCAGTATCACCCAAGCTGCAAATCCCTCAACAATCCCTCTATCTTATTTCCACTCTTTATTTCTATCAGCCCTTGGATGCGCGTGTGCTTGTTTGCATTAGTGCAAACTATTACTATTCAATAAAGTCATTCATTGGATCTTTTTGTGTGATTTCTAACTGAACCTGATCCAGTAAACATTGGGTAAAAGATCCTTAATTACCCTGCCCTCTTTGCTAGCCCCACTCCCAAAGCAGCGTTCATAGCTAATTTTTCCCACAAGTGATAATTTTACAGGCATTGGGAATTCCCCTAAGGAACCCCCAGCAAGCAGGGTAACAGCAATCCACTCTACTTCTGGCTTTATCCCCACATGCCAACCAACAACTCAGGAGCCCAAAGTTCTTATCATTGGATATGTTATGACTCCTTCCCTTCCTAGTCACTTTATTTCTCCAGACTGTCCTGCGTGACTAACATTACTAACTTTAAAAAAAAAATTTCAATTATTAATTCTATCCTTTGGGGGTGTATATGGATTGCTCCTCCTGCCATCCCAGAATGATTATTCATAGTAAATACCAACGTATCATTCTCAAGATAATAGGGCGGAGCCACCCACTTTGCTTTCATTTGGGTGGAAATATAAAATTTCACTATACTACTACATGCAAATGCTGCCTGAGAGGATTTATACCTGTCTAGTTTATAATGTCTGCTAAATGTGGTTGGTTCTTTCCAACCTGTCATGTCACAAATGTCTTCTGGCAATGTTGAGACTGAATATACCACACTAGTGGACATTGATCTTGTTGAATGTGGCCAAACATTACTTAGCCTTGGCTTTTTTTTCTTTTTTTTCAAAATTGTAACATAGAAAAATGCAAGTCTTAATCCATCTTGCTATTACCATTTTAGAATCTCTTTGTTCCAAAGTCCTAGGATGGTAAGAAACAAACAATGCCTCCATATGCCTTAATTGCTTTATTCTTTTAGCATAATGTCTCACTGGTCTGCAGATATTTAAAGTATGATATTTATGCTCTAAAGGCTGAGCTGGTCTAGGACAAAATGTTGGTAAATAAATAGCCCTTTTTGAAATGTCTTTTGGCATGAAAGTTGATTCCATAACCAAAGTTAAGCTATCCTGCTTTAACTTGCATGTATTTGGACTAACTGATAATGCTGCCAGCTTTGCTACTCTGTTAGCTGATGTGATTGCTACCAAAAAAAAAAGCCACTTTACATGACAACAACCTCAACAAAGCCTCCTTGATCAGCTCAAAAGGGCATTTTGTTAGGACACTTAATACAAGATTTAGATCCCATGAAGGAAATCTATGTAATGTTGGAAATGACTTTGTGTGCCCAGGGCTGAGGGCGGCAAGAACAAAACACACGTACACGAGATATTGTGAAAAGAAAGGCTACAACTTTATTGGCTACAGATGTGACAAGGGTTGATATGGGCATGGGTCTGGATCTGGACATTGACCAACCTGCCTGTTGGCCGATGAACCAAGTATCCACCAGGGTGGTACCACCAGGTGGCAGGCGTGGAGGCCACGTGCCCATCACAGAGTGCAGAGGATGAGTGCAACCACCACCAATGCACTCCATTGCCCCATATCTCTGTGTTCTGGGCTGCTCCACCACATCCCAGATCCAGAACTCACGCCACTGCCACAAGAGGTGGGACACTGCTAGCCCCACTCCCACCAATTGCCAACTCTAAACATCTACAGCCGACTAGAACCAAAGAACAACTTGAAAAATGCCAATCACAACTAGTATAGTAAGAACAGGTAAACCAGACAACAAAATGTTCCGCCTCATAGTCCAAAAATGGCCTCAAGTTAGTTCCACTTGCCTGCCATGTCAAGCTTCCCCTGCTGCTGCTCCTTTTCTTCCATGGCCACCTGCCTTGCCACCTGCCACCATGGACGCTAGGTGCCGCCTTCGGTCCCTTGCATCCTAATCCCTGCGTGCTGTCCCTACTCCGCTGAAGACGCCTGGTGCTTGCAAACTTGGATATGTCAGCATCGGGAATCTCCAATCCTGGTCAGATGTAGCCCATGAGAGCCCTGGATTTCTGATCCTCATGATGGCTTCACAGGGAAGACCACACTGAGCCACCACAGTGGCTACCCCGATGTGAAAGGAATGGCTTCCAAATTCCATAGCCGGCAGATGGAGATGTCTGATAGCTGCCCTGAGTACTGCTGTGAACTGGAACCTGGAAAGGGGTGACCTGTCTGCATATAAGAACAGGTACCCTGAACTACACGGCCTCCTGGCAAGGTAACTCCAGAGGGTCCGGACAGGACATAGGCTGGAGCCAGGCAGGGCTCGCAAACAGACCCAGGTGCCCTGGCTGAGCTGATCTGCCTTAGACCTGCGAACCCTAATGTTAACAAACTGAGGGGTGCAGGCAACATCTTGTCTAAGCAGGGCCCTGCCTGAGCAATCATGTTTGGACCCCACCGCCAACTCCCTAATGCAAAAGGTCCCAAAGAGTGCAATGGTGAAAACAGCTCTAAATAACCATACCTCACTCCTGAAGGGACAAATGGATTGTAAAACCCTGACAATCCTGTGCAGCAGGCAGAAAGAAATGAGCCTCCTGCCATCAGGCCACTGGGGGGGCCATGTGCTTCCACCCCTTCACAGTCTTTTTGATAAAAAAGATGGCACAAGGATCCCCAAGCCCCTTAATCTTGCTGAAAAAGGATAAGGCAGTGAGGTGAAACTTCAGAGATTGGGTGGCGAGGCCTACCTCCTTTAAATGTGCCAAAAATTGTAGGATCCACCATTTGGATACGGACTACCCTCTCCCAAAACTGCAAGCACTGTCAAAGGCCCAGAACCTGGACACCACCTTGGAGTAGGCACACAGCATGGCCGGAGCAACCCAATGAAGGCCCCCCTCCATTGCTGCCCACTCCCAAAGTTCCACAACTCTTCTGGAAATGGTGCCAGTGACTGGTCCACTTCTGGTGCTAAAAGGCAAAATCTGTCTACCAGGAAATGAGACAGTGTCCGCTATGCCATTCTCCAAGCTTGGCACGAAACAAGCTGAAAATGTTATGTTAACAGATAAGCAGGTTAATATCATCCTGTGCACAAGCCCCATGACTCTCTCAGACCTGGACGACTGGCAGTTGATGACAGTCACTACCGCCTGGTTGTCACACCAAAAGCGGACTCTCTTATTCTGAAAATGTCTGTGCCAGATAGAGACAGCTACCACTATGAGAAAGAGTTCCAGAAATGTCATATCCTGAACTACCGGACCCCAGAGCCAAGCCTCTCACCACCTCTGGGCACCCCAGTGCCCGTTGAAGTACACACAGAAACTGACCCCCCCACCGCATCAGAGTGAATCTGCAGCCCCAAGTCTGACTCCCAGACCTCCTGCCAGATGGACACCCTGTTGAACTCCTCTAAGAACTTGGCCCAAACTGACAGGTCCTCCTTGACTCCTTTTGCGATGCAAATACGGGGGGCCTTGACACCAACCAACATTTTGGCAAGGAGGGATCCCCCTCCCAGGGGATACAACTTTGCATGCAAAGTTGAGATGACTGAGTAAGGCTTGAATTTCCTTCAGAGTGGCCTTCTTGCAGATAGCAAGGCCGAAAGATGGTCTCTGAAGAAGGAAAGTTTGTCTTCCGGGAGGTGGAACACTCCTGCACAGAGTCGAGGGTGACCCCCAGGTAAATTAGGGAACTGGATGGACCCTCTGTCTTGTCTTGAGCCAGGGGGACCCCAAAATCCCCAGCCATCTCTTGAAAACCCTCCAGTAACCTAGCACACTCACCTGAACCAGCCCTGCCCACCAGAAGGAAATCATCCAAGTAGTGAGCAAAGTAAGGGGAGCCCACCCTGACCTTGGCCACCCATTTCAGGAAGGTGCTGAAAGTCACAAAAGCTGCACAACTCACATGCCCCACAGAACTTGAAATCCAGCAAGCAGAAATCCTCTGGGTGCACTGGGAGAAGAAGAAATGTCGACTGAATGTTACACTTCACCATCAGTGCCCACGGGCCGCAGGCCCTAACTAAACCGACAAAACTGACTTGTATGATCAAAGGATGCACAACGCACCGAGCAGAACTCCGGGGGGATGGCATCATTCACAGATGCCTCTTTTGGGAAAGAGAGATGATGAATGACTTGGAATTCTCCTGGGGCCTTTTTGGGGACCACCCCCAGAGGGAAGACCCTAAGATTGCTGAATGGGGGTGCCTGGAAGGGGCCTGCCACCTGGCCTGCTTTTAACTCCTTGGAAATCTTATCTGCTGCACATCTGGCAGATCTCTAATTAACTTCAAATTCTGAGACTCAAAAGCAACCCTGGGACCACTGGCAGAGATTCTAAAACCAAACAGAAACCCCTCTTGAATAAACATGGCTGCCCTGAGAGTGGGATAGCATTAGAGAAAGGGGAGCAAGGAAGCCAGGTAGACTGGGATGCAAGCGAGGGCCAACCCCCACACCCTTCACCCCGTCCCAGCTAGGTTGCTGCCATCAGTGTGGGCACCGGCAGGGAGGGGGCCCCCATCCCACCTCGCAGTGGAAGTCCCACTGCCCTGCCTAGATCTGGCCAGCTGCTGGCTGCTGGCCTGGAGAGTGCAGGAGATGCAGGAGTTGGATCCAAAGCAGGACTTGCAGAGTGGGATCCAAAGCAGGACTGTGCTCACATTTGCAATGGGTCTCTGGCATTTCCCCAAATTGAACTCCCAGCAAAGTCCTTTTTTGGGATCCCTCCCAGCCCAACAAAAAAGCTTGGTCCTGTCACCCTGGTTTTTTATGCGTGGGTCAGCAACAACAAGCCACAACTTGTCATTGATCAGGTCCCAATGAGTTAGTTCATTGTGGGAAACCCTCTTGCAGAAAGCCTCATCATACTCTATGACAGCTGATTCCCCGGTCAGTGCCCTAGCTTTTTGTACATTCCCAAGGTGGTTGGAAAGGTGCCACCCCCACTCAGGGTAGGCCGCTTGGACAATGCCCAAGAAGACCGTGTACCCTGCCAACCAATTCAGGAAGGTGCGCTTAACTCTGTGACACTGTAGGTTTATTTCCAGTCTCTTAAGAGACTTCTAGCCTTGCAAGACTGGAAATTCCCTCCCAGTGTTTTTACTAGGGTTCTTGCCAGCCTTCCAAAGCTGACTTCCATGCATGGAACGACTGGCAATCTCCCAGCTCTATATGCTGCCACCACCCCCCTGAATTATGAATTACTTAGACAGAACAGGAGGGACTCTGCCTAATCCCTAAACGTAAGGAACTTCCACCTCCCCCTTGCCCTTAGTGAGAGGTCCTATGTAGCGTGTGCCAACCCTGGTGTGGAAATGGAGAGAAACGGAGGTTTATAAAAGTGTTTTAATCAAGGCATGCAAATAACAATATCACACTTGGGAGACCCCCTCTCCCAGGTACACTTAGTTACAAGAATTTACAAAACAGATATAACAGCACAGATACATTCTTGAGATCAGCCAGTCTCCAAAATAATAAACAGCCCTAACGCGGCTAACTACTTTATTCTAGTACTCACAGATGTTCTTAGAAGAAAGAAGCCAGGAGGCCAGGCATGCCTGCCTGCCTACGACTGGCATAGATCTCATCTCTGTGTGTGTCTCTCTCTGGCCACATGGCCTCTCAGAAGTTTTATTTTCCTCCTTGGAAGGATCTGGAAGCCTCTCCAAGATGCCCCTCTTTCCTTTTTGGTTGGTCAATTCTCACCTTGTGACCTGTGATGCTGACCCTTTCTTTTTGGTTGGTCAACTCTCACCCTGTGACCCTTGATGTAATCCTAACATCTCATTAACCCTTGGTTTACCTGAAGAGGGAAGTATCTCCCTTTGATAAGCCTAGATAATGGGAAGCCCCATTATCACAAACTCCCTCCCCCTTGTTGTCTTTCTTCCTCCGTTTTTCCTTGGATGGCACACACCCCTAGTCTCTCTTGGGCTTCAGGAGGCAAAACATGTCTACATAGTAGCCATTCAGGATCCGCTCCCAACCCTGCTTATCCAGGTGAATCCCCAGACGATCTTCGTGATCCAAAATGGGTGCAGCTGGGTGGAAGGAGAGGTGCCAGCCCTGGAATCCCAGACAGCCCTAGGCCCACCTGCAGCACGCCCCCCCCCATTCTCTATGCTTAACAGCCCATGCCGGGACGCCTGGGGCAAACTCTGCAGTCCTCCAATATGCAGCCCTGTCCTTCCCCCTCTCTGGTGAAGATTCACCTGAAGATCCCATGCTGGTTGACTCCCTGCTCAGGCTGCGCCATCTCCTCCTCTTGGTCCTGCCTTTTTAATTCCTGCAGGATCTGGCTTCTCACTCTGCTTCATCCTCAGACATGGAGGCAACTGAAGAGCTGCTGCTGCAGCTGCTGTTGGTAGAACTACTCTCACACTGCTGCCTGTTCCCACCCTGAGCCTGCTGCAGCCCAGGAGCCTCTGACACCTGCTGCTCAGCATGTCTATGGCCTGAAGACTCTGCCTGAGACTCCAATCTTTGGACCTTCTCCACCAAAAGCTCGAGGGTTTGCAGGATCACAGAGTTGTCCCTGTTGTTGTTAGGAGGAGAGGAGCAGGAGCCTGATGACTTGGAGCCAGTGCTGGACCTCCCAGGTACCAGATCAGCCCATGATTTCCACAGACGGGTGGCTGGGTCCCTGAGCCACGGATGTCTGCTGCCTCTTTTTAGTTGGCATACTCTGTCCTGAAAGGCACAACTGCAGTCAGCTACCAAGTACACTCCCCTTCTGTGAACCCAGCCAACTCAGATCCACCACCAAATGAGCAGAAAGGCCAGTAGAAGCAGTCACAGCATGATAGGAACAAAGCTAGCCCCAAGACACTCTATGCTGAGGCAATCCCAGAAGGAAGCGGGGAAAAAGAGCAGAGGAGAAAAAGCAGATGAAAAAATTAACGGCAGAGCCAGTTCCATAAGACGTTGCCCTCAGGGTGCCAAGGCCATGTGCAAGGCCAGGAGGAGGAGAGATGGCAAAGAAAAATTGCAGGGCAAGCAAAAGAAACAATTGTGGGGGGAACCCTGCATGATTTTGCTCTAGTAGCCCTGAAGAGGACTGTGAATAAAGCAGAGGATAGAGTAGCTGCTGCAGAGCACCTCTGCCACACGCCATTCGTCCCAACACTCACCCCGCTGCCTCACTCTTCCCTGCTCTTCTCTGGCGTCTCTGTTTCTCCATGGATGGTCCACCACTCTTCCACACCTCTTCCTTGTCTATTGCCTGCCACCACTTGACTAGAAAATCTGTGCCGATCTTCTACAGATGACATCCAGCGAAGACTGAGTCTCGAGGGAGAGGCTTGTGCTCTATAAACCCGTGTGTGGACCAGAGGGAACACTGCCCCTGTTGAAGCCTGAAACCCTGCAACCAGGGAGTTCCAACTGCAAGTACAAACGCACTGGCTTCTGGGTACAGGGGCTGCCAGGAAGGGACCAGAGCCGGCAGCCACAAGATCAGCCTGAAGATGGAGGACGATGCATCCAATCTGGCCTGCAAATTGGCCACCCGGTGAGTCATGTAGCCTTACTTAACATTGCACCCCCTCAGGAACTATTTTATATGGGGATTACCTGGAACTGATTCCCCTTCTGACTTCAAAACTGCAGCTAATGCTGAGACCTGCTTCTTTAGCATATTTAGCCTCAGTGTCTCGTATAAATTGTCCTGTAGAAACTGCAAAATATGTTTCAACTCCAAGTGGTCTACTGGTAACAATTACGTCCTACATGAACTTGTGAAAATCTTCAAGTCATACTATACATTTTTTGTGTGGAACTTCTTCAAGATGCCACTATTGTTTCCACTATCTCATCCGAATATCCCTGGTTTTTCAAATGGCTCTTCTAAAGACCCATCCACCGGATCTTGATTGATCCGGTCTAACCAGTGTGCTGGAGTCACTGTAATGTTGTATCGCGGCTAATTCAATAACCAAGTTTCATGGATGTATCCAGAAAGATTTTATTAAAGATTAGATGTAGCACAGACATACTGCTTTTGCCAGAACTGAAGATACAGCACAGGTTTTTGTTTTAACAACTCCCCTCTCCCCTTCCTGGAGGTTTCACGATCACATTCTTTCCTACACAACACCAGGCTGAACCAGCTCTCTAAAATGACCTTGGATCCCAGACGCTGGCCAGCTTGCCCCTCTCAACACCCAAACTACAAAGCAATATGGTAACAAAGCAACTAAGTAGTTAAGTAATCTAACAAGCAGGGTAGAGGAGCCTAGCTTGGTGGGCCTTCTGACAATCACTGGCTCTTTCACTGACCTCTGCAGCAATAAGGGAACTATTGTGGAGCTATTCAGTACTTCTGATGCCTTCTCCTGCTGTATAAGTCTCTCTAAATTATTTGTATTGGCAAAAAATGCATAGTGCAGTTCTCAACAATGTGTCCTGAACCTCTGCACCACTACTTTCATGTAAAAAATAGTATCTGTTTAATTTTGTTTTCATGCTATAGGCAAATAAATCTATGTGTAATGGACCCAACAAATTCTTCAACTGGTGGAACACTTCTGGATGTAGACTTCATTCTCTTGGATACATTTGATTCCTGCAGAGATAGCCTGCTTGAACACTCAGAGTCCACTTTAAGTAAACTGCTATCATCATCATCATCATCATCATTTGTATGCCACTTTTTGCCCGATACCGGGCCTCAAAGTAGCTTACATATTAAAACAATACAATTTAAAAACATATAAATGGTATATTTTAAGCAGGATTAAACTATAACAGAATTAAAACATCTGAAAAGAGATTAAAAGCAGGATTTACAATTAAAACTAAAACAGTACAGCACACACACACACACACACACACACACACACTGTTTCTTTAAAAACTTTCTGTATTAAAATGCCTGCTGTCTTTGCCTGCCACTGGAAGGAAAATAAGGAGGGAGCCATTCTGGCCTCTCTGGGAAGGTTGATCAAGAGTCTATGGTCATCCACTGAGAAAACCATCTCTTGTGTCCTCACCAACCATGTTTGTGACTGTTTTTGACTGTAAATTCCTCTCTGCCATTTGAAAAGTCTGTTCCATTTGGATGCTAGAGGAGAATTTAAGCTCTCCCAATGGCAAATATAAGCTTTTACAGTCATGTTATCTGTTCAGAATTGTACATGATGACCTTTGACTAATTCTGTAAAACTCAGAAGGACCTGTCAGACCACCTTGACTTCCTGATAATTCATATTGTGCCTCTTGTCTACCAAAGTCCATAGTCTCTGCACTGTTTGACTTTCACAATGTGGTCCCCAGCCCACATGACTCACAACAATTGTGAAATAAATGGGAATACTGGAGTAGGAGTTGTCTGGAATCTGCCCCAAGGGACTAACTGCATAGCAGAAATCAGTAATCCCACTATCTTGGCCAAGTACATTATATCTACTGTCTCTAATGATACCAATAGCTTTAGTTCCTTTTTTAACTTTCCTTCCTCTCCTGACACAACACTAGACAACCCTTTGAAGTATCTATCTGTGCCCCCAAGTATGTTAATGCTGTAGCTGGTTTTAAAAGACTTTTCTCAGTTTATCAGAAAACCATACCTCTCCAGGATTTGTATCAATACATCTAAATCCCTCAGTATTTTCTGCATGGACCTGGCCTTTAGCAAAACATCATCAAAGTAAAGATACAACTGTATTCCCTGGTGTTTGAGATATACCACCAGAGAATTCAAGTGGATTGCTCTTCTGTGCCATCTCAAGAATAGCTGCTGTATTGTAAGCAAAGCAGTAATGCGAGGCAACCGTATCAGATGGTCTGCAGAAATTGGGAAAGAGAGGAGAAATGCTGAGCAGCAAATATTGGATAAGATGAAGGAAGTTGAGAAATGAATGAGGAAAGACCCTTTTGATGAGAAAATCAGACTACAGATGAAAGTTTGCCAAGCTGAACTGAATCAACTTAATTTGAAAGAACTAGAACAGCAAGTACAGAGAATAAGTCATAATTACTTTGAGCAAGCGAATAAACCCTCAAAACTTCTCTCCAATCTGTTGTGGAGAAGATGGACTAAGAATATTACATCAGAGATAAAGACTGGAGAAGAGAGAATTACTAAACAAGAAGGAATAAAACAGGCATTTTACAAGTATTATGAGAAATTGATGAGTAAAATTTCTAAAGTGAAAAAACAACAGGCACTGGAAGAATACTTGGACAGAACAAATAAATTAAAATTTACTGAAGATCATAGATTGATCCTGAATAAACCAGTTTCTATGATGGAAGTAATGGAAGCAATCAAGAACCTCAAGAATGACAAAGCTCTGGGTCCAGACGGTTTTACGGCAAGATATTACAAGATTCTACAACATGAGATTTCAATTCCATTACAAAGTACAATAAATGAGATTATAAGAGAAGGAGTACTGGATACCTGGAGAGAGGCAAATGTGGTGCTAATTCCTAAAGAAGGCAGAGACTTAACAGATGTCAAAAATTATAGACCAATCTATATTTAAAATTACCATACTGGACTTCCCCTCATGAAGCATTTTATAAATTAGAGAAAGTAAGAATAAAAGAATGGATCACACATAAAGATATACTTAAAGAAGAAGGGGCAAATATTAAATTAAAAAGTAGGGAAGAATTAATAGGAGAAGGTTATTCGACACATTGGCTATTACACAGGCAATTGGGGGGGAAATATAAAGAGGATATAAAAGATAAAGGGATATCTCTAGAAGATACTGAATTTGATAGTATAATAAAACCAGGTGTAAAAAGGCCCTTGAGTAAAATTTACAAAATGTTGCTAAATTTAGAATTAGAACAAGAAATAGTCAAAACTAAAATGATAAAATGGGCTCAAGAAATAGGACATCCAATAACTTTGAATCAATGGCAGAATGCCTGGAAATTAAATCAAGAATTTACCAGAAGCTATAATTTAAAGGAACATTTTTATAAGATGTACTATAGATGGTACTTAACCCTGGTCCAAATTTCCAAAATGAATAAAAATAAGAAAGCAACCACATGTTAGAAATTGCCAGGAAGTAGGATCCTTTTTTCACATGTGGTGGCAATGTAAAAAGGCAAGGAAATTCTGGTTACAGATACACAATCAAATAGAAAAATTGTTCAATATTAAATTTTTAATGTCTCCAGAGATATATCTTTTGAATATTTTGGACAGGATAGATGGGAAAGTTAGGGAAAAATACTTAAGAATTATATGTTACATTATTTATGCAGCAAGAAGTATATTTGCAAAATATTGGAAGGCAGAGAATATACCATCGATTGAAGAGTGGATCCAGAAAATTTATGAATTCGCTGAAATGGATAAATTAACTTTACAGTTACAGAATAAATCGAAAGAAATATTTACTTGAGAATGGGAAATATTGAACCCAATGTGGGAAGAGAAGTGGGGAAAAAATGCGTTGATAGGTATGTATGACTAATCTTAGTAGTAAACAAAGTAAGAAGGAATAACTTAAGAGATAAATAAGACAAGGTAAATCAATAAGATAAATAAGATCAGAATAAAGACAAGATGAATAAGACCAGAATAAAAGGATTATTTGAGATTAGAAATTGAATTTAGACTGGAGAAAGTAGTTAGTTATTCAATAATAAAGAAGAAGGACTAGAGAGGAAAAAAAATAATAACAATAATAATAATAGTAAATAATAATAATAGCAAAGGAAAAAATAAAAAGATAAATAATAGTACAACAAAGAGATGTAAGATAGAGGTATAGTGCATGTAGAAGAAGGTTACGTGGCAGCAGGGTAGAAGGCAGATAATGCAGTAAAGGTAAAAGTAATAACAAGGTTGAGTAGGAAGATGAGAAGATGAAGGTTGCGCCCAACATAAATACTTAATGAAGTCAAGGTATGTTTGATGGAAGAAGAATGAGTTATGTAAGAAGGTTCAAATGGATGTTAAATGTAACCATTCACAGTTTGGGAAAGGTGATGCACAAAGAACTACAAGGTACGCATCACCCATAAGGTTACAAGGAGAAAGTTATATACGTAATAGATAAAGAATTGTATTTAGGAGTGTGTATGTATTTGTAATTGTGTATGTAAGGATTTATTGTATGTAAATATATTTGTAGTGTATGTAGTTGTATTTGTGATTTGTAAGTATTTATTGTGTTAATAAAAATTATTTTTAATAATAAAAATTTTTATTAAAAATTATAGACCAATCTCACTTTTGAACATAGACTATAAGATTTTTGCTTCAATCCTTGCAACGAGACTTGAAAAGATTTTGACTGAACTTATTCATGAAGATCAGAATGGTTTTATACCAAAAAGATATTCAAGAAATAATATAAGAACAGTATTGAATATAATTGAATATTACGAAAAGCATAATGAGAAGAAAATGGATGGCCATGATATTTGTCGATGCAGAGAAGGCTTTCGATATGATCAGCTGGCTGTTCTTGAAAACAGTAACGAAGCAAATGCAAGCTGGAGTTAGATTTCTTTCATGGATTGAAGCAATATACAATCAACAAAGAGCTTGATTGGTTATTAATGGAGATAGAACTGAGCAGATTGAACTGAACAGAGGAACAAGACAGGAATGTCCTCTGCCCCCTCTGTTATTTGTATTGACAATGGAGATATTAAATAACAACATAAGAGAAAGCAGCGCTATGAGAGGAGTCCAAATCAAGAATCATCAATACAAACTTAAAGCCTTTGCTGATGATTTGGTTCTGTTTCTTGAAGATCCTACGAGAAGCATACAAAATTTGATGGGAATAATACAAGAATATGGAGAATTCTCAGGATTCAAGGTAAATAAAGAAAAAACAGTTTTGCTAATGAAAAATATGACAGATAAGGAGGAGAAGGAATTAGCACTTGCAACTGGATTTAATAAAGTACAAAAAGCAAAATATCTAGGTGTCTGGATAGCAAAAAGGAATAATGAGCTGTTTCAAAACAACTATGAGAAAAAATGGAAAGAGATAACTAAAGACTTGGAAAGGTGGACTTCCATGAAATTGTCTATGATGGGGAGAATAGCGACTATTAAAATGAATGTTCTCTCAAAGATGAATTTTTTGTTTCAGAATTTCCCCATAATAATAAACAGTAAATCTTTCATACAGTGGAAGAAAGACCTGACCAAATTCATATGGCAAGGGAAAAAACCAAGAATTAAATGGAATATCATGACAGATCAAATACTTCGAGGAGGAATGGGAGTAGCGGATTTTCAATTATACTACAAAGCTGCGGCATTCACATGGCTAAAAGACTGGATTGATTTACAAGATACAAGAATGCTGGCACTGGAGGGAGCTGACCTGAGGATGGGATGGCATGCCTATATGTTTTATGATAAAGCAAAAATTGACAAAGATTTTTTGCATCACTATATGAGAAAATCGCTTCTGAAGACATGGAATGAATATAAGAGTAAAAACATAAGGCAGCTACCCATGGGGTATCCCCTCAAGAAGCTTTCTTTGGAAGATGGAAGGAAACAGAGAAATGGTTGAGATATGAAGACATATTACAGAAAACAATGATGAATGCTTACAAGATTAAATCAAGAGAAAAATTGGAACAGGAAGGAGTATCATTGAGCTGGTTTCCATACAGGTAGCTAAATGAGAGATTCCAGATGGACTTGAAAACTTACGGAATAGAATCCAAAGAAAGGACAGGATTAAATGGATCTTTGACAATCCATCGCATTTGTTAGCTCATATATATCAAGAAATGTTAATACAGGAGAGACAGGAGGAGACTGTGAAATCTGCAGTGATTTTGTGGGCATAGAATATTGGACATTCAATACAATTAGATGAACGGGAACAGAGTTGGAGAAGAACACAAAAATTTACAGTGGCTCAGAATCTTAAAGAGAACTATTTTAAACTGTTTCATAGATGGTACATGACACCAGATAAGTTAAAAAAGATTTACAATACAGGTACGGGAATCTGTTGGAAATGTCAGAAAGAGATGGGAACAATATTTCATATGTGGTGGTCATGTCCCAAGGCAAAGAAATATTGGAGTGAAATACATAAAAAGATGTGTGAAATACTGAAGGTTCAATTGGTAAAAAAAACCTGAATTTTATTTGTTAAATATGATAAATGTTCTGGAGAATACTAGCATTAAGAGACACTGGAGATTAATAATGTACATGATAGCGACAGCTCAAATTGAATATGCCAAAATGTGGAAGTCTCAGCAAATACCCACAATTGAACAATGGTGGGGGACATTTATTGAGAATAGAAATGCGGATATTGTCTCATAAAGACTAAAGGGGAAATCAGATGATCAGATAAAAGCAGAATGGCAAATTGTAATGGGTAAATGCTGGGAACTGCCAAACGAAAATGTCTAAATTATGGTTGAAATTAAAGATGAATAACTGTAACATAACAGGAGTGGATGAGAGAAATGCAAGATCAAGCATGTAAGATGAACATAGAATTGTGAGGCATAATTTTTTTATATGTGAATAGACATTCAGAAAATGAAAACTAGATCAGAGTGGAAGAACAAAAACACTACATGTAAAAGTACAATTTAAGATGATGTGTTTTATTTGTGAAACTTAATAAAATTATATATAAAAAAAGAATAGCTGCTGTATTCTGGATTTTTATTGTAGATTCATGCCAGAATTGGCATGAGAGATACTATACTGCCAATCTCAGCAAGAAACTAGCAAGAGTGAACTGCAGTTTTTCAGTCCAACCAACAATTACAATATTCTAATTATAATTAACTCAAAAGATTCATGTGGCAATCCAGTGCATACTTTTCTCAGGGAAAACTGTATTTGCTTAAGATGCATAAAACTGTACTTACTTTTGCAATGGTTTGATCCAGTTATTATTTACATAAATTGAATCATATATTTGGTTCCATTCATCTTTTATCCATGTATCCAAATTCATGCTATTGAAAAAAAACCTGAGGAACTGAAAACAATTTAACAATTTATTAATGACAGTTTCATAAACCCCCACAAAAATATAGCATATGCCATTAATTTTTAAATATAAACTGCAATCACCTGTTTAATACTTAAATGATGGATCACATTTTATATTTGTACAATTGTAATGAATACATTGTTGCTGTTGTTCTTGTTGTTGCATACCTTCAAGTCATTTCTGACTTATGCAACTGTAAGATGAACCTATTTTCTGGGGCTGAGAGTGTATGATGCAACCAAGGTCACTGAGTGGGTTTCCATGACCAGGCAGAGAATCGAGCCCTGCTCTCCAGGATCACAGTCCAATGCTCGTACCATTACACCTTCCTGGTTCTCAATGAAGACACACCTATTCCTATTTTTATTTGTATCTGAAGAAAGAAAATCATGGGACTGGATCCAAAATAACTAGAACTCTTGTTAGAAGACACTTCCATCAGAAGAAGTTAGCAAACAAGCCAATTTTCTCTTATTCCTGGGCAAAAACTGTTGCAGTTTTGGTGGCAAAGTTGGCAACTGGTAAATAAACACTTCACAGGGGGCAATTCATGGGGGCAACCTGTGGCTCTTGGTCCTCTGCTTAAAGTAACAAAGATTTTGTTCCTGTATAGAATGTATCAAGTTGCCTTTCTGCTTTTCTCAAAAAACTAGGGACAAAACAAAAATGGTATAATACAAGTAATTAAATAACTCCCTCCAAAAAGAAAAACCCATTGGTCTCAGATGACACAATGCAAATTGTTTTATGGTTTTCTACTGGAACAAACTCATCAGATAGTCTCAGAGATGTCTGTCATCTAACTCTTTAGCTAGTCGTTCTACAGGGTATTTTACATCTCCCATATTCATTAAAATACATATGCTGAATTGCATCTTATAGCTCCGGAATTAGATGGCATTGATATGTTGCTGATATTTCTTTGTATGCCAATGAACAGAAGAATCTAACTTTGTGTCAGGCTACTGGAAGCGAGTTTGGATAAAAGGTTGAAGGTGAATCCAGATAAGATGAACACTATTTGGTGGGGATTCTGATTGCTTTTGGGGATGTCATTTTATCACTGTGATAGAAATTATTCTTTTGGAACAGTTGGGCAGTCTAGTGGTGCCTTTGTACCTGCCTTTCATACCACAATGTTTTGCAGACTTCAACCTGTTTTGACTTTTCCAAATTTTGTTGTGTTACAACCTCGAATTAAAATGGATTTGTCATTGCTATTTCTTGAAATACACACAATACTCAGTATTATGACACTGCAAAAGCTAAGCCCACAAAAAGAAACTATCACATGTTGGGTGAATAAGTATTCTCCCCAAGTCAATACATAGCAGAAGCACCTTTGGCAGCAATTGCAGCTGCAAATCTTCTTGGGTGAATCTCTATCAGCTTTGTGCAACTTGATCCTGTAATTTTTGTCCTTTCTTTTTGGCAAAATTCAGGTTCAATGCTATGTTGTCATTCTGTGATGAGAGTCAACGTCCTGCTAGAAGGTGAACTTCTGTCTCAGGGCCCTATCACACTACACTGTTATAACACTATTATTCCACTTTAACTACCATTACATCACATGGAATCATGGGATTTGCAGTGTAGGGAGAAGCATTTAGAATTCTCAGCCTGAGGCTCCTGTGCCTCACCAAACTACAAACCCCAGAATTCCACAGAATGATGCCATGGCAGTTAAAGTGGAATAATAGGTCTATTACAGTGTAGGGCCCCTGGTCTTAAGTCTTTCCCAGACTGAAACAAGTTGTGTTGCATTTGACTGCATGCAGCTTTCCCTCAATCTTGACCAGTGTTCCAATCCTTGCCAAGGAAAAGTATGTTGCTATCATGTTTCATCATGGAGGTTGTGTTCTAAAGGCCATGAGCACTGTTTGTTTACACTGTGTACATTAAGGCCCAAAAATTCAATTGCCATTTCAGCTGCAGATATTTCCCAGCACCTTCAGAGTTACCACTGTCATCTCGTTTGCTTCTCTCACTCTCACCTAGTTCACTGACTTTTGTTAGACTTCCTTCTTCAGACAGAATCTTGGTTGAGTCATATTATTTCTATTTTATAATAGTAGATTAACACCCAGGTGATGTTCATATTTTAGGACTTGAGTGATGCTTCTGCATAACTTTATCCCAGACTTGTTTTAATACTCCATGATCTCCATGATTTTCTGTCCAACAAGCTCTGGGGCCTTCTAGAGACAGATGTACTTAATTTTAGAACATGTGGCACTGGAATTCTTCCCAGGTGTTGTTTCTGTTCAATTATTTGAGTGACTTCTGGAAGCAATGGGTATCAGAACTTATTTAGGTATGTCGCAGCAAAGGGGATAAATACTTATGCAATCAACTAGTGCTACTTTGTTTTTGTTTACCTAATTTTTTGTCACAACCATTTTGTACTTTCATAATGTTCAGTATCCTGTGTGTATCAAGTGGTAACAAAGACAATTAAACCATTTCATTTCCATGGTGTAACACAACAAAATACAGAAAATACAAACATTGCTTGTTTTGTGGCTATATCTGAATAGCATATTGGAAAAAAGCAATATTGTGAGGTAACACTTTAAAGGAAAAGGAGAAAGAGCTGAGGAAAAAACTTTTCTGCTACCAGTAATGAAAAACCAAATTCATGACACAAGAAATCTGTAGCATCAACTATAGTAATGTATAGAAATCTGTTTCTTTTCAAGGAGACTCAGATGATTACAGCAAATAAGAGACAGTCATGCTCATCACTCCTCAAATTGCATAACACTTAAAGAAATCTTGACAAATCTTTTGAAAGGGTGCACTCTTCTCAATCTAAATACTGTATACTCTTTGATGGACTGCTATATTTAGAAGATACCACACCCATTCTTTGAAACTTTGAGTTCATGAAGTCTTCTAGTTCCACTATATTACTGTACTCCACTATATTACTGTATCTACTTGTATATAAGGCAAAAAAAATTATGCCTAAAAAACCTAAAAACCTGATCCAAAAATCCTGGGTTGACTTATACATGAGTCAATGTGGTAGCTTCTGTCCACCACAGTGCTGTGAGAATGGAGGGGTTCAGGCTTCTTTCAGAGTCTCCCCATCCCTTCAGATCTCCCCACCCTGGCAGGGAAGCTCCAAAGACCCGCCACCACTGTGGGGAGAATGGAAGGAGTTCAGACTTCTTTCAGGGTCTCCTGGCCCCTTCTAATATCCTCACCACAACAAGGAAGCTCCAAAGAGCTACTGCCATAGTGGGGAGAACGGATGGGATCGGGGTTTTTTTGGGGGGTCTCCCAACCTCTTGTAATCTCCCCACTCTGGCAGGGAAGCTGCAGAGAACTGTCACCACAATGAGGAGAATCAAGAGGATTGCAGCTTCTTTCAGGTTTCCTGGGACACACTGAGGCAAGAGCTTCGTTCATCTGGGACAACCTAAAAGAAACACTGACTTCATGTAGTCCGAATCCCCTCTTTTCTCCCCACCTCAGTGCTGTGTCTTTGGAGCTTTTCTGTCAGGGTTGGGAGATTAGATGGGGTTGGGAGATCCCGGGGGATTCTGAGAATACAAGTATTACACAGTTTTCTTCCTTTTATTCCCCTATGGAAGAGTCCATTGTCATTGGCTGTTAGGTATTTATCAAAGCATTCCTATCTTTTTCCTTCACTATCATTCACCACTACACATTTCCATTATTTCTCTCTGATATTGTTATACTTCCACAAGTATGAACTCTGTAAACTAAATTTATAAATTTTAACTCTGTGACATTCTCAAGAGAATTCAACCATAACAAAGGGATATTTTTGCACCTTGAAGACTAAGTTATATGTAAGTAGTTATGTCTGGTTTATAATGCATCTTATTTCTTCTAATAATGTCACATTCGTGGAAAATTCAATGCCTGGCCTACTGCTAGCACTAAACAAATGTTAAATAGTGACAAACTTCTAAGGTCATACCCAGTTTAAGATATCTTAGAGGAAAATTCATATACATTAAATAATAGCAATGCTGATTACTTGTTTTATTTTGCTGAAAGAATAGCTATTTGAAGTACCTTGCATATCTTAGAAGCATCCATTGACTTGACCATTCTGCCAAACTGCTGAAGCCCAAGTTCCTCCAGTCGAAAAATGGCCAAATAACATACAACTACCAGAAGACATGTACATAGAGAGCAAAGTTATTTGAGAAAATGGATCAGCTTTATTTTGGATTTCTACTCAAAAAGTTTAAAAAACACCACATCATCACACTGTGTTTGTTAACAACCTGATTGGAGAGAATGATTATCTACAATTAAGAACTTACTGGATATTGTCATAATAATTCATCCCTAAATCTTCACTCACTCTCACACACACACACCCCATGAGTAAAAGAGCTTATTGATTCAAATCTTATTTGATAAGCCTCTACAAGCTTTGCACATTTGGATCCTGTAATTTGCCTATTGTTCTTGGCAAAATTGCAACAATCAAGATGGGGAACCTTGATAAACAGCAACTTTCAAGCTGTATTAAAAATAGTCAACTAAACTGAAGTCTGAGTTTTGAATAGATACCTTCAGGTTCTTACTTTTGAACAATTCCTGAGTTTTTTTGACTATACATTTAAGGGCATTAGGGGCACAGAAATATTTCTGAACAATCTTAAAAAGGAATAGTAAAACAGTTTCCTCATAACTCCCACAGAGTTCAATGGAAATAATATGTATCACATATGCTTATGATTTCATCTTTAATGCCTTGAAGGTTGAAATCTTACATGTGCTTATTTGAGAGTGAGCCATGTGAAACTTATTTCAGAGTAAATGTATGAAGAATCAAGGTCCCTCTGTATATCACTTAAGATTTGTAAAATTAAAATATACAGAAACACGGGTTAAAAATGCTGTTCATACACTCTGCACTTAAATAATAGGCAGTTGTACACAGCTAAGAAATTTTGGTCAGTGGTCTTTATATGTAAATCTTTGTGGTTGTTGTTAACTGCCAGTCAAGTTGATCTTGATATGGCAACCCTGTGAATTAGAGACTTCCAAGAAACCCTATCATCAACAGCCCTACTGTGGTTTTCTTGATTGAGTCTATTAATTTGTAATGTGGTCTTCTTTTCTTACTGCCTTCTACCTTAAAAAGCATTATTGTCTTTTTCGAATGAGTCATGTGTTCTCGTGATATGTTGAAAGTATTACAGCCTCAGTTTACTCAGCTTGGCTTCCAAGGAGAGTTCAGGCTTCATTTGCTCTAGAACCCATTTATTTGAGTCTAGGACCCCATGTTATCTGCAGAATTCTTCTCCAGCATCAGATTTCAAATGAGTTGATTTTCTTCCTATCAGTTTTCTTCACAACCTTACATAAAAACTGGAAATATGATGGCATGGACTTTAGCATTCAATGATATATTTTGACACTTCAGGAACTTCTTTGGTCCCTTCATAGTTTCCCCTCCAAGTCCTAATCTTCTTCTGATTTCTTGACTGCAGTCTCTGTTCTGACATTAATGACTCAAACAAGGTATGAAAAATCTCAAATTATTTCAAGGTCTTCATCATCTACTTTAAAGTTATGTAAATCATCTGTGGTCATTATTTTTGTTTTCTTTATGTTCAACTGTAAGCTTACTCTTGCATTTTCTTCTTTCACCTTCTCCAGTAGCCATTCCAAGTCTGCTATTTTCTGCTAGTAGTATGGTGTCACCTGCATATCTTACTTTGGTTGATGTTCATTACTCTAATTGTTCATGCTCCTTCCTCCAAGTCTAATCCTGCTTTATGTATGATATATTCAGCATAAAATTTAAACAGATAGGATGATTAAATGCAATCTTGTCTGATCCCTTTGACAACTGGATATCATTCCATTTCATTGTATTCTGTCTGGATGGTAGCCTCTTGTCCTGAGTACTGTTTACACAGTAGGAAAGCAAATATTGTTGTGATATATTCATTTCTTTAAGAGCAATCCCTAATTTTTCATGATCGATAGCTTTGCTATAGATGATTGGCTGATTTTCTTCTGAAATTCTTTGGTATGAACCACTAGCCAACATATGTTTGCAAGATGATCCCTAGTGCCTCTTCCTTTTCTTAACCCAGCTTGGACATCAGCACTGAGTGACCATCCTTCAATCTTACCCTACAGAGATCTTCCCTATACACTCTACCTGACTGAACATTAAGAAGCTGACATAAATCCCATCAATGCTTGGTCACTCCAGAGTTAAAGCAATCAGCACATTCCAGACCCCTTTGTCAGTTCTGTAGGAAGGCCATTACAGCTTTATCAATGCACCCCTTCAGGGTATAAAATAGTGGTATATAGTGCCCCAGACTACTGTTTCTCTGTGCTACCCTCAGGTGCTATCTGAGCCCCTTCACTACAGCCTCCTTCTTCAAGACTAGTAGTTATCACTGTGACAGAGTTTGGGGGCTATCCGGAGTGCCAGTGCAGCCTAGAAACAGCTTGCCAGGCAACCAGAATAGCATCTCAGGTGAGAAACCCAGCCCAGTAATGTGTGGAAGGGGCTGGTGGCTGAAAGGAAAAGATATATAAAGGCAAACACTGATTGTCTTTTGGTAGATCTTCAAGTGAGTCAGAGAGCGCTTTGGAGTAAAGTCCCTCAGTCAGCCAGAGAGGGTGACTGTGTGGGAAGGGTTTAATACTCAGTGAAGCCTAGAAAGAGGCAGAAGAGTAACTAAACCATTATAGAATCTGGTCAGAAAGTGTGACCTAGATTGTGGGTTGAGCCTTTGGTGAAAGTGGAGCCAAAGGGCTGTTTCTGATATTTGTGCTTATATAAGAGTTTAAAGATACAAGGAAACTATCTAAAAGTACTCTGAACTATATTAATTTTGACCTGAATATGAACTTCAATACTTTGTTCTGTATGCTATCTTAATAAATGTTGCAGTTTATTTTTTATAAATATTGACTTGGCTAAGTGATATACAATATCTAAAGTAACACAGAAAGCATGCTACCATAGAAACATTAAGGGGTTTAACTAAACCTTGAAAACCCTCACCCTTTTATACATAGGTGGTGTTATAAGGGGGAAGGCAGCAACGTGTTGAAAAGACAGGGTGCCTTATCAGCTTGGGGAAACGCCATACCAAATCTGGGACAGAAAGAAAGCCTCTATCACATAAATTGGTGCCAGAGCAGTGGGATCTGAAAGATCCAGTTTTGGGATACTAAATCCAGTGGAGATCTTGGAAAATCCAGTGGAATTTAGAGATCTAGTCTGGAATTACCTGATTCATGGAAGGAATTCTGAGATTTATTTAGATTTTGTGTTCATGGGTTTGTGGGTGTTTGAGTCAACTAAAACAACTCTCTGTTTTAAAGTAGTGTATGGGAATTTCTTGGATGCTGAAAGTATTGCAATTTAAAGCTGAAGTGGCTTTATAACTATTATCTCAAGGTAATAGGTAACAGGTAATACTCTAAGGTATTAGTTTAAAGGTATATAGAAGAGGACTGAATTAATATCTTTGATAATATTATCTTTGATAATATCTTTGATCTCTGGTAAGTACAAAAAGATCCTGCTAAACACTCCCTCTTCTGGTTTAAACTGACAGTTTGTGAAATAAAAATAAATTGGTGACTCCTCAGGTAAAAGGTCCTGGATATTTGTAAGGAAATCACCTTCTATAAAAGAAGTGAGACAAAAAGCTGCCTAATAATTTAAAACCAGTATTTTCTGAAGTAAAAGTTTTGGGTATTTGTAAAGAAATACTAAACTGATGCCACAAAAAAAAGCAAAGGAAATAATGGAGCACTCAGAAGGAGAACAACCCCTTGTTGAATCAGTTACTTCTCCTTCTGCAGATATTATGGAAATCTAGAAGATGAAAATAGTTTTAAAAGAATTGAAAATGAGAGAAAGGAAATGCAGCATGAAAATATGTTAAGAGAAAAGGAATTAGAGACTATGAGGTTCAGTCACCAAGAAAAAAGGTGGAAAATAAAACTTATTTTAAATGTGGGAAAGCAGGACATTTCCAACTTGATTGTCCTCAAAAGTTTGGGAATGTGAAAACTGAGGTGCCTAAATAGTCTTATTGTGTGAGAGAACTTCAGCCATCACGCTTAACTTTTCCACTTCAATCTGAAGCAAGCAGCAAGGTTGCTATGGAAACACAGTCTTCTAGCCAAGCTGATGTAACTTTGGTTCCTCAGAAAACCAGCCACTCTATGCTGGTCACTTTGAATACAGACTAGATTGAGGAATATGGAGAAAAGTTAGAGGTTCATGACCAACCTATTTGGGGACTGAGAGATACAGGTTCTCAAACATGAGTGTTCCAACCATGTTTAATACCACCAAAGAATATTTTACCTCAGGAGAAGTTTCATTTGAAGGGATTGGGGGGAGGCATTTTACTTGTCGACTGTAGTGTTGCCCATACAATATAGAGTGGACAGGAGAGTGGAAAGTAGCTGTATGCTGTGATATCCCAGCCCCATGTTTAATTGGCAATGATCTTGCTAGGCATGCGAAACAGTTCTGCATGACTACCCACTGCCAGACACAGCAGAAACACCTTACTCAACCTGAGGCGATAAGGGAGGAGGAGCCTAGTGGAGGAACTCCTGCCGTATGTGATAGTCATAAGCAGCTTGTGGAAGGGAATTTGATTCAGACATGTTCATTTCATGAGCAAGCCTCATCTGAGCTTTTGAAGTAACAAAGATTGCATGACAGCTTAAAGTCTTTGAGATGGTGAGTTCAAATCTCCCCGAATTGTCAAAAGGACATGAAATCAGGGTTATTGTTTGCAGAACATGTTAAATTAGGAGTTCCTAAGAAACATCATAACAGGCAAGGGGAGAAGCAATGACAGCTAGTTGTGCCAACAAAGTATAGAGAAAAACTGTTGGAAATGGCACATGCCAGTTCATTTGAAGGGCATTTAGGAATTCCCCAAACTTCCCAGTGTATAACCCCAAATTTTTACAGGCCAAATTTAGTTCCGCAAATAACCTGATGGGAAAGTCCAGATAGGATTATGCAGAAAATCCCAACACTGATGCTTTTGTGCTAATCCCTTCACCTCTCCTCTGCATTTTCAAACACAATGGAAGACAAACTGCCCAGATAAAGCAATCAGAGACCATCTCGTGATCTTATCCTATGGAGATCTTCCCTATATACCCTACCTGACTAAACATTATAAATCTCATCAGTGTTTTGCCACTTCAGAGTTAAAGCATCAGCCCATTCCAGACTCCTTTGTCAGTCCCATGGGAAAGTCATTATGACTTTGTCAACGCACCCCTTCAGGGTATGAAATAGGGTATAAAAATCCCAGCTTCAACCGCAGCCAATTGTAATACATAGTACACAGTATGCGGTATGCAGTGCCCCAGACTGCTGTTCTTCCATGATACCTTTAGTTACTGAACCCCTCCGCTGTGACCTCATCCTTTAAGATTGATAACTATCACCCTTTCTACCCCTAATCTCTATCCAACTTTCCCCGCCTCACTTTCCAATAGCCATGTATGGTTCTTAAGAGTATCTGATTTCTCATCTATTTGTCAATTCAAATAAAATATTTTGCTTAACTTTAACAGGAGTCCTCTTTACAGTTATTAATGGTATACATAGGTGAAAAGATCCTACTGTTACTCTCCTCTCACAGGCCTCCTTTGAGCTATAATTCCCCCAAATTCTAAGAAGATGCTGGGCATTGTGGGTGGACACCAACGTCCCTCACCTCTTAGAATAACAGCCGTTACTGCAATCTCTGGTGTCTCCTTTCTTAGGAATTGGAATGAATACAGAGCATTTCAAATCTGTGGACCATTGTTTTGTACTCTATATTTGATGAGAGATTTTAGTTAGAACTAGAGTGAATCTCTGTAGCATGAAGCAGCCACATTAATATCCAATCTGTTCCTGGTGATTTATTACTCCTAAGTGCTCTGACTTAAGTTTCCACTTCACTTTCTTAAATTGTAGGTTCATCTTCAAAAGTTTCTTCCCTGAATGAATCTGTCAACCTTTCATCTCCTTTATATAGTTCTCCAGTGTGTTATTTTCATAATCTTTTTATTTCTACTTGGTCATTTAATACTTTCGCCTGCTGGTTGTAGAGCATCTCCACTCTTGTTTTAAATTTCCCTTTGATTTCTCAGATATTGTGGAAAATGTGTTTTGTTCTTTTTTTTCTTATCATATTCTATTTCTCAACAATATTATAGTAGATCTCTTTATCCCTGTGCATGTTGCTGAACAGTCACATTCAGGCTTCTGAACCCATTTCTGTCACAGAACCATAGAACCATAGAGTTGCAAGACACCACAATGGACATCAAGTCCAACCCCAGCCACGCAAGAACACACACTCAAAACAACCCAAGCCTCTGTTTAAAAATCTCCAAAGAAGATGACTCCACCACACTCTGAGGCACATATTTCACTGTTGAACAGGTTTTACCGTCAGGAAGTTCTTCCTGACATCTAGGTGAAATCTCTTTTCCTGTAGTTTGAATCCGTTACTCTGTATCCTAGTCTCTGCAGCACCAGAAAACAAGCTTGTGCCATCTTCAGCATGACAACCCTTCAAATATTTAAACATGGCTATCATTTCACGTCTTTACTTTCTTTTCATCAGGCTAAACATAGCTAGCTCCCTAAGCCGCTATAGGGAATAGTTTCCAGACCATTCACAATTTTGGTAACTCTCCTTTGGATATGTTCCAGATTGTCAATATTCTTCTTGAATTTGGGTCCCCACAACTGGACACAGTATTCCAGGTGAGGTCTAACCAAAGCAGAACCAAAGCAGAATACAGTGGTATTTGGAACGATCCTTGTGACATACTCCTCCTCCATTCAAGAGAAAGTTCGACCTCACTCCAGCCAAGCAGCTGAAGTAGAAGCTCTACATGCTACACTGGAGCACGAGCCACTTGACTGCCCCCTAGCCATCCACACAGATTCGGACTGGACAGCCAAAGCTGCCAGTGTCTGGTTCCCAATTTGGCTCCAAAATGACCTAAAAACTTCCGATGGAAAGCTCATCACCCATCTGGAGAAATGGGTCCGAATCGCTGCCCAAATCCAAGACAGAACTGCTCCAACATGGGTTGCTCATGTCAAAGGACACCAAAAGAGCACCTCTGCCACATGTCTCTGGAACAACTAAGCCAATGTGCTTCCCAGAGAAGCTGCTGTACAGGATGATGGAATCCCCATAGCCCCCATCAATATAAATCCCACACAGCCCCTTGTTCCTCTCACTTTTGATTTAGCCATGCTTCAGAAGGGAGATCCTGAGATAGCTGAGCTGGCCAGGAAGGGAACCAGTGATTCTGGCTGGTTCAAGATAGAACAGCATGAAGAAATGTTTTGGGCTGTAGATACAAATGGTCAGCATCATTGGATCATGCTGACAGACCTCCGTGGTGACGTGAACCAATTTGTACATGAGCAAGGGCATTGTGGACAAGAAATCATGTTAGAGAGGGTCCAAGAGACAGGATGGTGGCCACAGCTCAAGCCGGATGTTAACCAGTGAGTGGACAACTGTTTGGCTTGTGCCATGGAAAATGCAGACTACTCTGGGCCCAAGGCTCCAATTCAGCACCAGAGAATTGAGGGTCCTTGGTTCTATTCAGATAGATTTCATTGGACCACTCCTGCCAATGCCGAGGGGAAATAAGTACTACTTGACAGTAATTGATCCCTTCAGCAAGTGGATTGAGGCTTTTTCATGCCACAATAACACAGCCGCCACAGCAGCACACTTGGTACTTAACAATATTTGGTCATGCTGGGGTATATCGCATGGCCTTAATTGTGACATAGGCCCTCATTTCACCAGGGAGGTCACCCGAGATCTTTGCAAAGCCTTGGGGATAAGGCAGTAATTCCACATCGCTCATCATCCCCACAGCTAGAGACAGATCAATTGTTGAAGAAAGCACTGCACAAGGTGGTTCAAGCTTCCAGGAAGGATTGGGACACTAAGCTACCCATCATCCTGATGGTGTTTAGGGGCACTGTGGCATCCCATGGCTTCACACCACACATAGTGATGACTGGACAAAAAATGTTGCTGCCAGAGGCCTTCTGGATCAACACAAGCCTCCCTTCAGACTTAGAGCCCATTGTCCTAAACAATGAGTGGGTGAGGAGTCTGATCTACCACATAGTTCCGATTCACTGGCAAGTTGCTGCCCAACTGGGAAAGAACTTGCAAAAGATGAATAGAAGACTAGGATGGATACAGCACCCCTGCCAGTTGGAAGAGGGACAGCTGGTCTTGTATAGATATTTCTATAAAGACAAGCATTCACTGGCCTTGAAGTGGGTAGTACCTGTCCCCATTGAAAAGAGAATTTCACCAGCTGTGTATTAAGTGCGGATCCCGCACAAGAAAGGAGACTGGTTTAAATTCTTCCATGTCTCCCAACTGAAAGAATGGAAAGGAGGATCTGTTGACCCTAAGAAGGTGGACCTCCCTGAGCCTCTGGAGGAGCTTGTGGGTAGGCTTAATGTGGATGTTTTGACACCTCAGACCTTGTTGAATCAATGGGAGGTGCCCGAAATCAACTTGTCCAAGATGTTTGCATCCATTTACTCTACATTTGACACTAGTTAAGCAATAGGAAGGATAGTGGGAGACCCAAGTCTCCCATGCTCCCCTTTCCCCACTCCTTTCCCATAACTGACCTCTCATAGCTTTAATTGTAAGAATTTGCATATGCCCCTAAAGCAGTGTAAGGATCTGCTAGCCAAAAATTAGAAAAAATGCCATTTACTCCACCCCTATTAGACTTGCTGGCACTGGTGAGCTCTAACCCCACTTGACCGAAAGCCTGCATGGCCCAGGTTTTCCCCCGGAATTGTATCTCTTTCTTTGCAACTGTTAAAGTTTGCTCCCACTCTCCAGAGCAAGGAGCTCAAAGCCAGAATTGAATCCGGTCTCAGCTGAGAGAGTGATACCACCGCCATTGCATCACCTCAAGATTGTAGGTGCATGCAACATAAGGAAATACTGAAGTGGTGGTGGTCCTCAGAACCCATGGAGATGCTGAAAAAGTATCTCCTGGGCACTGTGGTTGGTCCACAGGACCCCTGAACTTTCCAGGCCCAATCTATGCCCAGAAGCACCAACTGTGTCACGTGCCACTGTCCAGGCAGCGGCTGCAGTAAAGACACCTTATAGTGACCAACTCTCAGCATGGTACATCCATTCCATCGAGCATTTCCTGGCTGATACAGAAAATTCATCCATTGCAAGGATGACGCTCCATCTTCCAGTCAGCCGAGCACATCCATCCCCAATTAAAATCCATTTTCCCACAGTACACCTCTCCAGGCCCACTGTCTCTGATTGGTTTGAAATTTGCAGCATTGCCACTAATCAATATGCTTAGTTTGCAACCGAAACAGGTCCTGTGTCAACTGCAGGAGTAGAACCAGAAACAGCCCATCGCAGAGCAACCAATCTTGACAGCCTTCGTGAGTATCTGGTGTAGCTGCCAACACATCTGGATCCAGCAACAGAGCCATCCCCAGTGATGAGGGAGAGGTGAGAAGTACACCATGCTGCCTTCCCTCCCATCAAAGCTTGTTGTTGAGAATGCTCTCACAGCCCCAGAAGGACTTGGACTTTCCTGGCCTTTGCAGAAACACTCTATATGAACTTTTGGATGCAAAGGGGAGGGGTGCAACGAATCACGTCTGCCCCCAGGCTGCCAATCTGGACACTTACATTGGACTATTGCTTCTCCATTGCTCAATCCAGTTGTTTATCAAACATCTATCCACTGCTGATTCTCAATTGTTCAGAGTGATTTCTAAGGTTTGTATTATGTTTATGTTTGTGTGAGTGTGTTTAGAAACTATTGCCCATTTTCGGGGGGGGGTTTGTTACACCGTGAACTGGCCTGGCTTCGGAAGATATTGGATATCATTTGATATCACAATTCGGCCCCATTTTGCCACCCTCTGCCAAGTGTTTGTGAGGCCCCCGAACAAGCACAGAACTAGGCATGGCCCTTAATTGCTGAACATTCCTTTCTCCACCTAGGCAAGCCAGACTCAGCCAGATCTTGCTTTAGGAGACCTCCCGAGACAAACACCTCATTAAAGATGCACGCTAACACAAAGAGCCCCCTGCCCCGAGCAGGTAACTTGACAAGCTAAATGCATAACCGCCCAAGCGAGCTGCATCTGCATACTGGCCATTCCTTTGTCGATTCGGACTTAATCCCATCATGTTAAATTCTGACCTTTCGGAGACATTGTCTCGCGCCCACACTTCATTGTTCTCTCCCAAGTTCAGACTAGCCCACGGTCATATTTTCCCTATAAAAACCCCCAGTTCTGAGAGCTTCCTCGGATCGTTCCCGAGTTCCAGATCGCCTTGCTGCTGTTTTGCCCGGCGAGCTCCCTCAGTGAACCACGCTGAGCTTCTTCTCTCCATCTGCAACTTCTTCAGGACTACAAGAAAGGTGTCGTATCACCCATTTTCCCCGAAAAACCTTTATTTCCTATTTCTTAGTTAGCTGTGGGGTTGTGTTGCCTTAAGTGTTAGTCTGTTCTTAATAAAAACATCATTTTTGCTATTTTAAAACTGTCTGATTGCTTGACTGACCTGACCCTGTATACATTGGGTTGCAAGATCCTGCAAAGTTACCCTGCCTCTTGCTAGCTTAAGTGAGTGCTCCAGTTAATTTCCCCATCTTTGCGCTATTTGTGTTTTGGTTATTTGGGAGCCCCTCCCGGGACCCTCAGCAAACAGGGTAACATATAACTCTATAAACTAAATATTAATATAATAATATTTAACCAAAAATACCAAAGATAAACAACAGTAATGGTTAATTCTCATAAATTGCCAATGAATCCTAAACATTGTTACTAAAGTTATATATTGTAAATCTTAAAAATATCCTAAATTAGAAACAAACTAGAATCATCAAATGTTTTTGTATAATACTTCTCATGTAGTAGTAAAAAAAAATGAGTCAGAACTTAAGAATATGTGCAAGTTCAAAAACCTATTGTCATCACTTCACCCTCATTTTTCTTTAAATAATCAATTAGGCATTTCCATTCAGAAGAAAATTCATCTTATGTTTGACCCTTTAACCTATATGTAAATTTGTACATTTCAACTGTTCCCATCAATTCACTAAACCATTCATTTGTGGATGACATTTCCAAGTTTTTCAGTACTTAACACATACTAGTCTTGTCACCCAGTAACATACATTGCACCAGCTTTCATTGTTTCTTATCAACGGTTGTATCATCTGCCATATTCATAGCTGGTCTGGAGATCTTCAGGTTCCCTGTAAATCAAGGCGCCCTTTTACTTGACAAAAGGATCCCCTCCTGTCAAGAATGAAGCTTCAGGGTTCACATCTAGTGCACAATTACTAGATTACACCTTCCATTACCCCAAATGGAAACTGGAAACAAAAACTAAGAATGTTTACAAATGAGAAATCAACTTTTGAGAAAGAGTGGAAGCAAGTTTTGGAATATATTAAAAGGGAGGGGGAAAGAAGCTACCATTAGATAATGTTATTAAAAAGACGTTTAAGGGACCTAAAGGCTTACAAAATTTTAGTATTACATATACTAAATAATTTAAAATTGGTTAGATTAACATAAAGAGAACAATGTATAGCCATAAATGATATTCAATCTAAGTTATAGATATATGTGAAAAGTGGTAAAGTGGAAGATAAATTGGGAGGGGCGGATATTTATATGTTTTACATTGGAAATGTTTGTAAAAAAATTGTTACATGTTGATGTATATTTGGATATATTTTAATAACAAAAAAGATAAATAACTTCCTGCTGCATCATCTGCAACAGACCTCAGCTTCTGAGCTACAGAAAACATGAGTAATACTGATGAGAAAATTCTATTAAAGAAAGAGGTAGAATGGATTTAAAATTAAAATATGCTTCCCAAAGTACTAAACAAGGACCTTTTCCTTTTTATCTATCAAATGAAATTAAATTCTCAATTTCAGACATTTCTGCAATCACATTTCAAATCAATACATACAAGCCCTAGACTGTATAGAACAATTAAACCGAAATGTCTTATATTATACTCTGTAAGTTTTATCGTATTATTTGTTGTCCTTTTCTATTTATTATTTTCATGTTTTTCTGTAGCCTAAAGAAGTCCATAAAAATATAGTGTCAAAAATGTGTTTGGCTTTTTCTACAATAAAGAAATCATCTATCAAGCACTTTGAGATGTGTCTCAAGTTTTTTTTATGTGTAGAGAAGATACAGAAAGAATTCACATCAATCAGAAGTGGAAGTAAAATTAGTGGGAATGGGGGCTGTTAAATGCAAAAACATTTTCCACATTGCATTTGCTTTTGAAATATATGCACAACTGAATAAATTTCAATGGTATTCATTTTGAAACCTTAAACAAAGGAACTCCTTGCAAAGTTTTTTTCTTTTTTTTGTGGTGGGGAGAGGGTAGTTGTTCTGTATCAAAAACGATAGAATCTAGTTGTGCTTTAAAGGTTCCTTATTTTATTTGACAGAAATCCTTGTAGAGTGCAGCCTCTACAAGTGTTTTCTGTGGATTGGGCAGACAGTCTGTTTTGAGTGTCCCACATTTACCCATCTGGAACATCAAATCCAAATGGAACAAAATCTGCATAAAGCCTACTAAAATCTCCATCCACATGCAATAACAAAACCTTGGATAAAAAAGTTATGTCCCTTTAAATGCCAATTACATAATTAAATACTTACCAATATACAGATTACGTTCAGACAACAGGCAGTGCTTTCCATCTCGGCTATAAAATGCATTGACCACCACATCCAGTAAAGGCTTATACTCTATACAGCCCAACAGAATCTCCATCAAAAAGGTTTCATTCATTACTGTAAAAGTCTAAAGAAATAACACTGGTTTCAGTTTTAGGAAGCAAAGTTTGATAAATGGAATAAATATCATCATTTTATATTAAATGGTAATGTGTTCCCAAGAAGAATGTTGCTACAGGCCCCTTTAGCAACAACAGAATACTTTTAAGGAAGCTTATCTACATATTAAACTACGTAACAATAACATACTGTGTAAATTGGATCTCACAATTAAGGACACATGGGGGAGGTAAAAAGATATTCTCTCCCCCTGGTAGTTTGCCTCTGAGAGGATGGAGTTTTTTAAATAGTATAATATTCATTGTACTATATTCACTGTACATTGTACAATATTGTATTGTACATTGTACAACAGTTATTGTAGTGTGTGCTAGAGACACAGACAGTTTGGTTTTAACAAGTATAGGAACCACATGGTAAATTGTCTATCTGAAACATAGTCTATAGATATAATTTGCTGTCTAGAAAGCTTAGTAAATACTGCTGGTGAAGTATATGTTGGCACCAAGGGTAAAGGGAAGTGTACTTCTGAGATTCTGGAATCCAAATTTAGTTGAAGATCGGAACCTTCAGATGTAGTTCTAAATGCTGCTTGTTCCACATGTAAGGCCAGCTAGACGCATGAAGTGGAATAGTCTCAAAGTATGAATGAAACAGAGAGGAGTGTTTTGTATTTGTTAGGAATGGGGAACATTTTGGGACAAAGCAGGCCTGTACAACAAGAACAGAGCCAGACTGTTGGTCCTTCACATTAAAAAGGTGATAGAGCTGCTTTTCGGTAAAGCCCTTAGTAGAAAGAAGCTGGAGAACTTCTGTTTAGCTCACAGGATTCTTATCAGGATAATGGTGAAAATGCCTCTACCCAAATAGAGAATGAATGGAAACTGGTCATAAGTATACAGTAAAACATAATAGCCAGTGAAATAAGCCAAAGGGCTGCAGAGCAAAATACAACCACCAGAGACATCTGGAGAGGGGAAACTATGGGCCTTTCTGCACTACACTGTTATACTGCCATTATTCCACTTTCAACATCCTGTGGAATTCTGAGGTTTGTCGTTTACTGAGGCCAAAGAGCTCTTTGGCTGAGAATTCTAAATGCCCCTCCCCAAACTGCAAACTCCAGGATTCCATAGGATGTTGAAAGTGGAATAATAGCACTATAATAGTGTAGGCAGAAAGGCCCTGTGTTTTGATGTTAATGGTAGAAGCTTCATAGTCAAGATGGAGCAGTTAGATAGGTCACATTTATCAATATGCAACAAGTAAAGCACATGTTTGTTTCTGTAACCCTTTGGTGTTCCAAAAACGAATCTGCTTCCTCTGAAACAAAGGTGTACATTGTGACCTCCTTAAATCAGTTTAAACTGGAAATGCTACCTGTATTGCACTCAACTTCAGACTTAGACAGCACACATTCTGTTGTGTTCATCTTCTGAATCAATGAGAATTAGACAGATAATATCTGGATAAGTATATTATCTATTGTCAAATCAAATGCTCTCCCATCTCCCACATTTATTAATGGGTTTTTGGTACAGTTGTCTTCCTCCTAACCTATCCTCATAAAGCATTCTGCTTTTTAGTGAAATTAAAATTACCTTTGTTTTGTTTTTTAAAAAATAACATAGAATCATAGAGTTGGAAGAGACCACAGTGATGTAGTTCTGGGAGAGTAACTATCTGAAGTGCCAGTACAGCCTGGAAGCATGCTGCCAGGTAATCAGAATAGCTCCTTGGGAGAGAAACCTAGCCCCGTAGTGTGTGGGAGGAGTTTATGGCTGAGAGAAAAAGTTATATATAAAGCCAAGTACCTGTGGGTATTCATTCCTTCAGTGAGATCCTAGCAGGGAGCTAGGAAGTAGAGTCTCAATCAGCCAGGGAGTCTGGCTATATTGGGAGGTTTAATTCTCAGTGGAAGCCTAGTGAGAGGCAGAAAAGTAACTGAACCTTAGTAGAATCTGGTCAGAGAGTGTGACCTAGATTGGCAGTTGAGCCTTTGGTGGGAGTATAGCAAAAAGGCCGTTATATGATACTTGTGCTTTATATGAGAGTCTAAAGATATAAATGAACTGTCTAAAAAGTGCACTGAAGAAACTATTCACTTTGACCTGCATATGAGTTTTAATACTTTATTTTTATTGTTACCTAAATAAACGTTATAGTTTATTTTTATACTTTTAATACTTGACTTGGCTGGATTGTATACCGTATATAAAGTAACACGCTACCATAAAACTAAATGACCATTGCAACCCCTCACCCTTTTACACAAACCTCTGTGTGGTAAAGACAGGGTGCCTTATCAAATTGGGAGCTGCCACACCAGACTGGGAGAAATAAGGGCCTGTCACTGTAACACATTCATTTCTAGTACAAGATAACACTGTACCTAAACAATGTGTATGTAACTTTTATATGATAGTTTTATACTGATTAGAATGGCGATTTAAAATGTGAAAATTGTATTGAGTAAAGAGACAACTCACATACCTGTAATATTTTAGCAGACTCATCCAAGAAATTCTCAGTATTCTCATTTTCAAGACTGAACTGATCAAGCTGCTGGATTACTATGTCAATATGTCTTGTCTGACCATCCATTTTCACTCTGAAGAGACCTATAAAAATCAGGTGTATATAGCAGACTTTCTCAATCTTTTTACCCTGGAAGAATCCTTGAAACAATTTTCAAATCTCAGAGAACCACTGCATAAAAATTATTATACCTACTGCTATGATTTTTTTTCATCCACAGTCTCTCTCAGAATCCATAGCAAACTCTTATGTTTGTCTAGGATCCCATGGACCACTGGCTGAGAAATCCTGATATATATTTTCTCTTATAATTTGTAATCCTAACAGATAAGAATTTCTTTTTTGCTCAAATTAACTGGCACAGCAACTGTCCAATACACTAATACATTACACCTCACTCTATTTCTGCCCACTAAGCCTTGGCTCATCCAAGTTTCTTTGCAAATATTTTTTATGTCATACCCTCCAGCATTTCATAGGTGAAAACCAGGAGATATATGATGGAGCAAAATCAGAGTGAGGTCAAAAGGTCATGGCAAGACAACAAGAGGGCACAAATTACTAATGAGGAAGAACAAAGAAAACTACCATTTTAAGCAGATAAACCTTGAAATTTATGTACTGAGTTTAGGAAAGCCTCAAAACCAAAAGGGAAAAAAAGCAAATAAAATACAATGCCCTTTTGTGAACATGTATCTATATGCAGCTTAACAGTAAATATAATACTATATGTTACATTATTGTAAAATCAAAATGTCTTTATCAGATCTGTTCAAAATTGGTGTTCCCCAACTTACCTAGAAGTTGTTTGTGGCAAAGTGGAGTGATGAGGTACCATACTTTGGCACATTGGTTAGGCTTCTCCTTCCCAGAAGTCTAAACAGTTTGTGCAGGCTCCGAAAGTGGGAGGGAGGAGGAGTCTAGGTTGAGGCTTCACTCCAGTCAGGTAAAGGGAAATATATTAGGTTCCTGATCATTCCACCTTCCTTCAGCCTTGTTCCATCTCCACCCTCCCTTGTTGTCACGCAATTTATATGCTAGCAAATTCTTTTTAAAACTATTTTTATTTTAAAAAGATTTACATAAACACAACACATAAATGTCAAATAAATTGATATAAAAAGAAAATATTGAACAGCAAACAAAGAGGAACCAAAGTATATTTTAGCACATTATTAATAAAAGTAGCTTCAACAGGGCTCCTAGACCATGGAAGACTAGAAAGCAGATCTCCAGAATTCTGAGTACTGCTGAGGGAGATCAAAGAGGAAATTGTCTTAAGTTGTACAATAATAAAGAGATATGAAGTTTCTTTGAAAGCAGCATCCCAATTAATCTTTTTCTTAGCTTTATTTGATGCATCAACTTTTCAAATAGTGCTATATCTCAAACCACATCCAGCATGTTTGCCAGTGCTTTGCCACTCCAAGCCTGGCTGTTCCTAATAATAAAAATATTAGATGTTTATGCTTCAGTTCCGCATTAGCTGCTACAAATAAGGACAACAACATAAATGCTTCACATTGACTTTTGGTTTGTGCTGCCACATCTGATATAAAACTCAGACCCAATGATCAGCATTGTGCTGCCTTTGGATATCTGGACCACTTGTGAATTGTGGTACCCCAAGCATTGCAACCCCATCAACATAAAAGGGACATCTTTTTTGTCATTAACAACAACAACAACAACAACAAGTTTATTTTTTACCCACCTTTCGTCAAGGAGAGGTACAACACAGATTAAAATACAAAATATAAATAAAAACACATAAAACCATTTAAACACATAAAACTAGATTAAAACACAGTCGCTATACATCAACATCCTTTTTTAAGAATACACCAATTTAAAATTTATAGTTTAAAATTGACTGGACAGGCCTGCTTGAAGAGTTAAGTCTTCAGTACTTTCCAAAATTCAGACAGCATGTTTAGCTGTCAAATCTCTTCCAGCAAGTCATTTCACAAACTAAAGGCAGCTAACAAAAAGGTCCTCTGGACCTTTTTGTTACCATTGCCAGTCTAAACCTGGCTAGTTAAAGCAATTGGCCCTCAGAAGATCTGAGTGTGGAGGGTAGATTATACAGGAGGATGCAGTTCTTCAGGTAACTTGGACTCAAACTATGTAGGTGTTTAAAGGTAATAACCAACATTTTGTACTTTGCCTAGTAATTAATTGGCAGCCTGTTGTGTGCTAGCTACTCTTTTACTCAAGAAAACACACACGGGCTTTTCCGGTGTATTTAATGAGGTATTGGAGGCATAGATTACAACTATTGCTGGAGCTAATGATCTACAATATATACTTGGTTATATAGTGATACACACGTTAACACATGGACAATCCCCATTGGTGGATGCTCCAGTTCTTCCCCTCTCCCAAATTTCCAGAGGTTCCCAGGGGATATTACTTCCATACCTTGACCTAACATATCTACATCCTTTGTGTATCTACCATTACACTGGCCAGATTCCTAGAGCCTAGCTTTTCCCAACACATTCTCTTTGATTCCTCTACAGTAGGATGAGATGCCTAGACCCTTTCCTTTGATATACAATGCATTGTTACCCACAATTCTAGCTTCGGTATTCTAAAGCTCATACATAGTAAATCACTTATTGTTTACTATCAATTTTAAGTAAACAGAGCCATGCCTTGACGGCCTGGCTGAATATTCACAACTAACATTCAGATTTTAACCACTGTTAAACAGAACATATGGTGGCCTGTAACACATGATACTCATTCAGGCCTTATGTTACATCCAGAGGATAACTTACTACAACAATGTTTTATACTAGCATAATCCACGGGCATGCATTATTGTGGATGAATCACACTATCAATTATGTCATGGAGCACAGCTGACATGACACAGCCAGAGGAGTGATTTTAGTATCAGTGTGATATGCTCACCCTTGGATGTAGCTGTAATCACTCTGACTGCCATATTTTGGACCAGTTGGAGTTTCCAAACTTGGTACAAAGGTAGCATTGCAAGGTGCATTGCAGAAGTCCAACTTTAAGGTTACCAATGTGTACATCATCATTTTTAGGTCTCCCAGTTCTAAAAAGGGGTGCAGTTGGCATATCAGCTGCCCTAGTGGCGCAGTGGTTAAATGCCAGTACTGCAACCACAAGGCTGTGAGTTTGATCCTGCCAGGCTCCAAGGTTGACTCAGCCTTCCATCCTTTCGTAGGTCAGTAAAATGAGTACCCAGCTTGTTGGGGGCAATTAGCTAAAAATACATTGTAAACTGCTTAGGTAACACTTAGTTGATAGGCAGTATAGAAATAAATGCTATTGCTATTGATTGCTATAATAAGCATTCTTGACCATCGCATCTATCCAAGTTGACAATTGCAGAGAAAGATCCAGGAGCACTCCCAACCTGTGAACACAGTCTTTCAAGGGGAGTATGACCCCATCCAGAACTGGTTGACACACCTCCAACCACAGATTAGGGCCCTAAATAGTAAACACCTCTGTCTTGTCTGGATGCAGTATCGGTTTGTTTTCCTTCATCCAGCCCATTGCCACCTCCAAACATTCATTAAGAGGAGGCATACTACTGGGGCAGATCAAGATGGCGGCGTGACAGGCAGCTTGAGCATGTAGCTCTTGACTGCCGCTGCAGTCTGGGATAGAAACATCAGGGGGGATCCAGTTTAGGACCCCCCTCAAAAAAAAATTCTCCCTTGGAAGGTAGGGATATCAGAGCTGCTCACAAGTCCAGCTTATCCCAGCGACGGTGAAGAGGGGAGATAGGCATCATCATGGAGGGACAAGGACAGAGCATAGCCACCGGATCGCAGCAGGGAATCCTGAGAAGCGCTGACCAAATAACCTTTTTAAATCAACAAAGAAAGTGAGAGCTTCCAGTTGAATCAAAACAGCTGGAGTCTTTTTGGATGACTGATGGGAAGGCTGTCAGGAGCTTTGTTTTTTTGGCTTTGTTTTATGGCTTAAGGTTCCCCCTATGAAGATAAAGGAGGGGAAAATAAACTTTGACACTCTCGTATTTGGCATTTGCTACTGGGAGAAATGTCTGGATTGGCTTCAGCAAGAGAAGCAAAGAGAGAAGATGTGCATAAGTTTATAACACTTTAAATTACATTCTAACGACTTGTAATCTTAGTAGCAATTAAGAATAACCTTAGAAAGAGAGGTGAAGAGAGTAGATTGAAACTAATTTGGGTAGGAATGAAGCTGTCTGAGACATAAGAAAGAGACTTCTTGCTTCCTAACAAACAGACAGTCTCTTTTGTAAAAGAGTAGCCTTTTCAAGAAAGGGGAAGAATAGACTTTGTTTTTGACATATGGGGCTGCTGTCTTAATTTTGTGATTACAGATTGAGGATTAGCCTTTTCAAGAAAATGAAGAAGCAAAATGTTACCCTAATTTCAGGGGTCCCTCAGGGGACACCTCACTGTGCTCCACTTGATGGGGAATGGAAACTAGCCAGAGCATAAATAATAGCAAATGCGAGAGGCAGGGTAACCTAGCGGGGTCTTTTTACGCAGTTTTTACAGGGTCAGGCCAAGCCAAAAACCAAACCAAATGTCCACTAAATGATTTTATTGAATGCAAGTCTCACACACCAACACAGTCAAGTACACACACACCCAGGAGCTATTGAGAAGCAAAAGAGAGGATATTGGACAGAGGGAGTATTGAAGGGGTGTTGTTGGGGTAATACTGCACCTTGTTCTGAAGTCCTTGGTCTGAGAAAGGAGCAAAGAAGTGGGGCTCAGCATGGAGAGGGCTGAGGAGATCACTCAACGGATGGAGCAACGGTCTGCTGAGATGACTGGGAGTGATCCAAAGAACTGCTCAAAAACTGGGACTATTTGTAGGGGAAAAAGCACCTGAAGGACTAATCCTTTCCCAGGGAGAACAATGGGTGTTGGAGTGATAACGAAGCTCCACCATGGTAATTTCCTTTGTGTGATGGGATTGCAAGGTGTTGCCAAAGTCTCAGGATCTTTGGCTGTGTTAGTTTGTGGTGTGACTTCATGTAACTGGTCCTCGCCTGATGGAATATTTGCTCAACTTGGGGCAGACATGCTACTCTCCTCAAGTCGGCTTCTCAGGGGCTGAGGATCCTTTGTTTATTGTGAGTTTACACATCTTGAGGTCTCCTGGGGCTATGTGACTGGAGATTTTACTGGTCTGACCTGGTTTTCAGTCTTTCGACCATACCTGCCTACGTGCCCTTTCAGGGGACCTCTCTGGCACACGGAGCTATAATTTAATGTTAAAATTGTAGACCCTGGGATAGGGTTTCTTCCTCGAAGTAATAAAGAAGAAATAAGTAGAAAACAGAACTTTTGAGGATTATTGTGATTATATAGTGATTATAGCAGCCTTTGCAAGGAAGGTGAAGAAAGAAGAGGCAACAGAACTATAGAGAGTTGTTGTGTTTATATTGTGACTATAAAAATTGTGAAATGAGGGAAACGTACTAAGAATTGACACTGTTTTGATATTTGGAAATCAAGATCTGAAGGAAGTGATAATTAAATGGTTCAATTGATAAGAATGCTTAAAGGAATTCAGAAATAAGTAAAAGGTTAAAAGAAATTTAAGGTTATATACACACGATATAATATTAAATAATTATCTGCATTTATATTATAATTAAGTACATGTATATTTGGACATTATAATAATTTCTACAGGTATTGTGATATTATACATGTATTGATTTGATACAGAATTAATATTTTGATAAGTTAGAGTTTGGAGACATTTTAAGAAGATTTTGTGTTTTGTGGAGAAAACTGACCAGTGAAAATTGTAAATTGTAAAGTGGTATGGCAACAGGACCCAAGAAAACAACACAGACACAACTTCAATTGCCAACAGGGGAAAAAAGAGGCTCAATTGGTTCCAAAACCATGGAGACAACAAAGCTGCTAGAAGAATTTCAGAAAATGAAAGCAGAGCAGGAGAAAATGAGAGCTGAAATGATGGAAGAACTCAAAGCAACAAGAACAGAGACAGAACTACAAAAGCAGAAATTAAACAAGACTTGAAGAAAGAAGTAGAGAGTTTAAATGAAAATTTGCAAAAATTAGCCTCAAATATAATAACAACAGATAGGAAGGTTGAAGATGTGAGAGAAAAATCAGAAACTGGAAGAACAGGTTGAATACGTGAAAAAAGAACAACAGACAGACAAAGAGACAATCATGAGATTGGAGTTACGTCAACATAAATCTTTGAGGATATGAAGCATTTTGGAACAAAAAAATGAAAATTTACAGCAAAAAGTAACTGATATCCTAGCTTCCTATATTGGTTATAGAAGAGGAAAGTTTGAAGCTGAAATTGATAAAACTTTTAGGATTCAATCATTACTAGCAAAACAAAAAGGCCTTCCCAGAGACACAGTCATGTTTTTCACCAGAGAGGGACTAGGTATCTTGTGACAAAACAGAGTTACAAGGAAAAACTACAAGTGGATGAGAATAAAATCCGAATTTTCAAGGATGTATTGTTCAGTGTACTGCGGCACAGAAGTGAATATATGTTTTTGACAAGGAGATTACAGGATTTGAATATAAGATACAGATGGGAATTACCTGAAGGCCTCTCTCTTTTTCCTTTTTTAAATTTTTTTTCTTTTCTTTTTTGAGGGGAAGAAGGTTAAGATAACTTCAGTAGATCAGGCAACTGAATGTCAAGAGCGATATGTCAAAACTGAACTCCAACCAACACAGCTTGATACCAAAAAAAGAACAGATAAAACCTCAGAATCTAAATCTAAAGGACCAGAAGTGATTAAAGAGACTAGCTCAACGTCAGAAGAAGAGTCACAGTCAGCAGAATCAGGAGAAAAGAAAGAAAAGGGAAAAGAAAAGTAAAAGAAGAAATAAATATGAAGATAATTTCCTGGAACATACATGGAATCAATTCACAGGCAAAGAGGAGACAAGTATTTCAACATTTGGAAAGACTTAGACTACAAATCACAGTATTACAAAAAAAAACCCATATCAAGTTGCACCAAGAAAAAATATTTGTACAACTTGAAATTAGGAAAATGTTTTACATCTTTGTACTTAAAGAAGAAAAGGGGAATAGCAATATATGTTGATAAAGCAATAGAAGCTAAAGAAATTTTTAAAGATGAGGAAAGAAGATTGTTAGGGTGGAAATCTTTAAAAATTGGAAGAAAATAATAATAGTTGGAGTCTACGCACCAACCGAAAATAAAGCAAAATTTTATAAAGGACTAAGGGAAAGACTCTATAATTATGAGTATGGAGATTGGATTATTTTGGGAGACTGGAATGGAGTCCAGGATGTAAAATTAGATAATTCAATTTCCAAAATAAAAGGACAATTAATGAAAGGGAAATTGCCAACAAGTTTTTTTGATATGTGTGAAGAATTGACAGTAATGAATGTATGGAGACATATGCATTTTGATGTTAAAGACTTCACTTTCTTTTCAGAAGTTCATCAAACATGGTCCTGAATTGACATGATTTTAATATCCAAATATTTATTAACAGAAATCCAAAAGGCGGAACTATTACCAAAAGTAATCTCAGATCATCACCCAGTGCTGCTACAAATGAAGGATATAGATAAAGAATTTCATTGGAGATTGAATGATGGACTGTTAAATGATGAAGAAATTGTGAAAAAGGCAAAAGAAGCTTTATATTTCTATTTTAAAGAACACATAAATCAAGAAATAAAGATGCAAACTGTCTGGGATGCTTCTAAGGCAGTAATGACAGGTTTCTTTATTCAATAATGACAGATTCAAAACAAAAGAGAGAGAGAAAACCACCAGATTTTGTTGTCTAGACTAAGAGAAAAAGAACTCAAGAAAAATCCTTCACAAAATTTATTACATCAGGAGACCAAGAAGATACAGAAAGAAATGGCTATATTTGTAACAGAAGAGATTGAGAAAAAACTGAAATATATGAAACTAACCCAAGCAAATGAGATTGGAAAATGGTTAGCCAAAGACTTAAAAAAAGGAAAGAAAGAAAAATGGTCCTTGAACTGATGGATGGTAAGAAATTGATTACTCAACCTGATAAGATTAAACAGACTTTTGAGAAGTATTTTAGTAAGTTATTTCAAGAGCAAAAATCTCCTCTGAAAGGGGAGAAAGACATAAATGTTTATGTGAAGACATATCCAAAGAAGCACAAAATCAGTTGAATAAATCAATAACAATAAATGAATTGGAAGAGGTAATAAAAACCTTAAAATCTGATAAAGCACCAGAGCCGGATGGCTTTACAGCTCTTTATTACAAGAAATTCTTAAAATAATTGAAAACACCACTGCAGGCAACAATAGAAGAAATCAAGTTGATGGGAAAGCCGGAATCTTGGGGAGAATCAAATATAGTATTGATACCAAGAGGGAAGAGATAAGAGAAAAGTTAAGAATTATCGACCAATCTCCCTGTTGAATATTGACTAGAAAATTTTTGTGTCAGTTTTGGCAAAACAGCTAAGGAAAGTATTACAAGATAAGATAAAAGATGACCAGATGGGCTTTTTACCTGGGAGGTATATGAGGAATAATGTGAGAACAATATTTGATTTAATCGAGTATTATGACAAAAATCCTGGAAAGAAAGCTGCATTCACTTTTCTTGCTGCGGAAAAGACTTTTGATAATGTCTCTTGGTTATTTATACAGTGGATATGGAATGAATATAACTTAGATGTCGGGTAGCCGTCCATATTTCAGTTATGGGACATGTAGTAGGAGTTAAGGTAAAGGACCAAACCTATCCCTGTTCAAGTGGGAAACTATCAGGGGGAATTACGTTTCTTAGTGCCCAGCAAAATTGGGTTTCAAGTAGTCCTTGGGTATGACTGCCTAAAACAACACAATCCCCAAATTGACTGGACGCAAGGCTTACTCAAGCATACCCATAATGTAAACCAAATACCCGAAAAAAAACCCTAACTCGGCACTCACTTTGAGCCCCGAGGAGATGCAGAAAATTCCATTAGAATATTGAGACTTGCAAAAAGCTTTTGAGGACCATGAAGCAGACAAATTGCCCACACACAGAGACTTTGATTGCAAACTCAGATTAATAGAAGGGGCTAAAATCCCCAAACCAAAAACATATCCAATGAACAACCAAGAACATGATGCTCTACAAAGATTCCTGAACAAGAACTTACAACGTGGATATATAAAACCCTCATTTGCTCCTACCACCAGTCCAATATTTTTCCACAATAAAAAGGACGGAGGAGAGCCGAGGCTTATTGTAAACTACAATTTAATCAGGCAGTATTGCCTAATCTTTATCCGATTCCTTTAACTAAAGATGCCTTAAATCAACTGATAAAAGGCAAATTCTTTACAAAATTAGACCTCAAAGAGGGCTTCCACAGAATATGCATGGATATCGACAGTGAGTGGTTGACTACCTTCTCAACCCCACTGGGAAACTACCAATGGACAGTTCTCCCCTTTGAATTACAAGCTGGTCCCGCTGCTTTCCAAATGTTTCTCAATTCTGTATTACAAGATCTCCTCTACGAAGGTGTTGTTGTTTACCTAGATGACATTTTGATCTATGCAGAAACTCTTGAACAACACACCAAGCTCAGACGCACTGTGCTGCAAAGACTCATAGACAATGAACTTGTTGTTAAACTCTCTAAGTGCGAGTTTTACACTCAGACTTTTGATTATTTAGGGTACCGCATTTGCCAAAACACCCTAAATGTGGACCCCGCCAAAATTGAAACCATATCAAACTGGCCACCCCCAAAACAAGAAAACAGCTCCAGCAATTCCTCGGCTTTGCAAACTTCTATTGTAACTTCATAGGAGGATTTGCAAATATTGCTCTCCCTCTCACCAACCTCTTGAAAAAAGCAACCGACACAAAGTCTAACCGATGCAACCAGATTGTATGGATTGAAAAATGCCAAACGGCATTCGACACCCTCAAACAAAAATTTACCTCTGAACCTCTTCTCTTATTCCCTGATTCTGCCAAAGAATTCATAATTCAAACCGATGCCTCTGACTTCGCCATGGGAGCTGTCCTACTGCAACACGACACAGACAACCACCTAAAACCATGTGCATTTATCTCCAAAACATTCTCCACCATGTGACGCAACTGGCCAATTTGGGAAAAGGAAGCCATGACCATCTGTTTTGCACTCTCCTCCTGGAGACACCTCCTTGAGGGCTCTAATATTCCTTTTCAAGTCTGGACTGACCATCACAATCTTGAAACACTAAAAACCACCAAAAAACTAACCCCTAAACAAGCACGCTGGGCTGAATATTTCTAGCACTTTGGGTTCAAAATTGTGTTCAAGCCTGGTAAAAGTAACACTTTGGCAGATCCCCTCTCAAGACTACCCTGCCACAAGCCTCCCTCCTCCTCTTCTACATCCACAGACAAGCCTCTGATCTCTCCAGACAATTTTGGATTACAAGCAACTATTCGTGCACAACAAAAAGCATGTGAAACAGCCTCTACACTACTTGATTCTGCCTTCCAACATTCTCTCAAATCTGCCTACCAAACTGACACTTGGCTGAAATCACATAAAGACTCAATCACCTGGGTTAATGATTTGGCTTTCATCAGAACTAAAATCTACGTCCCCCATCTTGCCGCATCGAAATTTTAAAAAGATACCATGATTCCAAACCTGCTGGACATTTCGGTTTTCTAAAAACTCTACATTCCATCAGAAAATTTTTCCACTGGCCAGGCGGTTATATGAAAATTATATAAGATTATATGAAAAACTGTGCAATTTGCAACACCTGCAAATCCTTCTCTTCTAAACCACATGGACTTCTACAACCACTTCCTGCTCCTTCCTCACCTTGGGATATTATTTCATGGGACTTTATCATAGGTCTACCAAACTCACACAGTTTCTATACCATTTGGGTTGTCACCAATCATTTTTCTAAACAATCTCACTTCATCCCTCTAAAAAAAATTCTAACCGCTGAAAAACTAGCCGACCTCTTCATCAGCAACATTTGGAAACTCCATGGACTTCCCTCCACAATCATTTCTGACAGGGAGCCTATGTTCACTTCCAAATTCTAGACTTCACTCCTAAAATCTCGGGACATTTCCCAAAAACTCTCCAGCGCCTATCATCTACAAACTGATGGCCCAACTGAACGCACCAACCAAACCCTAGAACAATATTTGCACTGCTTCATCAATTCCAACCAAAATAATTGGGATCTCCTCCTCCCTTTTGCCAAATTTGCTTACAACTCTGCATTGCACTCCTCTACTGGCAAAACCCTATTTGAAGTTGTCCTAGGTACCACCCCAAAACCCTTTCCTTCACTACCTACCACCTTCTCTACAGCTCAGCCTGCCTCACTCAATTCTTGGATTACAAAAATTTCTTCTACTTGGAACTCTGTACATGACTCTCTCAAAGCTTCAAAAGCTTCTCACAAACGCTTTGCTGACTGAAAGCAACAACCCAATCCTCCATACAAACCTGGGAATCTTGTTTACCTTTCCTCCAAGAACATTTCCACCAATACCCCCTCCAAAAAACTTTCCCCCAAGTACCTTGGTCCTTTCCCAATCAAACGTGCCATCAATGATGTCACCTTTGAACTTTCTTTATCTGACACTTACAAACTTGTTCACCCTGTTTTTCATTCCAGCTTACTGAAACCAGCTCCTTCGAATTTTCTTCAGAAAGTAACCAGCCTACTTGACCTACCGTTCCTGCTTCCTGTGCTTCACCAATCCATGTTTAAATGCTAAACTTTGCATTTTTGTTTAATTCTGGTGTTCCCCTTTTCCCCTTTCTTTTCCAACCCCCTCGACCATTCCCTTTTCCCTATTCACTGCTATGCCAATTGTTCATTCACTTTTTTTCCCGGGATGGGCAGGATGTCGGGTAGCCGTCCATATTTCAGTTATGAGACATGTAGTAGGAGTTAATTAGCAGCTTGCTTGTAATAAGGTATAAGAACCAGAGACCATTAGATAAACAAAGCTAGGAATGTACTGATAAACGCTACTAAGCAGAAATCAGAACTCCAAGGTCTCTTGCGGGCGGGATGGGAAACTATTTGCTTTTAATGTTTGGATTTTGCTAATTGCCTTCAGTTCGCTCACTGAAGTCCTGTACTATGTATCACACTCCTAATAAATAGTGTATTAGCACTGTTACATTTGTGTGTGTGTATTCAGTTCCTGACATTAGGGGAGGATTTTTGTAAATGGATTGAGAAGATTTATCAGAATCAATCTGCAAAATTGTTAATAAATGAGGACACATCAGCAAGCTTCCCCATAACAAAAGGGGTGAGACAAGGATGTCCGCTGTCTCCACTAATTTTTATTGCAGTTTTGGAAATTTTGCTAAATAAGATAAATGAGGACTCAGAGATACAAGGTCTAAGAGTTAAGAAAAGAGAACTGAAATTAAGGGCCGACGAGATGGTCATCTTTCTAGAAGACCTGAAGGATTCAATCTCGAAATTGCTGGAAATCTTACAAGGATTTGGAAGGTGGCAGGATACAGAATTAACAAAGAAAAGACAGTAATAATGACAATGAACATGACGAAAAAGCAGCAAATGGAATTGGAAAAAATATCAGAATGTCAATTAACTAACAAAATTAAATATTTAGGAATAACTATTACAAAGAAAAATCAAGAATTATTTGGAAATAATTGTCAAAGAATATGGATGGATGTTAGAAGGGCATGCAAAAATGGACTAAATTAAATTTATCATTTCTAGGAAGAATTAACGCTTTTAAAATGTCTCTACTACCTAAACTTATGTTTCTTTTCCAAAATCTATCAATAATTGGAAATGGGACAGTGTTTAAAGAATGTGAAAATGGGCTTCAAAAATTTATTTGGTTAAGCAAAAAACCAAGAATAAGATTTAAAGTATTACAGGATGCAAAAGAGTGAGGAGAGTTGGAAGTGCCATCCTTGAAGATGTATTATTATGCAAGTTGTTTAGATTGGATTAAAGATTGGATTATATTAGAGAAATCTACTTTAAAAGATCTGGCAGAAACTGATAATAGATTTGGATGGCATGGTTACTTATGCTATAACAAAGATTTTAATAATCGTTGCATCCAGAAAACTTTATTAAAGATCTGGCTCCAAAAACCCCCAGAAATATTATATAAAACTCCTAACTTAGACATCCCCTCAAGAAGCTTATAGGATTGCACCAATGAAGCAAGGAAAGCTTTTGACTTATCAAGATATAATAAAATGAGAAAGAGACAATCCAAAAATGAAGTCAATAGAAGAGTTAAAAACTGAAGGTCATCAGCTAAACTAGTTCCCTTGGTGCCAGTTGAAAGAAAGGTACAAAATGGACCAAAAATTATATGGATTTGAAAGACAAGAAAATGAATTAGATCAACTGTTGAAAGAACATCAAAATAAGAGAATCTCAAAGTTTTACAAATTATTATTAAAAAGGGACTTTGAATCTGAGTGAATAAAAGAGTCAATGATTAAGTGGGCCCAAAATAAAGGTCATCCAATTGAGTTAGAAGCATGGGAAAAAGTATGGAAAACAGACATAAAATTCATTCCAAATTTAAATTTAAGAGAAAATTATTATAAAATTTTACATAGGTGGTATATGATTCCAGAAAGACTTTAAAAAATAACCAAAAATGGAGATGCGAAGTGCTGGAAATATGGGGAAAAGATGGGGACTTTTTTTCATATGTGATGGACTAAGGCTAAGAAATTTTGGAAGGGAATTCATGATGAAATTCAAAAAATTTCCAAAGTTAATTTTGAAATGGTACCAGAATTTTATGTATTGAATATATTAGGCTAGAACCAGAAGATTAGAAAACAACAAAAGATATTATTGTATTTCATTACAGCAGCACGGCTGACATATGCACAACACTGGAAAGATAAAACAGATATTCAATTAGATGAATGGAAATTAAAAATGTTAAGACATGGTAGAGACTGAAAAATTAGCTAACTCTCTTAAGAACAAAACGGTTCAAAATTTTGAAAGAGAATGGAAAAGGGTAAAGCTCTGGCTAAATCTGTAAATGTCTGTGGATTGAGTATATCGGTATTTGATAAGATATGTATAAAGGAGAAGACAGATTCAACTGGAAACTTTTGATATACAGAAGCGGGGGGGAATAGAAGAATTATAATAATGATATACATATTTGTATCTATATATGCTTTTATGTATTTTGAAAATACTAAAAAAAATTAAAAAAGAGGAGACATGGGCCATTTCTGCACTAGACTGTTATAGCATTATTATTCAAATTACAACATCCTATGGAATCTTGGGGTTTGCAGTTTTGAGACAGGCCAGCCAGCCCCTCCAAAAACTGCAAACCCCAGGATTCCATAGGACTTTTCAAGTGGAATAATAATGCAATAACAGTCTAATGTGGAAATGGCCATACTATCGAATCTAAGAAAGTTTTTTGAAGGCATGGATATTTGGGTGTCATCAGCATGCTGATAGCACCCTGCCCCATGCTGCTGGATGATCTCTCCCAACTGTTTCATGTAGCTGTTAAAAAGCTTTGGAAATAGAATGGCACATTGTGGCATGCCATATAACAGCTTCTTTTTTCAGGAGCAGTTATCTCAAGCGCAACCATTTGGAACATGCCTGAGAACCTAAGATCAGAACCACTGCATCATAGTGCCTTCAGGACAATAGTCTTTTTATATATATATATATATATAAAATGTTGGATTTTATTCCACAAAGCAATATAAGAAAAAAGAGAATAAGAAAAAGGATAGAACATACAATCCACATAATTACAAAATGTAAACATAAATATACTTCAAGTGTAACTGATAGCGTTTCACAATAATAAATAACTACTGTTCCATGATATACACAAAATATTCTTTCGCACTGTCAGAGTCAAAACACAAGCATATTGCTCCATCCTCAATCTCTTTCGAAACTATATCAACATGACAGTATTGCACATTTTGAAATTCCCTAGTGCACTAACCTACATATTGTTGGAATAACCTTCTTTAACATACAGAGTCTAACTAAACTAAGCCTTACCTGAACAAATAATTTAGTAACATTTACAGACTTATAGTTAACAAGAAATCATTTGTCAATTAACTAACATTTTATAGAAAGGACCTCCCCCTCTGATGATGAAACAGCGTAGCACTTAACTTATCAATCCTCCTCCAAACTGGAAAATGAGACTAGATAAATAAATGTCTGAATGAATATGTATATACACCTGCAACCACACATGGGTAAGCATATATATATACATTTGCACATACACACATGTATATAGGTATACATACACACACGTATATAGGTATACATATCTACCTGTATACTAGTCATATTCACTTTCCACATATACTTATTTGTTATCAGAGTGAATACAAAAATTTCCCAGTCTCTTATTTCCACAATAGCCACTTTCACGAATTGTTTACTATAACCACCCTCTTTGAACCCCTATTTCTAGACTTCCCACTTTAAATCACATATTGTGTAAAATCTCAGACATATTTTCCTCTTAATCCATTAGTCAATCCCAGTTCTAGTATATAGATACTCCAAAATTGGTTGCCAAGTTTTTAAGAATTTGTCATCTGGTTTGTTCTCTATCATACAGGTAAGTGTTTCTATGCCCGCAATTTCAGCCAATTTTTCTATCCATTCTGTTTCAGGTGGTATCAATTCTTTTTCCCAGTATCTAGCAAGAGTAATTCTTGCTGCCATAACCATATGCCACATCAGTCTGCCATACCCTTGTTCTATTTGCTTATCCAGCTGGAAAATACCCAACAAAAAGAATTCCAATTTTAAATCTATTTTAACTTCCAATATTTTTTGAATTTTAGAAGAAATCCTCTTCCAGAATTCCTTAACCTTTTGGCACCCCCACCATTGGTGAAAAAAGGTACCAATCTCTTTATTACATTTTCAGCATCTATTCTTGGCATTCTTAAACATTTTAGAAATTCTCACAAGTGGGAGGTACCACCTAAACCACATTTTCAGCGCATTCTCTTGCAGGATGTAAGATCGTGTATATTTGAGACAATTTCTCCACACCTTTTGACAGTCATTTAAATATATATCGTGGCCTACATCACATATATTCTTTTGTGGTTTCTTCTTCCAGATTGATCTCCAGTATTAATTTATACATTTTTGACAGCAAGTGGATGTCTCCACTCTGCAACTTTTTTTCTAGGAGGGAAGGTTCCAAAGTTATACCACCCATTTCCATATCCTTTTTGAACCTCTCTTTGATCTGGAAATAGGGAAACCACTGTATAGTAATACCCTCTTTCTGAAGCTGTTGTTGTTCTCTCAGTTTAATTATCCCACCTTCTAAATATGCTAGATCTTTATAAGTATACCATTCTCCCTCTCTCCTTAAGCCTTTTATCTGAAGTGCTTCTGCTGGAGAGATGGTAGGTGGCAACTTAGCATATAAAAGGGGTTTGTATTTAATCCATATCCTAAAGAGGGATTTCCAAATAACATGTTAGAGGAATACTTTCTGCACCTCAGCTTTGCCATACCATAGGTAAACATGCCACCCGAAGTGCAGATCGTGCCCCTTCAACGCCGACAGCTTACGATTATTCAAGAATACCCATGGTCTTATCCATACTAGGTATGCTGCCACATAATACGTTCTTAAATCAGGCATGGAGAACCCACCTCGTTCACAGTGGTCAGTCATTGGTTTGAGCTTAACCCTCAGTTTCTTCCCACCCCAAAGAAATCTTACTAGCTCTTTTTTACAATTCTCAAACCACTTCAAAAGGATGGGTATCGGGATCATTTGGAATAGAAATAACATGCACAATAATATATTCATTTTAAACAATGATATTTTCCCTAATAACGTCAAGCCTAGTTGGTTCCAGGCCTCCAGGACAATAGTCTTGAAGATGACACCTAAAACCACTTTCAGGACATTTTCCTCAGCTGAGGAAGATGCTGATTTGTAGGGCAGAGTAGACCAAAGTCTGTTTCATTGAGTATCAGAAATTAAGATATCCAAATTTGTTTCCCAAAGAGTTTCTGCTTCATTCCCTACTATATGAATGCTGAATTAACCAGTTATAGATAGCTAACACTGTCCTTTTTGAATTTTAAACATGTTTAATTCACTTATCCTCTAACAAGGTTATTGATATAGGAACCCCCTCCATTCTGCAAATTATTTTTGGTAAAGAAACAGTTGCAACACATACAACCAAGGTGTGGAAGTTCCTTGTAGTTTTACATTGAGACCCCCTGGGGTGATTGGTTTACCCTGACAAAACAAATCCATATAATTTAACTTCTTTCTATTTTTTAAATAAGAGAAGTAACATCATTTCTTTGAAAAAGAGGATGGCCTACTATGACGCAGATGAGCGAAGGTGGAGGCAATTGCTTCAATATTAGTACAGTATTCCTCAAAAAGGTTTTGTGATTTCACCAAGTTTATTATTAGTTATTGTTACTACAGTTTAGACCTCCTTGGGGACACCCCTAGATATCATTTTGATATCAAACCATTCAGCTTTCTTCCACCACCCCGCTCCACGTGTTTGCGAGGCCACCGGACAAGCATGCAAACAGGCACGGCCGATAATTGCTGGACATTCCATTCTCCACTCAGACAGGCCGGACACAGCTGGTTCGTCGCTTCAGGGACCTCTCCGGCAAACACCTTATTACATATACGTGATACTGACAAAAGCTTCCTGCCTCGAGCAGGCTGCTGGACAAAGGTTGTGCCGTCCACTGGTAAGCGCTCCACATTTGCATACTGGCCACACTATTGTTAATTTGGCTTTGATTCCATCATGCAAAGTTGTGACCTTTCCAAGACATTGTCTTGCACCCAAAACTCATTGTTCATCTATGAGAATCCTTCCTCCAGCTCAAGTTCATTCGTTTTTGAACTTTTAACTTATTTTTACCAAATAATGTTGTGGAGAATCCAAATCTGAGAGTAGTGTGAAGTTATATACGATTATGTAAGTCCTGGGATTTACAAAGGCACCATCAATTTATAGATGTAAATCCAATCCTGCCATAAATCAAAGTCTGTCAAAAATAATCTTAAGAGAAGCTTGGTGAGATACAATATATTATGTATATATACATATGAATGATCCAGGGAAATCATATCTCAGGGATCCAAGAGTCTGAGATTTCAGAGTCTATGTGAAAGTCTGTGTCAAAATCTGTACCAAAGAATCTGTATCAAAACTTCAAAAATCCAAAAATAGAAAGAAAAGGTGGGGGGAGAAAAAATGCCAGTTGACCATCTTTCCCTTTTAGCAAACTGAAACTGAAGCTGTCAATGTTCAAATTGTATCTATGAAAAAAAAAAAATAATGTCCACCCCTGCTGTGGCAAGAATAGAAAAAAAAAGGGAACTGGAAAAAGAGAATCTGAACACTGGAAAGCTCATAAGCCAAAAAGTATCAGATACTGTCAAGTGCTGTCAAAGTGGATAATAATAAGCAAGTGTCAAATGGAAATTTATTTCAAAAATAAAGGATAAAGAAGAGAGATGCTTTCCAAAAGGAATCTTACTGAGAATCTTACTCCCTCTGAATATCTTTGGCTAATGAGTACAAAGAAAGGAGAAGCACTGCCACTCACTGTAGTCTCTTGGCACCTGTTAATCATAGTCTGTCCTTTGGCACTTAGGATAGGCTTGACTCATTTCCTAACACCTCGGAGTCACTGGATTCCAGGGAGTTGGCACTGTCCTCTTCCAGGTCTAGTGAACATAGACTCACCTCTTCCACATTCAGAGGTGATCCCATCCCAGTCTTCCTTGACTTAATCATTTTTCCACTGTTCCAGGTTCTTTCTCCCTCACTCTTGGTGACATCAGGGCAGTTGGCTATTTGGTGCCCCTGTTTCCTGCACTGCAATCAAAAGCCCAAATGCATTCTCCATGCACTTTTGCCACAGGGTTCTTGTGGTGCTCCTCTGCTGACACTACCTTTTGCATTTGGCTTAGCAGGGGGGCTCTGCCTTTGCTGGGCGGTCTTGACTTGTTGATGTAGGGTTTCCACTTCACCCACCAGCAGCATCACAATTTCATGATTGTTCTGCACTACAGTCCATTCCAAAATTTCTGGCTTCAGTCCTTCTTGGAAATACTGGATTTTTGTGGACTCAGATCAACCTGGTACTTGGGGGGCTAGATGTTAAAACTCTTCCATGTACTCAGCCACTGAACAGCTACCCTGCTTGAGGGACATCAAGTGCACTCCAACCTTTGCATGGCAAAAAGGGTCTTTCAATCTGGCCCTCAGCCTCTTCTTGTACAGGCAGAAATTGTTGAGCTCTGGGTCTCCCACATCGTACCCACCCACTAACCAGTCATTCTTTCTTCCCTCCTGCTGGGTCACCACACATCTCACTTTCAACTCTTCAGAGGGAACGTGTGTTCCCACACAGCCATAAAGCTGACTACCTGGATCAAGAAGAAAGGCAGACACTCTCTTTGTCCATCAAACATAGCCTTAAGCTGCCAGCTGCCTGGTGCAGGCAGTATTACAGCTGGCTGGACATGATGTGGTGCCCCTCTACCTTTGCTGTCCAGTGCCTGGGCTCCCATCTCCTGTGGCTGGAGGTGCTTGATCTACTTGGGGTGACACTGCCACTCCAGCTGTGTCTGGTGTTTCCCTGGCTCTGAACTGCATTGCAGCCCATATACATTGAACCAGGTCTTGGTTTTTGCACTTGTAGCCTCAGGACTTTACTTTTAGGATCAGGTCCTTGGTAACCTGCATCAATGGCATGCCTGATCAGTACATCCCACTTGGAAATCCTTTGAGCCCACAGCTGCTGACACATTGTGTTCCCCGAGGGAATCAGGGTCCACCCACTGGACCCAGGAGGGTCCTGAAATTCCAGGTGGATCACAGGCTAGCAGCTGTAACCTGTCTACCACCCCTTTGATTGTTTTGGTCTGTACCATGTTGGTGACATTCTCTTTCCCAACAGCACAGGGATCTGTGTCCAGATTGGATGCCTTACAATCAGATTGCATCATGCTGGGGACTGGAGTCTCAAATCAGAGTGGCAATTCAAGGAGCTCTAGCAATCTGTCATGTGTTGGCTAACTAGCTTACTCTCAAGAAAACACTCAAAAGTTAGCAGCAGCATTTATTGAGAAATACTAGTGTATAACAACTAGGAAATTTGCTAGAGCTAAGGTATATTGGTAAACAATCAGTTTATATAGAAGCATGTACTTTTGTATGCAAACAATTTCAATTTGTTTCCCAAACCCTGAAATGGTTCCCATGGGAAATAAAATGTTTACATTCTTTGATCTTGGGAACCTAACATCCTCCCAGATTTTCTTACTTGCTTTTCTAGTTGTTTTAACAATGTCTTCCTGGGATCACATACTCTCTTCAGTAGTTCCTCCTTTTCCCATTTCTTGTACAGAGCCCTAAACCAGGATGGATGTCTAAAGAATTTTCAGATGGACCAAGATTTAAAAGGGCTCTCTACAAGAAATGGAAAAAGGGGGAACCACTGAAGAGAATTCAAACAAACAAATAGCTAGCACATGTAGGGAAAAAGCCAGAAAAGCTAAAGTGCAAAATGAACTCATGTTTGCAAGAGAAGTCAAAAACAACAAAAAAAGCATTTTTCGTAATGTCTGTAGCAAAAAGAAAAACAAAGTGATAGTAGTGCCATTGTGAGAAGAACATGGTGAAGTAACAGAGGACAGAGAAAAGACAGAACTACTCAATACCTTCTTTGCCTTGGTCTTCTGCCAAAAGAAAAATAGTGTTCAGCCTGGAGAAAATGGAGGAGATGATGTAATAGGAGAAATGCAGCACAAAATAAGTGAAGAGGTACAAGAATACTGTTACTGTAGTTCCTAGTCCGGGCCTGTGGTCTACTAAATATAATTTGATATCAAGAAATTGGCCATCACAAACCATTCCTCTCCACGTGCTTGCGAGGCTCCCGGACAAGCACGAACATAGACATGGCTGAAATAGCTGAATAATACAAGATAAATACAGGCAGGCCAGTAATTTGCCGGAATGTAGCTTCAGGAGACCTCCAAGCAAGTACACTTTGAAAACACATTATGTATACACAATATATGTACAAAAGATCCCCTGGCCCGAACAGGCAGCTTGACGAGATTAGCGCTTCCGAACAGCCAACTGTCAGGCACTCCTCATTTGCATACTGTCTGCGCTATTGACAATTCTGTCATAATTCAATCATCTAAAGTACTCACCTTTCAGAGGTTTTGTCTCCAGCCCGAAACCAACTGTTTTCCCTAGGAACGGACTAGCCTACAGGCACATTTTCCCCTATAAGACCCCCTGATTTTGAGCACTTCTTCGGATCGCTCCTGGCTTCCATCCTGCCTTGCTGCCATTCCATTTGCCAAGCTTCCACGTGCTGAGAATCTCCGCTCCAACTGACTTTATTCTGGCTACCCGGGCTACAGGATCAGATGTAGTATTCCTCCTGAAACTTCTTCTTGAAATCCCCTATCTAATTTCCTCCCTTTACTTTCTTAGGTCTGTGTGAGTGAGTGTGTATGTGCGCAGTGACTGTCTTTTAAAATAATAAAAACAATTATAATTTACTTTTGATTGGTTTGTGACTCGGCCTGACCCCGTAAATATTGGGTTCAAGATCTTGCTAAGTTGCCCTGCCTCTTGCATTGCTACAGCTTGTACTCTGGCTAATTCCCATTCCCCATTATTTGGAGCACATTGAAGTGTCCCCCACGGGACCCCAGAAATCAGGGTAACAATACCTGACTACTCTAAAGGAATTCAAGTCATTAGGGCCAGATGAACTACATGCAAAGGTATTAAAAGAACTGGCAGAAGTAATTTCAGAGCCACTGGCAACAATCCTTGAGAGTTTTGGAGATCAGGAGAAGTCCAAGCAGACTCAAGAAGGGCAAATACTGTCCCTATCTTCAAAAGGGAGCTAAGCAATTATTGCCCGGTCAGCCTGACATCAATATCATAAAAGATACTAGAATGCATCCAGAGGAGGGTGACCAAAATGACGAAGGGTCTGGAAATCATGTCCTATGAGGAGTGGCTTAGGGAAGCTAGAAATGATTAGCCTTATGAAAAGAAGGTTAAGAGGTGACATGAGAGCCATGTTTAAATATTTGAAGGGATGTCATGTTGATGATGAAGCAAGCTTGTCTTCTGCTGCTCCAGCAACTTGGGCCATTTCTGCACAACATTGCTATGCCGCAACAGTAGTAGGTTGGTTCCTGTCCATGAGTCATGCTACCGCACAACGTCATCACTATCCAGCTGCTATCCTGTCCCCAAGTGTCACCAAAGTGCCATGTTCTGATTCCAGAAAAAATCTGTTAAGAGCCTCCTTTAGCACTTCAATCCCATCAGCCAGCTCAGTGCAGTACCATAATAGTGCTTAATTGCGCTTCCTGTGATTGTGATCCAGGAGTGGGTGGGGTGTGGCCATTGTGACAGAGGCCAAGGGCATGGCTAGCAGAGCAGCCTATTAACAGAGGGTGATCTAATCCAATTGTCTTTCTGACTGAAGAACCCAGCCCTAAGCTAGAGGGACGGGGTGTGAGAAAACATCAGATAGCACATATACTGGGTGTGTGAGTTAGATTGGTGATTCTTTCAATTAATTTCATAGAGTCAGAGCATCCAGTAAACCAGAAGAGGGCTTTCTGGGAGAGGGTTAGCTTCTCAAAGGCCTGTGTGGGGCAGAGAAGTAACCAAGCCACCTCTGAAAGGGTCAGAAAGTAGAAACCTGAGGAGGGAGGAAATAGACCTTTGTGCTGGGAGAGCCAAAGGGATGTGTGAGTGTGTAGACGAGTTAGTAAAATTAACCAAGAAAGAAATAAAAGCTTTTACAGAAGGACAAGATAAAATAGATCAATATCAGTTATTGAAAGGTTTACATGAAATTGGACATGAAGGAATTGAAAAACTAATGAAAAGATCTCAAATATATGGAGAATGGAAAGGGAGGCGGAAAATGATAAAAGGTATTGTAGACTCTTGTATATCATGTAACTTCATAAAAAGAGTATGAAAAACAAGAAGGAATATTATTGCCAGTAAGAGAATGGGCTCCATGGAGAATTATTTATCTTGACTTATTTATCTTGACTTATTTATCTTATTTATCTTGACTTATTTATCTTATTTATCTTAATTATTTATCTTGACTTATTTAGAATTATTTATCTTGAATTATTTATCTTGATATACTCAAGTGTGTGAGTATTGTGTGTATGTGTGTGTGAGGCCTCTTGATTTGTAATTTGTAATATGCTAAATAAATATTATGTGGAAAGACCCAGATCTGGTCTCTTATGCGTCTTATTGAAAGTCCTATAGTCTAATTATGTATTTACTCATTTCTCTGGATCCAAAAGAACTAAATTCAGATTGATAACACAATTGGTGTAGCCAGCAGGATCCAAGAGTGAGAATCAGAATTGGTGAAGGACTAGTAAATAGAGGCGCAAAGAGTAATATTGCTGAGGGGATGTCCCAACATTCGAATTTGGATTTGGGAAAGCCCAGGGAAAACCAAAAGGTAATATGGCTTTCTTTGGCAAAGGGAAAAAGAAGGGAGAATAGGTAGGTAATACTGTTTATGGGAATCCCTTCACGCATATCAGTGGTGAAATAAATAAAATGGACTTAAATGAGAACTTAAAAAGCAAAGCTCGGGATTGGATATACCGGCTAAAACAGCAAACCCTTAAGAGTGCCCAAGTAGAAGAAGGGTACAATAAGGGGGAAGCTTTCTTATTGCAGGGTATGCATAACCCTGAAGTTGATATAATTGAGCTATTATTTAAAGCCACTGGGCTAGTATGTGAGAAAGGAGAAATAATTGATGTAGGATGTCAACAGCGTACAGTCATTATACTGTTAGCCAGAGGCTTAGATAATCTTTGGAAACGATTATGTGAGTTAAAAGAAAGATTAGACATGGAATATAGGAAGAATACGACACTGACTATGGAAAATAGTCAGAACTCAGGAAAATATAAAATTAGAAGAAGAATTAGAAGACAAAAGAAAACAAATAAAAATACTAGAAGCAGGAATGGAGGATTTAGATCAACAAATTGAGGAAAATAAGAATAAGAAACAACAAATTAAAATTTTAAAGGAGATAATAACAGAAAGAAATCCTGAACAAGAAATCAAGAGAGCAAAATGTGGAGCCTGTCAGGCAAACCAGAAAACAGAAATGGGAGGGGGGTCATTAACAGCCTCTCATTCTTCAGATCCTTATGAGTGCTGTTATGATGGCACTTGCCCTGATAATCCTGATTGTGATCCTTGGAGTTTTGCTACACCAAACGCAAAAGGAAGATTAGGAATGAGACATAGGATAAATGCCTTTAAAAAGCCATCAATTACCTTTAAAATAGACCAAGATGGAAATGCTGATTCTATATTGCAAACCACAATAACCAATGACATGGTTAGCAATGCTGATTTAAAAGAAATAAAAAAATACTATAGGACCAGTGGGAGAAAAGCCTGTAGAATGGGCAGTAAAATTATGGGGAGAAGTATCAAGAAATGGACTAAACATAGAGGAAACGATTAGATTATTGAGAATGTATAGTGAAATGAGAGATGTAGTGCAAGACCTTGCTAAAATTGGGTTAGGAGCCTCTTTAAGAAGCTGGGTGTTAGAAAATGGTGGAGGAAAAGCAAAGAAAGAAGTGATGTCTCGGGAACAAAAGTTTGAAGAAGATGCGGTTGAATTTTGTATGATTATACACAGGACTATACTTGGCAGGACTATTTGCACCGGGGGATGAGCTAGTTAGTGGAAGGATAGTCGTGTATAATGGATCTCCTGAAGAATTGGCTAGTGAAGCTGAGGGAGCTGAGGGGATGTTCCGTTTGCCTTTAGATGGACTAACTAGAGAATGGAGATTGGCATTAGGAGTTAGAGACCCATTGTCAATAGAGGGTTGGAAGGAATTAAAAGCCTTACTGAAGGACGTAAAGAGACAGATTTTAAGTACAAAGCCTGCTGGGAAACCATCTATAAAAGAAATGTTATATTCTAATGCTACAGCTTATCAGAATACTGTGCAAACAGGAAAAAGGAACAACTGATTTTACAGTGAAAAGGGTGAGAAATTAAAACGGGGAAACCTGAAGGAGATAAGACAACAGCTCCTTCAGAAAGGGTGTAGATTTGGAGAAAATTAATGGAGCAAGGGTGGAATATGGAAAAATTAGACGGATTGAATACTGAAATTCTGAAAGAACTGCTTCATAAAGAAGCTAAGAAACCTAGTGCCCCACCCAAGGAGATTAAAAAGATGAACAACAGAAGGGGAAAACTGTCACCATATGCGATCCAAAGGATCCAGAGATTTCAAAGGGTCCAGTTGAAATTACATACCAGACACTGGGAGAGGCTTTAAGCCAAACAACAGAAGAAGGGGATTCTGAATAGGGGTGCCCTGCTGCCAAAGTAAAAAGCTATCAAATTAAAACAGGCCAATGGCAGTATATGGGAAAATTAATATTTGAGCCTGGTGATAGCCAAAAGTACATAATCAGTACCAACTTGAGGGGTAATGAATACAAAACTTTACTAGATTCAGGAGCAAATGTTAGTATGACTATTAAGTGGATACCGGGAAGTAAAAAACTTAAGAATGTATTACTAGAAGAATGTATTACTTCAGGAGAACCTACTGAAAAGCCTCTTATTTTGGGAACTATTTTTGCGGCTGGAATACCTATTAAAACTGAATTTATTTATGACAAACAAGGAACTGAGGTCATGATTTTAGGAATGGATGCTATGGAAAAGTATGAAATATGGTACACTACCACAGGTTATCCATTTCTTTTTGGAGTAACCACTAATCAGTTTTGCTCTTGGTCCACAAAAGATTGTGGATTTTATTGAAAGCAGAGGTGTGATTAAGTGTGGGGAGGGAGCTTGGGTGTGATAATGATATTAAAAGGGGTGCTGCTTCTCCAGGGAGGGAGAAAAGAAAGCAGGCATAGTCTGTCTGTGCCCTGGGCTAGCCCAAGCAAACATTGCCAAGCAAGATTTCCATTATCTTCCTTTCCCTTTTGTACCCACTCTGCACAATCACACACCCATCCACCCCTTTGTGATAGGTGTGCCTAGCTTGTCCTCTCTCAGTGACTCCCATGGCATGGTAACTTTCTATCACCTCTCTGTGTTTATGTTAAATTTCTCCTTTGAGTTAAAACTTTTTAAAATATATTTTTAAGCATTATAGCTTTAAGCATTATAGCTCAAAAATTGTTGTGCTAGTATGACTTCTAAAAACAACAAAAAAAAAATCCCTCAATCAATCATGACCAGCAGGGTACGGTGAAGGCAGGGATGCTGTAATGCGTGTGGCCAAAGATGTGTAATGTATGGCCAAGGATGCTGTAATGCAGAAGGAACACCAGTGGCAATACTGCTACTCATCTGCTTAAGGCAGAAGAGTGCACAAAACAGCATTCATAACCCAACAGCATTGTGCAAATGGCAATGCTGGGATTGTAACAGAAAAATGTGCTAATGGGGTATGGCGCGGAAAGGGCCTAGGACATGGAACAATGGATTCAAAGTACAGGAAAGGAGATTTCAACTAAACTTCAGAAAAACTTCTGGATGGTAATTGCCATTTGACAGTGGAATACACTGCCTTGGAGTATGGTGGAGTCACTTTTTTTGGAGATTTTTAAACAGAGGTTGGATGGCCATTTGCTTGGGGGTGTTCTGAGTATGTGTTCCTGCATGGTAGGGGGTTGGGCTTCACAGCTGTTGTGGTCTCTTCCAACTCTATGATTCTATAACTCTATGAGTCAGTGCTCAGAAACAGGTGACAACTCGAGAGGCATGGCACAGGGAACAGCAACCCCTCCACATGCTTCTGCTAGCCCAGCCTTCTAGAGCCATGCTCTCATACCAATTCAAGTTTGAAAGCTGCCTTCAATGGGGACTCAAAGAAGCTGTTGTTCTTTTTGACCCAAGTTAAGGGCTTTATGTGTGAGTGCCAAGGTGTGCTATTTATCAGTGCAGCTGGAAGGGGAGGCATGGGGGTAGCAGAGTTAGAAGATTTCCATGCATTCATGACTAGCTTTTGTATCTACTTTGAAGAGCCATTCCAGCAAGAGGACACATCACCAGCATCCAATGATTGAGGCAGGGCAACAAGTTGATGGCAGAATATATGGTGGAATTTTGTCACCTGGCCGGGCACACTCTAACTGGTCAGAGATGGCCAAGATGCAATATTTCCACAACAGACTGAATCTCAATATATTGTACAGGAACCCCAATACTCTGCTGCGGGGAAGCCCCAACACCCTGCTGAAATGGGTGTGGCTGGCTGGAGAGGTGGAGGCAAAGTGACTGTGAAGTTTGCCAAGCAGAGACAGTTGTGGGTGACCAAGCCAGCAGGAGGAGGTGGGGTGGAAAGTAGGCCAATCAGGAACCTGTCAAGCTGGCACTGTGGAAGAAGGAGAAGTGGATGAGGTTTGACCTGTGCCTGCGGTGTGGAAGAGAAGGGTATCACACCACCTAACTGTCCAACACTTTCATGGAAGCGCTAGCTGACTACACCAGCAATGAGACTCAAAAGGGAGATTCCTCCATCTCATCCTCTTGTCCTCTGCCCACCTGCCAAGCATGGTAGAACACGCATGCACACACACCTTCCCTCCTCCTGCTCCCCCATCTCATCTCTTTGTCTCCTGCCTCCACTGAGAACAAGAGAATGCTGTCATGGACAGGATAACTCCAATCCTAGAAATTCAGTCTAAAAGTTCACAAAAGCTTTATTCAGGAATTTCAGAGTAACAGCAGCACATTCTGGCAATTGCCAAGACTAAAACTCTATTGGATTTACAGTGTCTTATAAGCAGTAACATTAAAAATTTGTGTGTGCATGGCCCCTATTTGCTGCTAATTAAAACGTTCTTATCACAGGCTTACTTTCCACCTGCCAGTGTCCTGGCCTTATAACTGCCTTTGTTTTCCTCTTATCCAGGCTCGTTAGCATAGCATCTCTTTGTTCCCAAAACACAGTTTTCTCATTCATTTTCCATCATCCCCTTCCAGCCTCCATTGTCCTAAGTGTTACATAGCATCAAGCAGTGAAGCATTACATGGCAAATAACATGATATGAAAATCCATGGTGAATTACATAGCATTATATGATATCAAACATCAAAATACTATGTTGCATTGGAATGGCATTAGGACAGTATGGCAGGGAAGTGAAGCTGACCTTGTTACCAGGGCATACGCCCCCACTCCATGATATGGTATAATTGGCAAACATAATCTAATTGTCATAAAATAAAAATAATACAGCTGAAAAGCTATGCTGGCCAAAAGGACTGAACACGTGCAATGTGAAAGTAGGACAGATTGGACTTCAGGATGCAGCCAGGTCATAGTCAAGGAAGCTCCAGTAATAACGAGCTTGCAAATGTCCCTCCACAACTCAATCTTTCAAAACAACAGCATCCAAAACTACCAACTGATTGTCTTCAACCTGCTTCTTCTGCCTGCCAACTTTTTCCTTTGTTCCCTCACCTGTCCAGCCATTAAGGAGCTACCATGATTCCCATCAGTCCTTTGTCACCTAATGCTAAGGCCATTAGCTTGTTCTGGACCCCAGAGTTTACTCTGACAGAGAGCTATTAACACCTTCCCCCTCAGGGCAGAAACAGGGTATTTAAAACCTGGCTCTGAGACAGATAACTAGTAATACTCTATGTCTAGACTGTCACTCTGCTGCTCTGATTTCCATTCTTGTACTAGCCTTGGACTATTACTCTGAGCCTTGTTGCTTCATCTCTTCTCTGAAGCATAGGTAAATATCACCCACTTCTCTCTAACTCACTATCCAATTTTTCCTCCCTTTTCCTTCAGTTAGCCTTATGTGACTGTGAGACTGCTTGAAACTTGTAGGCATATGATTGTTAATTCTCCCAATCACACAAACATTCTTTGAATCCCCAACTGGTGTTCCTGCATTAGTACCAATACAGACAGGTGTAAAAGCTCCTGCTAGGTTACCCCGCAGGTCTCCCCTTTGAGCTAATATTCCCCACTGTTTAACAGAGGCACTGGTATTGTGGGTGGACCTCTGAGTCATCCACCTTTTGAAATAACCTGACATACAAATACACATGCATGCCTTCCCTCTTCATGCTCCCCTGCCTACCCATACATTTGACTAACTGTGTGAAGGAAGCAGAGGCAGCAGCAAATAATTAAATTTGCTGAGATTAAACTCACAAATGTAGAGGAAGGATTGTATTCCTGTTGATGTGGCCCAGAATTGCTTTGCCTTTTTTGCTGCTGCACCATCCTGTTGATTAATGTTTAGCTTGTTAAATACTAAGACCCTTAGATTCTTTTTGTGTGTATTACTTTCAAGCCAAGTGGCACCCATTCTATATTTGTGTATTCCATATTGTGTGTACCCCCTGCCATATCCTGGTCTGCTGGATGTGTACTGAAATAGTGTATTGTAATCAGTATAGAAGTACTGCTGCAGAACTCCACTAAGCTTAGTTGTAATGCTAGAAGTGGGAACCAAACATGGGTCTATTTTAGTCTCAGCAACTTTGGAAGGAGTGTGCTCTGTTGCCTCCCTTTTCTACAAATTAAAACTACTGTCTACCTCGGAGTGAAGTTTGTGGCATGTGGGTCAGTTGGATGGATATACTTACTCAGGGAACTACCCTGGACCACAGACTTGCTCAGAGTTTGCTGAATGAGACAGCGGTGGAGCAGCAATGGAAAAACGTCAGCCAGATATAGCCTTGGAAGGTGTAGTGAGGAGGGGGTTGGGCCGTGTTATGGCACTTCAGAAAGAAAGATGCCCAGCAAGGAGGAGGAAGAGGAAGGAGGACATGTGAGAGACAAGAGGAGAGACAAGTGTGATGAGTGAGCAAGCAGTGTGAAGCAGAAGCCAACAGACTGCATACAGATCATACAGCCTCTGAATCTTTCCTGCCAGGAGAGGATGCTCAGCAGGGGCCAGGAACAGTGGTGACTTCCAAAGAGGAGTCAGTAACTCAGCAGTACTCAAAAGAATGGGGAAAGTCCAAGAAGGAAGGAAGTGGTGGCATCAGTTATCCTCTGATACCATCTAGTGGTCTCTGGGGGGCAATTTCAGCTTCACTGGACATTGGGAAGGACTGTTTAAGACTGTAAGAGATTGACTCCTCTGGACAGAGGCCAGGGGATCACACTGCTCACAAATGAACGGGTCTTGCCTTGTGGGGAGGGGTTGTCTGCAATAAATATACATAAATCACCCTTCATCATCCAGTGTATAAAGCTGGAAACTAGGGCTTTTGAAGCCCCCTTCCCTATAGAGGAGGGACCAACTGCAACAGAGTTATCTGGTACATGACTGTTAGCTGAGACACTGCACCAAAGCTATTCTAGCACCCACTCTGGGTACCTTGCTGCTGCAGTATGCAGGTTGGAAGAGAACTGCCAGATCAGGAAAACTAGGCTCAGGGAGTGATGAAGAAGAAGGACCAAGAGGCCACAGAGCACAGAGTTGGATTTTCGGAACAAGGTGGGTGGACAGCAAGGATCAGGGAATGTTGTATTATTTTCAATCTGGACCCTCCAGCCTATGGCAGATCATAGAATCATAGAAACATGGAAGAGACTACAGTGGCCATCGAGTCCAACCCCCTGTCATGCAGGAACACACACTCAAAGCACTCCCAGCAAATGGACATCCAGGCTCTGTTTAAAAACTTCCGAAGAAGGTGACGCCACCACACTCCGAGGCAGCATATTCCACTGTTGAATGGCTCTGACTGTCAAGAATTTCTTCCTGATGTTTAGGTGAAATCTCTTTTCCTGTAGTATATATCCATTGCTCCATGTCCTAGTCTATGGAGAAGCAGAAAACAAGCTTGCTCCATCTTCAACAGGACATCCCTTCAATAGGCTCAGATCAATGGGCTCAGACCCTTGCTGGTACAGTAGGTGGCCCCTGGTTGCCTGGTGGGGAGCCAGTGCACCATCAATGCTGAGCTGGCTGCATGTCGGAGTGTGATGTGCAGATCAGAGGCACCATCTCACAAGACAGTGAAGATACAGGCCTGGAGACAGTCCTGAAGCTATAGGAGAAATTAGAGGTGGCCAGGGACATGATCCAACAGATGTGAGCCACCATGAGAATGGAGTGCTGGGAGTAGCAGGCACAGCAGCTGGGGTGGCAGGAAGGGGACTGGCTCCAGAGGTGGTGGGAAATAGGGTCCCAAGACCAGGCCCACAGCAGGTGCAAGGAGCAGGGCACATCCTACCACTGGCACCTCCAGTGCCCCAGGTTCCTGGGGTAAGGCAGCTGAACGCCATGTTTGACAGCCAGGGTGAGAGGTACTTCTAGAACCAGGTTGCTGAGTTCATGGCTGAAGAGTTGAAGGTGTGATATATGGTGGCACAGTTGGAAGGGCAAGCATGTAACTAGCTGGTGGGGCTGTAGGACACTCAGTCTCCCCAACTGGGCTATTTCTGTCCATTCATGTATCATCTTAGAGCCCGCTTCAAAGATCCATTATGTCAAACCAAAGACCAGGCCCACCTGATGTTACTGAAACAGGGGAATCAATTGGTGGCCAAATATGCAGAGAAGTTTCAACAGTTGTCACCACAGGTGACTGACTGGTCAGAGACCAGCAACATCCAGTATTTACAAGAGGGCCTGAAACCAGAGATCTTCAAGTGGGCTGTAGTGAGGAATAACCCTGACGCCTTGGTGGAATGGATGCTAGTGGTAGGTGAAGTAGAGACCCATGACACTGAGTCAAGACAGCCCAGCAGAAACAGAGCCCACCAGGCAAACCTAAAGCCAAGGGCAGTTGCAGCAAGGCAACCTGGGAACCTAATAGTGAATGGGAGAAATGAATGTACCAGGGACTATGTCTACAGTGTGGTCATGAGGGACTGTGACGGAGTACAGAGTGGTAGTACCCCGAGTGGTAGAAAGGCCGCCCTGCAACAGGTTGGCAGGCAACCAGAATGAGACTTTTGCATGAGCATCTCTACAAGGGGGTCCTGGTTTACCAAGATGATGTGTTGATTTATAGCTGCACCTATGAGGAACCTGTGGTACTGATGAGAAAAGTGTTAACCAAGTTGCTGGTTAACAATCTATATGTCAAACTGTCAAAATGTGGATTTCATACCGACAAGCTAGGTTACTTAGGATACAGAATCTCAAATTAAAGCATAGAGATGGACCCTGCCAAAGTACAGGGGGTGTTAGAGTAGGTGTTCCTACAGACCCACAGCTGCAGAGTTTTTGTGGGGTTGCTAATTTCTACCAGCAGTTCATTCCATATTTTGCCCAAGTCACACTGCCTTTAACTGACTTGCTAAAAATGAAGATTTAAAAACAGAAGGTGGGGAGGCAGTCCTTGAAAACCCCAAACCTAGTGATAAAATGGACACTGGGATGTCAGCAAGCTTTTGAGTAGCTGAAAAGACTACTCAGTTCAGAACCTATTTTAAAACACCCTGATCCTACTAATCCATTTGTAGTCCAAGCTAATGTCAGTAATTCAGCAACGGGGCCTGTACTCTTGTAGAAAGATGAGGAGGACAAATTGAGACTATGTGCCTACCTGTCCACAAATTTGACGAGGCAGAACTTAATTGGCTAGTTTGGGAAAAAGAGGTGGCTGCCATAAAAAGGGCCCTGGAGATGTGGAGACACCTTTGGAAGAAACTTCATGCCTCTTCAAGATCTGGACTGATCACTGGAATCTAGTGGTATTACAAACCCCCAAAGGCTGAGTCTGAAACAGGAGCAGTAGGCTAAGTTCTTCTACAATTTAGATTTATCATCAAATGCTTGCACAGGAAAAAGAATTTATTGGCAGACACAATGTTCCAATTGCCTCAGCACGAGTGCCAAAGACTGGAAGTAACTGGCACTTTGTAACTTCCCAACAACTGAGGTCTGCAGTCACAACCCAAAGACAAGCCCAAGACAAGCAGCCACTCCAAGAGGTTCCAAAAACCCTCTCTAGAACAAGCAATGAACATGGCTTATAACCCAGAGACTGATGAACAGATGGAAAAGATAAACCAAGTGTTAGAACAGTACCAGCATCTTTATATTAACTAAGAGCAAAATGATTGGGAAAACTTGGTCCTCTTTGAAGAAAGGGCATACAACAACGTGGTGCAGCACAGCATGGGGCATGTCTCATTTGAAACTGTGCATGGACAAACACTGAAACACTTGTCACTCCTTGAAGTCATCCAAACTGACCCACAATCAGTGACTGATTAGGCCAACAAGTTTAAAATAGCATGGCCAGCCATTATATCCACATTCCAATATGCCAAAGCCACATATAAAAAAAACAGGTGGATCGCAAACGAGACAAGAACTAGGATATCAAATCTGGAGTTAAGGTGTACTAGCCTACCAAATTCATAAAGTCCCCTCAGTTTTCAAAAATTTAGAGCCAAAATATGTAGGACTCTTCAGAGTCAAAAAATTGATCAGTTCTGTGACTGCTGAGTTGGAACTGCCCAAGCCTTACAGGAAAATTAATCCTGCATTTCATTTCAGCGTACTCAGATCTGCAGCAGATGCTGACACTTGGCAACCAATTCCAGAAAAAACCCTCTCCCCAATAATGGTGGGGAAAGGTCAATACTTCAAAATATCTGAAATTCTGGATTCCAGAAAGCACAGAGGGTGACTCCAATATTTAGTAAATTGGAAACATCTCTCAACCAGTAAAAATGAATAGGTAGATGCCCACTATGTTAGGGCTCCTGGGCTGATTAAGAAGTTTCATATCACCTACCCTCACAAGCCAGGCTAAAGTATGGGGAAGTGACTTTAGGGAGCAGAATGACAGGTCACTAAGCTTCCCTATCATGGAAAATACTAGACTATTGAATTGTGTTCTTTACTAATTATTACCATGTATGCAATCGTTGCTAAAGGGGGCTACTGTGTGTTACCATACCCAACTGCCCCTCTGGAGAGATATGCAGTTTTCACAAATTGGACTTATTAATGACTGGAGAATATGATTAGGGTCATGCTGACCAGAGATGTGTCTGCGGTCATGAAAGTTATGAGGAAAACCCCAATGTTGATGAGTTTGTGCTAATCCCTTCACTATTTCAGGCTCTTTGCATTTTTGAATACAGTGGAAGATGAGCTGCCCAGATAAAGCAGAGACTATCTCATCCTATGGAGAGCTTCCCTATACACCCTACCTGACTGAACATTCAGAAATTACCATGAGTCCCTTTGAGTCTCCTTCTGGGAGAAGACCAAGGCAAAGAAGGTGCTGAATAGTTGTGCCTTTTCTCTGTTCTCCACTATCATTTCACCATCCTCTCCATGCACAGGACATACAATTTCTTCGGTTCCTTTTGCTATGAACTAAAAAAAGCCCTTTTTATTGTTTTTAACCTCTCTAACAAGCTTGAGCTCATTCTGTGCTTTACCTTTTCTGACTTTCTTCCTATACTTGCTGGCTATTTGTTTGGATTCCTCTTTGGTGATTTCCCCTTTGTTACCCACAAACATGGGTGACTCAGGGGTCTACCCATGATACCAGTACCTCCATGCAAAGATGAGAAATTATTAGCTGAAATTAGGAGGCCTGCAAGAGAGGGATAACTGAATGAGATCTTTTACACCAATGTTTAGCAGTACTTCTGCAAGGAAGAACCAGCCAGAGATCTAAAAATTAAGCTTAATTGTGTTTTATTGGGGGAAATAATCACACACCCAAGATCCAAACAGTTAGCGATCACATAAGGCTAACTGAACAAAAAGAGAGGAGATAGCAAGATTTCAGGGCATAGTGGGTGATATTTGCCAATCTAGAAGAGCAGCAAAGAAGCAGTGATATGGCTTAGACTCATGGCTAGGGACAGTACACAATTGGAAATCAGAGTAGCACAGTGGTGATTGGCAATAGGTGTACTGCGAGTTGACTGGCCAAAACTAGGGGTTTATATACCCGATTTCTGCCTGAAGGGGCAAGTGTGTGAATGGCTCTCCAGCTGAGTAAACAATGAAGTTCACAGAGTGGTCAATAAGGTCCAGAATGGGCTAATGGTCTCATTAGGTGACAAAGGGCTAATGGTTGCCCTGATAGTTCAGTGCTTGTCAGACAGGTTTTAGGACAAAGGAGAAGTTTGCGTGGTCAAAGGAAGAGGAGTTAAGACGATCAACAGTTTGGTGGGAATCTCACTATTGTCCAAAAAGTTAGAATTGTTAAGGCTAGCTGCAAGTCTATTATCTTTAGAACTACCTGGTGGTTTCCTGACTATGATCTGACTACGTCTAGAGGTGTTCTCTGACCTAATTCACAGCACATATGTTCAGCCAGTCTTTTCCTCTTATCCAGCTTGGCCATACAGCCATTGGAGGGCACTTTTCATATCAATGCCAATTAATATATTTTGCCAATTAAATCATATTTCACCAATTAAACCATCTCAAGATGTGGGGTGTACAGACTGGTAACACCCTTTCTTCTACACGTCCCTTTTAAATCTTAGATCAGCGCAAACTTTTTCAGACATCCTTCCTGGATTTTTTAGACATCCCCCATTTTTCCTTCTCATTGTAATTGTTTGAAATTGTGTCTTCAGTATTTCACTTTTTAAAAAACTCCAATCCATCATGAACTCCCTTCTCTTTTAGTATTCCTTACCATGGGATCACACCCAGTATAACTTTATTGAAATCAGCTTTCTTAAGGTCTAGAATGGATGTCTGACAACAATTGGCTTCCTCTTTCTGCTGTATAATAAACTCTAGGAGAACTTACTACTGTAACTCTCAGAGTTTGTTCATGGATATTCGGTCATCCAGTACATGACATTCATCTAAGCAGGAAAAATGAAAAGCACAAATATAGAATTGGAGACACTTGGTCTGAAAATAGTACATATGAAAAGGATATAGGTGTGATAACTGAAGCCCCTGTCAGAGCTGCTGATGACAAGCAGCAGCTGTTGGTCCCTGTGGCTCTGGCTGGAGATGACAAGCAGCAGCTGTTGGTCCCTGTGGCTCTGGCTGGAGATGAGTCCTGCAACTTGAGAGCTCCCCCTGCTGCCATGGGCCAAGCAGGCTTGAACGTTCCTCTGCCTGCTCCTGTAGGGCAACAGGGATCCGACTCTGAAGATGGTTTGGAGCTTGTGCCAATCAGCCCACAAACAAGGCGGAGACTCAAGAGAGCTGAGCAAAGGGAGGCTTCCTTGATTAAGTTCAAGAAGCAGTGACTAGCCACACCTGTGTCTTGGGCTATATAACTGCCTGCCTGGAAGCTTTCCTTTGCTTGTGGCAAACTCCTTTCAAACCCTTCTCTTGCCTGTTCTTTGCTCCCAGCACCTGGTTCCTGCTACCTTGAGTTGATCTCTTGACCCTTGGCTTTTGGAACTCTGACTTTTGCTTGATGCTCTGGTAAATGAACTCCCTTGTGTAAAGTGCTTGCTTGTCTCCTCTCGGCTGGACTTTGCTGGCTGTCACACTCCCTTCTCTGGGCTGGCTCGCCGCCCAGGTCTCTGACCTTGACAATAGGAATCTTAGTAGAACCACAAGCTAAACATGTTTCAGTAGTATGATGCAGAAGCAAAACAAAACAAACCCAATACAATTCTGGGCTGCTTCAACAGGAGTCTCTTGTTTAGACTGAGGGTAGTAGTAGTCCCACTCTATTCTGCTTTGATGACTTCCCCTGGAATATAGTATCCAGTTCTGGGTACTACAGTTCAAGAATGATATTGACAAGCTAAAAACGTCCAGAGAAGAGCAACCAAAATGATCTAAAGCCTGGAAACCAAAGTTTATAAAGAATGACTGGGGGAACTGGGTATTTTTAAGAAAAGACTGAAAAGTGACAATGCTACCTATTTTGAACTATCTCATGGGATGTCGTGAAGAATATAGAGCAAGCTTGTTTTCTGTTGATCCGAAGAGAATACATACCAAAGGATTCAAATTACAAAAGAAGAGATTCCACCTATATTAGAAAAAACTTTTTTTAACTGTAGGAAGTGTTCAAGAGTGAATTAGGCTGGGTGGACTCTCTATTTTTGGAGGTCATAAAACAGAGGCTAGATAAATACCTTTCAGGAGTCCTTTAATTGTGTATTCCTGAGGAAGGGGGTTGGATTAGTTGGTCCTTGTGTTCTTTTCTAGGTCTATAATTCTATGGATTTTGTACTCATTCTTGTCAAACATCTGCATTTTTGAAAACAGCCTAAAACATCCACTTTCAAAATAGGCACATTCACTGGCTGGAATTATTATTACAATAGCACATCATTTTTATTCTATTAGTTCTACATTTAACATAAGCAGTAGAGTAATGATAATATAGATGTAGTCTAAACATTATATAATTATAATATTAAATAGATTGACAACTTAGGTATCGACATTTTGATGGAACTTTGAAGAAGTGTAACAACCTTATAATAGCTGTCATTCTCTAAAGAACTGGAAGTCAAGCGTGTAATATTATTATCCCTGTCTGAATTGTTGAAGTTAGTGTGTTAGTTTAATTAGTTGTTTGTTCAGTTTAGGTAGTAGATATCTAGTTGTTTGGGTGTGTATGTTTCTTTATATGTTATTTTATATTAGTCAAAAGTATAGTCAACCTGTTACCCTAAAATGTGGGTGATTCAGGGATCCACCTGTGATTCCAGTGCCTCTGTGAAACAGTGGGGAACATTAGCTCTAAGAGGAGGCCTGTGGCGGGGGGGTGTTATGGGTAACATAATAGGATCTTCTATACCTGTGTATACTGGTATTAATGTAGGAACACCAGCTGGAGATTCAAAAGCAAGCTTGTATGTTTTATTGGGGGAATTAACAATTATACACACAAGATCCAAACAGTCCTGCAATCTCACAAGGCTAGCTGAAGGAAAAGGGAAGAAAGTTTGGATAGTGAGAGTTTAGGGCATCATGGGTGATATTTACCAATTCAGCAGACAGGAAGCAAAGTGATGTTGCTTACACTAGGAGTCTTAAGGGCAGCACAAATCAAGAACTGGAGTGGTAGAGTGATGGTCAGTATGACAAAAGTACTATGATTTATCTGGCTCAAAACTCTTTTTTTCCCTTTTTTTTTTTGCACTGAGGGGGAAGGAGTCAATGGCTTTCTGGTAGATAGACAATGGGATCTGGAGAGTTGACAACAGGGTCTGGAATGAGCTAATGGTCTTTGCATTAGATGAGAAAGGGACTGATGAGAATCATGAAGCTCCTTAATGGTAGGACAGGTGAGAGGACAAAAGGAGAATTTCAATGGACAAAGGGAGAAAGTCAAAGGCAATCAGTCATTCCATGGAAGCAGGTTTGGGTGCTATTGTTTCTAAAGGTTGAGTTCTTAAGGGGCGTTTGTAAGTCCTTTGTCTGGAGTTTCCCAGACCTAGCCATGCCCTCAGGTCTCATTCTGACCTAGTTTTGCAATGCACATGTGCAGCCAGTTCCTCTTTGCCAGAAAGCTTCCCAGTCATAGCAGGGTATAATTTATATTTCATGCCAATTAAATCATATCTGCCTATTAAACCAGATCAAGAAGTGGAGGTGTATGGCCTGGCAACAGGCCCTTCACATTTCTGGGTGTAACTTTCACAGATTTGATTATTTGCAAGTTTCTCTATGCCTTGCCCCCCGCAAGCACTTCTTTTCTGAGGTTTTCTGAGAAAACCTTTCTTTTCGGTGGCTCCAAACTAGCCACACAGCTCTTTAAAAATCTCACCTCTGGTCCTCCTCTTCCATCAGCCACTGCCTGGCCGGCTAAGGATGGATAACAGCCCTTTTTCTCAGTACCACAAACCCTCTCCCAATGCCACTCACACACCCATAGAGGGAGATGGGCCAGAGAAGAGGTATAGTGCCTCCATGCCAACCCATCCCCTTTACCTCTCCTTTCCTTGACCCAATTTGGACCCTGGGTGCCTCTTCTCCCCACCATGCCTTGGCCCCCTTCTCACAGAAATACACACATATTTGTGGTTTTTCACATTTGCAGGGGTTCTTCACTCCTAACCTTAGCAACTGTAGAGGGTCAACTATATTTTCAAAAACATATTTTTTTAAAAAAAAATAGGCATCTTCAACAAACTCACCAGTACCTCAATATTACATAGGAGTAATGCAACAAAGTGTGGAAATTCACAGGAAACACCTCCTTGCACTCATACTGAGTAAAACACTTTTATTACACAAAAATGACCTCAACACCACTGGAACAACACTAGATAGGAATAATACACAAGACACAAAACTCCCACAGGAGTTTTCTGTATCTATGGTGCGGGGGGAAAAAAATCTGTATGTCACAAAACAGCCTGGAACACACGCTTTTAAAATACCCACACTCACCAAATTTACCAGTGGCCTAAGAATAGATGGGGACGATATAAGAAACTGCAAATCTTCCATGAATAAAGTCGAGTTTAAATACAAAGGAGGCCTTTTGTTTTACAAATATACAGTAAAAGATATGCATGATTATTATGTTCCACACCACTATCTTCAGCGATGCTGAGTAATCTCAAGGTGTCTTAGTTCAGAACTAGGTATATGGCTTTTGAGAATTATCTTTTTCCTTAAACTTCAACTATAATGTTTTTGATTAACATGAATTACACTACATGAATCATGCTGTGATCATTAAAACATCTCCATTGATAGACGCACACTCGCATGTTCGTCTGACACTTGCAGACCTGGAGCAGCGTTTCCGCGACAGGATTCCCACCCGCCCAAAGTCGACTTCTCTCTCACAGACAATTTCCTGCCCTTTCACGCTGTTAATAACAAGAAGCAAAGGAGTCCAGACTTTACCTCATTAGAGAAACAGCAGTTCAGCAGGTGAATTCAAGAGTTAGGCAGCAGACAGCTCACCACGAAAGCAATCGAATTGCAATAGATGGCTGTCTCTGTTACTACACGTCGCCTAGCAACTGCTAAAGCGCAACGGCAATCTGCCTTTCAACGTTTGTAGGACCTTATATGGCTTTGGAAATACCACGTGGATTCTAAAGGTCGAACTTTTAAGTTCTGTGTGGTTTCCTTAGACAGAAAAACGATGGCGAACACAACATCGCTGATTTCACGATTTGAAATGCAGTTTGCTGGTCTCCATGGCAACAGAACTCTAATTTGCCAGGCAAATTGGCTTGCTTAAGGAGACTTCCCATAGGCGTCAATGATCCCTGATTTCAAATGCCTTTGCTCTGAAGGATTTTTGCTGCCTGATTTAAATAGCCTACTTTTTCTACCCCCGCCCTGCTTGCTCCTGTGGCCAGTCACCATCCCGCCCACCTTTTCTTCCTTCTCCGCCTCCCTTGCCTCCAGCGTCTAAACCCCAAGGGTCCACTTTCTTAAAGACAGGGGCCTCTCTGTCACAGAGATAGTGGCAATGTTCTTACACAATGCACTTAAAAAAAACAACCTAAGATCTAGTGTGAAATAAGTCTGATTACAAACAAATACTATTTTAATTTTAATGTATATCTTATTGCTTATGCTTTTTTTATTTGGTTTGTGGGCCAGAGTAAATTGACTGAATAACTGGCAGTATCAGTATATTAATAAAGATGTTTGTTCCTTGAAAGTATTCTATTAATGGTTAAAAAAGAGGACTATATATACAAAGTAACAAACTATATGAGAGTGAACAAACTGAAGCTTAATCCAAACAAGACAGAGGCATTCCTTTCAGTAGCAAGGCAGATCAAGGAATGGGGATTCACCCTGAACTGAGTGGGGTTATGTGTGTATCTGTATATTTGCCTCTATGTTGCCTGTTGACTTAGTATGACCTAATGAATTTCATAGGGTTTTCCTAGGCAAGAAATACTCAGAGGTAGTTTTACCAATTCCTTCCTCTGAAATATAGCTTACAGCTTTTGTATTCGTTGGTGGTCTCTCATCCAAGTACTAATAAGGGCTGAACCTGCTTAGTAGCCAAGATCAGACAGGATCTAGTACCTTCCAGGGTATGTAGGCATACTGATTAACAAATGAAACTTAATGAATGAGGAAATGTTTCAACTTCTGCCCTCTCCCATTGCTCAAAACAAAAGCGAGGTGCATACAAGATGACAGTTTAGAACACTTTACTGTTAGCATTCCTAAGTGGATGATGGCATAAAATATTATCCTCCAGATATCTTTTTCTTTCCACCAAAGTACTTGAAAGAGATGTTTCAATCACAGACACATCAGAGACACTTTGGTATTCCAAGTTAAAAGGTCTAGCCACATGTTGCTCATGGTTCCTGGTCAGGACTGCAGACCTGTGATTCTTGAAACACGTATGCAGATCTTTATTTTCCCCCACAAACCATGGCATCCTTTACATCTGTCTCAATTGTGTAAATTAAATCTCAGAACAAACAAGTGAAGTCTTATTTAATGTAGTAGGTCTTGCTAATCTTATGCCCCTAAAAGTGACTATTTTCTTAAAAGACATACAGGTAATGCAACAGAATCACAAGGATGTGATCCAGGGATTGCTGACTGGTGTTTTAAGGACAGCTTTTACCAGGTGGTACAAAGCAGTAATAGGAGGCGTCCTTTAGGCTTAGTGAGATGTTCAACATTTGATAACAATGGATAGCTTTCCTAAAATGCCTTATGATATTAAGGAGATGCTGGGTAGAGATCCTCAACAAATGCATTGTTGGCTATTTGACTTGTGTCAATTTTTTTTTCTTTCAAAAATAATGCTTGCTGTCTTGACGTTGTCAACACAGGAATGAGGAAGATATCCCCTCTGAAGCAGCTGTTAAAGATTAAGTTCATGGTCCATGTGCATTGGTATTATACACCATCCATTTTTTTTTATCAAGTTGTAGATAATATTTCTGTTAACATGCTTGGTGTGGTTGGATGTCCAAGTCCTGGTAAATATGTGTATCAGTGGGCTTATTGTGAAGATCAGTGACAATGTAGTCTAAAAACCAGATTGCATCTATCTGGGCTCCAGAAAAAGCTTGTCAAAGTGCTATTTCTTAGTTTTCCAATCTACCTATTGGTCTACCTATATTCAGGCTTCAATTTAAAAAGCTAAATAATTCATGTAATTTTTATTCAGCATTTGTACTTGTGTTGCCTGCTTACAGAAATATGTGTAATAAGAAAAATCCATAATTCATGTTATGTTTGAAAAATCAAAACTGTCAGATGGGTATTTATTAATGGTAAATTAGAACCTTGTATGAGCCAGATACATTCTGCACAGTAGGAAAGAAAAATGTAAAGTAGGAAATAGGCAATATGGACTACAGTGCCCTCAGGAAGAAGGTTGTTTATTCTAGAAATAATGAGAAACAGATTAAGAAATGTAAAATTAAAGTGTCTCCTGTTACACATGCTGTTACAGTATATTTACCTCATAAAATATATTTATATGCTTTATATTTTATTTACTATTATACCTCATAATATACTACTCATAGTATTTTATTGAATTCAACTACTGGACTGCTGTATCTGTGGCTAAGGAGGATGCAGGCATGAAGGCATGTCTAGATGCTTTGGATCCATCTGTATTGCTGCAGGTGTTGTCAATTACATCCAGCATTCCTTTTACATAAAATCATAGAGTTGAAAAAGACCACAATGGCCTTTGACTCCAACCTCCAACCTTCTGCTATGCAGGAATACACACCCCAGCAAATGGCCTTCCAACCTCTGTTTCAAAACCTCCAAAGAATGTGACTCCATCACACTCCAAAGCAGCATATTCCATTGTCAAATGGCTCTTAATGTCAGGAAGTGCTTCCTGATGCTTAGGTGAAATCTGTTTTCCTGTAGTTTGAATCTATTGCTCCGTGTCCTAATCCATGGAGAAGAAGAAAACAAGCTTGCTCCATCTCCAACACGACATTCCTTCAAAGATTTAAATATAGCTATCCTGTCAATTCTTAACCTTCCTTTTGTCAGGCTAAAAATAACTAGCTCCCTAAGCTGTACTCATAAGGTATGGTTTCCAGATGCTTCACCATTTTGGTCACTCTCCTCTGGACACATTTCTGCTTGTCAATATCTTTCTCGAATTTTGGTGCCCAGAAGTAGACACAGTATTCCAGGCAAGGTCTAACCAAAGTGGAGTGGAATGGTATCATTATTTTCCTTTATCTTGACATTTTACTTCTGTTGATGCAGCCTAGAATCACACTGGCTTTTTTAGCTGCCACATCATACTGTTGACTCATGTTCAGCTTTTGGTCCACTAAGACTCCTAGACCCCTTCCACACATACTGTTTTCAAGCCAGATACCATCCATCCTATATCTGTGCATTTCATTCTTTCTTCCTAAGTGTAGTACCCTACATTTTTCCCTGTTAAAATTAATTTTGTTAATTTTTACCGAACTCTCTAATCTGTCAAGGTCATTTTGAATTCTGATCCTGTCCTCTGGGGTATTAGCTATCCCTCCTAATTTTGTATCATCTGCAAATTCGATGAGCATGCCCTCTATTCCATCATCCAAGTCACTGATAAAGATATCGAACCACACTGGTCCCAGGACAGAATCCTGTGGCACCCCACCAGTCACTTCTTTCCACTATGAAGAGGAGCCACTGGTGAGCATTGTTTGTATTCAGACAGTCAGCCAATTAAAAATCTACCTAACTGTAGCATTGTCTTACCCACATCTTACTACATTTGCAAGAATATCATGGGGACGGTGTCAAAGGCCTTTCTGAAATCAAGGTACACTATATTGACTGCATTCCCTTCATCCACCCAGCTTGTAGCTCTATCAAAAAAAAAAAGAGAGAGAGAGAGAGAGATCAGATTAGTTGAAATTGTTGAAATCTGCCATTACTATTATCTCTCTTTTTTCCTGAATGTGTGGTCTTCTGTTTTAGGAAGGCCTCATCTAAGTCCTCAGTCTGGTTTAGGAGTCTGTAATAGACCTTCAAAATGACATCCTTGTTTTTTCTCTCCTGCTTTTTACCCAGATGCTCTCGACCTAGCTTCCAGGATTTAAATCATGGATCTCTTCACAGCTGTAAACATCCTGGAGATATAACGCTACTCTTCCTCCCTTCTTATTTTGTCCATTTCTCTGAAATAGATTGTAACCCTCTATTACTATATTCCAATCATGAGCCTCATCCCACCAAATTTCAGTGATGCTTATTATATCATATCTGCTTTGCTGTGTTAAGAGTTCAAGTTCATCTTATTTCCCATGCTTTCTGCCTTAGTGTAGAGTACATGTATCAAACGCAAGGCCCATGGGCCGAATCCAGCCCACCAGGTCATTTCATGTGGCCCTCACACCTCTCCTGCACAGTGGCATTTAAAAAAAGAAGCTAGACTGGCTGAACAAAGCTGGCTTGTTGTGTTTACTGTTCCCACCCAGACAAAGGGCATGGTATACACAGAGGAAAATGTGGTAGCGGCCTTTCCCCTCCCTCCCTCCCTCCCTGGTCTGACTCCTCCATTCTTTTCCGCCTTTTCTCTTGCCTTTTCTCCCTGTTTTGCTTTTGCCAGAGCCGCACTGCAGCACTGCCACCTCTCCCACCAGCTCCAGAACTACAGCCCCTCCTGCTGCAGCCATCTCCTTTTACTCCTGTGGCCTGGCCAGCAGGGAGTTCTGTCAGTGTCACTCCCTTGATGGTGTGGCCTGAGATAGCAGTGGCCAGAGCGTTGGGAACTGTCCCAGAGATGGTGTGGTTGAAGTTGGTCTGGGCTGCCACCACAGGACAACAGTGAAGAAGGCAAAGAGGAGAAGGAGGAGGAAGGTACAGGCAGGAAGGAGGAAGCATAACCCGGGACCGAGCTCACCAGTAAGTGCCAGCCCTCCAGCCACTGGTGGGAGGGGACTGAGCAGGATGTTACTGCAGCTTCTAGACCGCCTTGGTGATAGCATAAAAGATATTATTTTGATATCAATAATTCAGCTCTCTCCCGCCACCCCTCTCCACGTGTTTGTGAGGCCCGTGGACAAGCACGAAACTAGGCTCAGTGGCTGATTGCTGCAATATTCCTAAACAATACAGACAAGCCAGAAATAGCCAGATCGCAGCTTCAGGAGACCTCCCAGCAAACACCCTATTATGTATGCGTGCCACCTACAAAGGACTCCCTGCCCCGAGCAGGTAACTTGACTAAGCTGAACTATCAACTGTCCAGCATCGCGCGTTTGCATACTGGCTACTCCTTTGTCAATTCAGACCTAACTCAATCATGTTAAATTTTGACCTTTCCGAGGCTTTGTCTCGCACTCGAAATCCATTGTTCTCACCAAGTATGGCATAGCTTGCAGTCACATCTCTCCCTATAAAAACCCTTGATTCCGAGACCCTCCTCAGATCGCTCCTGAGTTCCAGGCCGCCTTGCTGCCTCTTTGCGTGGTGAGCCTCCCCTCAGCTCCACATGCTGAGCCACATCAAACCCCAGCACCGCTCTCTATTCTTCCAGACTGCAGGACAGGTTTTGTATCACCCAATTCAACTATCCCTCTGAAAAATCCCTCTGTCCCACTCCTACCTTTATTTTCTATAGTTATCTGAGTGAGTGAGTTGCATACACTGTTTGGCTGTATTTTAATAAAAGATCTCATTTATCTTTTCAAAATGGTTTGCTTCTTGACTGGCCTGACCCCATAGACATTAGGTTAAAGATCCTGCTAAGTTACCCTGCCTCTCGTAATGCTAAAGCAGTGCTCAGAGCTAATTTTCCCCATCTATAGTTGAGCACATTTAGATGTCCCTCACAGGACCCCCAGTAAACAGGGTAACAAGGAGGTAGAATCATTCTCCTCTTCCTCAAAGAGTGATGAACTTGCCATCCTTGGAAGTTTTTAAACAGAGTGCTTTGATCTTTATATTCTTGCTTGGCAGAATGGGGTTGGACTGGATGGCCTTTGGGATCTCTTCCAACTTTAGGATTCTATGATTAAGACAGGAATACAGTTATAATCAGAGAATTCAGGAAAGGTGGGGAGTTAAAACAAGTCCTAATCACTTGAGCCTAGTTTACAATATGAAATTGTAGAACCATACAGCTAGAAGGGAGAACCACTGTGGAGTAGTGGTTTGAGTGTTGGACTGTGACCAGAGTTCAATTCCCTGCTCAATCATGGAAACCTGCTGCATGACCTTGGGTGCATCACACACACTCAGCCTCAGAAAATCCTATGATAGAGTTGCCTGAAATAGTGCTTGGTAATAGTTATCTGATGATTAAAAAAAAACCTTTCTTTTTTCAAAAATCATTTTTCAATAAATTGTACAATAGTTGTACATCTGAATATCTGCTTGCCATTATTTTTCCTAGACTTCTAGTCTCAGAGCTAATTATAATCATATGCAGAGGTAATAATTTATAAGAGTAGATACTTTTATATAGTCTTACAGATACAACCAGCCCTTTGAGGGCAACCATAATGCTGATATGGCCCAAGCTGAAATTGAATTTGACATCCCTGGTGTAGAGGCATCTAAGACAATGGGTAACTCCCCCTAGCTGCTTATTTAAGGCTTTTCTCCTCCCACGGTCAGGCTCTTGTAGTATTTGCTCAGTTCCCTCAATAACATTCAGATTGTTATTCTAGTACTTGATGAACTCCTGCCCTCAAGAATAGTGTTATCCTCCCCCACATTAACTCAGTTTAAAGAACAGGTTGCTTACCTGTGGTCTCTGTGTCTCAGACAACTGGATAACTAGCAAGCTTACCCTAGGTGGAGGGCAAGGTCAGTTGAGGAGAGCAGAAAGCAATCCTCTTTCCAAATGAAGCCTCAACCCAGATGCTTTGCAGTCCAATCTGTAGTCTTGTATGAAGGTGGAGGGCTGAGACCATGCTGCAGTTTAACAGACTTTTCTCCTCTGAGCTGTGCATTTGAATGGGCTGCATCTCTAGTAGAATGGGAGCAAGTTGCAGAAGTTATGAGATTTTTGCTAGTTGATAAGCAAGATTGTTTGTTTCTATTACCTGTTAGGAAATGAGAAGTCCCATGCTGTTCCCCTCATAACAGAGGAAGAGCTGGAAAGAACTGTGTAGTAAAGCTGTTCTTGTGGTATGGTAAGCTAAGGCACAATGCACATCCAATAAATGCAAAGCCTTGTCCGGGTGGAGGAAGGATTAGGATAAAAGGTAAGTAAATAATGCTTGGTTAATATGAAAATCCAGGATGACCTTGGGAAGAAAGGGAAGATTTGTTCTCAGAACCATCTTGTCCCTATGAAAAATAAGGTATGGATTGTCTGCTCTGAGTGCACACATTTCACTGGTCCTCTTAGCTGACAAAAAATACACTTTTGAAGATCGGGTGCTGAAGATCTGATGATGTAATTGTTCAATGGGCTTATACATAAATTATGACAAGACCAATGACAAGGACCAAGATAGAAAGGGGTCCCTTATCGGTGGATACACATGGGATAGACCTTTGAGAAACTTCTTATCAGCTGCACTCTTACAAGTATGTTGCATGATGGCCAGAGGGCTGATGTGCTACAATTGCTGCAAGGTATACTGCAAGACAAACTTTTATCCATTAAACGCAACACTGTCCACTCCTTGGTTGGAAGAGAAGTTACCTGAGAGCTGTAGTGTATGATTGGATACTACTTGCTAGTGTAGGACTGTCTGGTGAAATCTTTCTTGGACGCCTTTAAGACTTCTTGAAAGCATTTTTCTACTATATCTCCATCTCCACAAAGTGAGGCAAAGTGAATTCAGTTTTGGGTGCCACACTGCCCACTGAGAGTGAGTCAGTAGTGCTGGATAGTATGGAAACCAGCTGTAATCATTTTGAACTATGTGCAGCAGAGTTGTAAACCATGGCTGTCTGGGCCAACAAGAAGCTATTAGTACACAATCTACTGAGTGCTCTTGGATTTTCAGCAGTACTCTGGAAATGAGTGGCATGAGAGAAAAGAGGTAGACCAGGGGACACATCCATCTGAGGAGAAAAGAATCTCCCAAGGACTTGTGTCCTATTGCTCCCTCTGCTGCAGTAGTTTTCATTCTTGTTCATCTGTAATTATAAACAAGCTCAAGATGTTGTTTCTTTTGCAGATTAGCACATTACCAAAAGAAGATGTAGCCACTGAGGAACAAGTTTATAAATATGGGGCTAGTAGGTTCTCAGTTCTTCAAAAACAATGATCCTCCAGTGCCACTAGTCACAAAGCTTTGTAAGCCAGCTCCTACTAACAAACAAATTGATTATGAGAGGGATCTTATTCATCTGGACAATTTTAAAATCACCTTAATTCATATATCTCAAAATGAATGGGCTTTAATAGAGGATTCTAATATAATGTACTATGTTTAACATAATAACTGGTCTCAGGCTATCATAATCCGTATCTTAAAAAAGAGGGATAGGAATTATCCTTCTAATTACTGCCCCACTACAGTAATCCTCCTTTATCCACAGTCTTGCTTTCCATGATTTCAGTTACCCATGGTCCAAAAATATTAAATAGAAAATATCAGTGTCCAGGTAACAGTGTTATCACTGTGGACTGGCCTGGCTTCGGAAGATATTAGATATCATTTTGATATCACAATTTGGCCACATTTGGCCACTCTCAGCCAAGTGTTTGTGAGGCCCCCGAACAAGCATGGAGCTAGGCATGGCTATTAATTGCCGTATGTTCTGTTCTCCACCAAGGCAAGCCAGACTCAGCCAGATCTTGCTTTAGGAGACCTCCTGAGACAAACACCTCATTAAAGATGCATGCTAATACAAAGAGCCCCCTGCCTCGAGCAGGTATCTTGATGAGCTAGAAGCTTACCCAAGCAAGCTGCATCTGCATACTGGCCATTCCTTTGTCAATTCGGACTTAACTCAGTCATGTTAAATTCTGACCTTTCGGAGACATTGCCTCTCACTCAAACCTCATTGTTCTCTCCCAAGTACAGACTAGCCTACAGTCATACCTTCCCTATAAAACCCCCCAGTTCCGAGAGCTTCCTCGGATTGCTCCCGAGTTCCAGACTGCCCTGCTGCTGCTTTGCCCGGCGAGCTCCCCTCAGCGAACCACACTGAGCTTCTTCTCTCCATCTGCAACTTCTTCAGGACTACGAGAAAGGTGTCGTATCACCCATTTCCCCCGAAAACTCTCATTTCTTATTTCTTAGCTAGCTGTGTGGTTGTGTTGTCTTAAGTGTTTGTTGTTAATAAAACATCATTTTTGCTCTTTTTAAACTGTCTGACTGCTTGACTGACCTGAACCTGTATACATAGGGTTACAAGATCCCTGCTAAAGTTACCCTGCCTCTCGTTAGCTTAAGTGAAGTGCTCCAGTTAATTTCCCCATCTTTGTATTGTTGCGTTTTGGTTATTTGGGCGCCCCTCCCAGGACCCCCAGTTCACAGGTAACAACAGCACCAAAGTGGCCTGCTCTAGGTTCTGCCACTCTTGCCTTGTCTGCCTGTCTTGTATTTTTACTGCCTTTCTGCCAACACTGCCACAGGAAATGGCTTTGGCCACACCGGAGTCAGCAGAAATACCCTCTTCCCTATCTACTACTATGTTCAGTATTATCCAGAGTTTCAGGTGTTACCCAAAACATGGGTAACTTAGGGGTCTTCCCACAATGCCAGTACCTCCAAGTGACAATGGGGAATTAATTAGCTCAATAATCAAATAGTCCACCAATGTTTACTGGATCCTAGCAGGAAAAAACAACAACCAGAGATTCCAAAATAAGCTAAAATGTGTTTTATTGAAAGTTCAGTCATGCATGCAAAAGATCCAGCACTGACACAAGAGCTCACTGAAGAATGAAGGGAGGAAAGTTGTTGATAGAGTAGTTTTTTGGAAATGGGTGATAATTACCTATCCAGAGAGCAGTGAAGAAAGCAGTAATGTGGCTTAGACTTGTGCCTAAGGACATGACTTGTTTGGGAATCGAAGTACTCAAAATAGAGTGTTTTTATACCCAGAATCTACCTGGATGGCATGGATGTGAATGGCTATCGCGCTGATCAAACACTAGAGGTTGCATAATGGACAATGGGGTCCAGACGGGGTTAATAGTCTTAGTGTTAGGTGACAAAGAGTTAATGGCTATCATAATAGCTTTGTAATTGTGGATGGGTGAAGGAATAATACAGGGAAATGTACAGGTGCAAGGAGGAAGGGCTGTGTCGTTGGCTTCCAGGACCAAGACTCAGAGTCTGAGGCAGCAGAACCTGCTCTGAGCCTTGACACAGAGACTGCTGCAGCAGAACCTGCAGAGCAGACAGTACCACCACCCGCACCAGGATAGAAGTGTCAGCCCCAGCGGGGAGCCCTGCTCACTCTGACACAGAGAATGATCTAGCCATACCTATCTTTGCCCAGCATAGACACCAAAAGGGTCTCCTGCATTGCTCCCAGCGAATTTATGCCAAGCACCAATTAATCAGGCACCAGCTGCGCTGACCCTGGAGCCTATAAGAACTGAGCCTTAATGTTGTTATTATCTTTTTTTGCTGTGCTCAGTGGTCCCCTCCAGGGAATTCTTTACAAAAATTGTGTTTTTCCATGTGGAGATAGATTAGTAAAGTCTCTATCCCATATATTTTTCTTTTGTAATTTTTATAGACATGAGAGACTACAATTAATTATATTTCTCCTAAATATATTCCCTCTGAATGGTATTCAGTTTATCTATTAGTAGAGACTAATAAAATGTATAATAGAAATTTCTGCAAAATTTCTTTTCTCTGCTGCTAAGATTTGTAAAATTATGATTCAGACACATATGCAATACGTGGGGCTTGTCTCCCCTTTTTAATTGTATTATGTCTATTATGTTTTTTAAAAATTAAATGGTTACTGGATTGATATAACTCATGTCTATTTTATATTATCTTTTCTATATGTTTTGTATGAAGGATATCTTATGTTTTAATGGTCTGTGACTGCATAACAAGGATTGAATTGGATTGCTTGGATGAGGAACTCTGATGGTATCTGGATGGATGATGATTTACAATGAGTCAAAGAGTACTGGGATGTTTTACAGGATGGATGAGAAAGAGATTTAGACCTCAAGAAAGAGAAAGTGAAGTTTTCCTGAAGGGTTTCTGAGAGCAATATGGCCAGAACTGCTGTCCAAAATCCATTTTTCTGGTTATAGTTCATGCCTTGAATAAGGATCACATGGTCTCATCTGTCATGTCGGCATTGCTCCATGACATGGTCATCATACTGATGATGTTATGCTTTCCAATATTGTATGCAACAAGCATGTTGTAGGGATGGAGGAATGTGTTACATCTGCTTAGAAGATGCATAACCATGTATGTTGTTATGTAGTACTGAGTAATGCCGTACTACAAGTGATACTGAAAATATGTAACTAATGTAAAATAGTGGATCATAGGCTTTACTGTCATGGGTTTTGCTGTATGTATGCATTGAAGCTTAATTGTCAATACTTACTGTTATGATGTCTTGTCTTTTGCTGTTTGCTTTCCCTGTCCTGGCCAACGTAGTAATGCCATGTATTAAGCAGGTCTAGTTAGTACTTGCTATTAATTGTGTTTAATGGGGTTATTATGTACCTTGATTGACTGCATCCATATTATATTACATATATGTATCACTGCTTGCATAGATCCTAGAGCATAAGTAGTGCCTTGGTATATTGTACCAAGGCAGGTAATTTAGATACTGTAAGTTGCTAATGTATGATTTGTACTTGTTCCTAGGAAACAGGGACCATGCAATGAAATTGTGATGTGCTGTGCTGTGAAGGGATGATGGGATAAGAACAATTAGGAAAACAAGGTTATGTTGTAAAGGATGAGGGGATAAAGCTCGGAAACTAAAGGCAATAAACAGAGCAGTTATTTGAAGTTGTTTTGATGGATAACCAGATGCCAAATTAGCCTTCAAAGGTTGTTTTATGATCTAGCCTAACATCAGTGGAGAAGTTTTATATCAGCTGGGATCAAAGAGAAGCAGGATGCTGGGCTAGGAAGGTTTGGTATCAAGCTAAACAGGAAGAAAAGGCAATAAAAGAGCAAAGGAGATAGCAATGTAGGGATGTGAACAACCAAAGCAATCCTGGACAACATCAGGAGACTGGTGAATTAATGAGACATGTGAATTCTACCAATCAATGTAATGAGCACTGAATAATTATTAATTGAAATTATATAAGCTTGTTGGGCTGACACTCCTCAGTTTTGGCAACTGAAAGTTATGTCTAGTATCAATCTGTACTTTCTATAATGAAGAAGGCTTCCGTTCACATACGGTTTCACATTTTGAGTGTTCATCCTGGGAAGCAGATTGGAGCCTGGCATCACATCATCAGTCTTGGCATTGAAGAGGTCTTCCCCATCAAAGAAAGGTGTTAAATTTTGGCCCCAGGGCCTTCCATTAGCTTTTCCATTAGATTTCTGACACCCTTTGTGACAAATCAGAATGGAAGTAGGAACTCTCTTGTAATACAGAAAGTGGCCCTTTTTGCTTTGGCTGCAAAAAAATATTAGAAAGAGAGAGTTAGATAAAATCGTCATAAAACTGTCACATAGACTAAAGGCATTAACACAATTTTCATGTTGGCAACTTAGAAATCTTCCTATAATATGAATTGCTCCTATTCTTTGTATTAGCTTGTTAATACCCTTGGTTACTGCATGTAAAATTATGGTGCACTTTTTGCACTTTTACTTTTGGACTTTTTATCTTAAATGTTCTGTATATTCTAAAGGTATTTGCCATGGCTTTTGGCTAGCACAATAAATAAATCTATTGAATGTGTGTACAGTACTATAGGTGCTCTAAAACTACCCAATCTCTTAGTATGGCTCTGTTACTATCAGTGATCTGATTGTGGTACAATGTCCTTCTGCAAAATTCTTGTGCTTGCACAGAACAGTCCTTGTCCTTATCCAGACCAGGTCCTTGCAAAGTCCTTCTGCTGGAATTCCTTATGCTGTTTGGGGCCCCAAAGCACAAAAATGGTAATGCTGGCAATCCTAATAAACCTAAAAGAGCCTGTCATTCATCTTATATTTTTTTTTTAAAAAAATAACATTTCGTATTATCTCTGGTTTTCATTATCCATGGTAGGTCCCAGAATGTATCCCCTACAGTTATGGAGGACCTGCTGTATTATTTCTTTTTAGGACTGAAAAGAAAATACAGCATACAGTCAGCTATTCACATTTGTGGATTTAACTTTCATGAATTTTATTATTTGTGAATTTCTACAACCCCTGTCACCTCACCTCACTTCTTTTCCAGGGAATCTTCCTTCTTGATGTCTCTGCTCAGGCTGGCAGCACTTTAAATGCCCACCTCTGGTCCTCCTCCTCCACCAGCAGCTGCTTGGCCAGCTAAGAATGGCTCACAGCCCTATTTCTCAGCACCACAAACCTTCTCCCAATGCACTCCCACACCCAAAGAAGGAAATAGGTGAGAGAGAGTAGGTATAGGGCACCATGCCAGCCCACCCTTTTCCCACTCCTTTCCCTGACCTACTTTGGACCCTGGGTGCTCTTTCTCCCCACCGTGACTTGGTCACCTTCCCAAACACACACATAACACACACACACACACACACACTTTGATATTTGCAATTTTTCCACTTTTGTAGGGCTTCTGTGGCCCTAACCCAAGGCAAAGTGTAGAGCCAACAGTATTATGAAATGAATATAACATATAAAGTCTTTGGGGGGTGAAAATCAGACAATGGATTTAGTACTTAATATGAATGTTTGTTTAGCTTTATAACTGCTGTAGAACCATATAAGAAGAGCCAGCATTGTGTATAGTAGTTTGAATGCTGGACTAGGACACTAGGAAACCAGGGTTCAAATGCTTGCTTGGCTATGGAAACCCCTGCGTGGCCTCAGGCAAGTCATACTTCCCCATTCTCTGAGAATGGCAAGGTCAAATCCCCTCTGAACAAATTCTGGAAAGAAAACCCCCATGAAAATTTGTCTTAGCATCGCTGAAGTCAGAAGTGACCTGAAGCACACAACAACAACAAGCTACCAAACTGATAGTCTATCATAAATAAACTTTGAGTCGTATACTGGGAGAAAAACAGGATATAAATCAAATAAAAATTAAAGAAAAAAACCTACAGGGTGATATGCTTAAGAGCATGGACTTCAAGAGGCTTAGCAGGACTTAATTATTTAACAAATATGAATACAGAAGTATATTTGTTATTCATTGTTAGATTTTTACCCTTCATTTTAACACCCAAATAAGTGCTAAAGGGCAGTATAAGCATCAGTATAAGCATCATATAACAGTGAATGTGACCGGGCCTGCTCCTTTCTCAGATGGGTAGGGCAACTCCCCAAGCTGATAAAGTGCCTGTCATTTCACACACACATCTCTGCCTTCTCCTTTAAAAACTACTTATGAGTAAAGAGTGATGTCATGCTCTCCTTCCAGAACACGGACTCTGACTCAGAGTCTGAAACACGGGACATGCCATAGACTGAAACAGGTGGCATGCCAGGACCGGCTGTACAGGAAGAGGTTACAGTGCCACAAACAGAAGAGGGGGCAGTGCCAGCTCCAGCAGAGAGTACTGCCTCTTCAGACATAGAAGAGCACTTACTTGTACCCACCTTTGCAGAGCACAGACAGCAAAGAGAAAGCTGGCATTACTCTCTCAGAATTTATAATTGGCAACAATTAATCAAGCAAGCCATAGCTCACTAGGCTTCAGCCCTTCCCCTCCAGGAGTTGCCAAAGCTTATCTGACCTCCTACTCTGGATACCTTGCTGAATACTCTGACTGACCTTGGACACTCTCTTGCCTTGAAACCCTATTGGACTTTATTTATGACCCTGTGCTTACTGTCTGGAAGTAACTAACTAGCTGGAAGCTATTCAGTGTGTTTTGTTTGAATTATCAGCTGTGTCAGGACCAAGACAGGACAAGTGAGGTGTTTCAAAGGTAATTTTAGAACCACTTTAGAGTTCTATGGTAGTGTGTTTTCTGATTGCATTTTAAATACTGTATATTACTCAGCTGAATCAACATTTATAAATATAAACTATAATCATAGAATCATATAGTTGGAAGAGACCACAAAGCCATTGAGTCCAATCCTCTGCCATGTGGGAACACACACTCAAAGCACTCCCAGCAAATGGCCTTCCAGACTCTGTTTAAAAATCTTCAAAGAAAGTGACTCCACCACACTCTCAGGCACCATATTGCACCATTAAAAGTTCTTCCTAGTGTTTAGGTGAAATCTCTTTTCCTGTAATTTGAATCCACTGCTCCATATCCTAGCCCTGGAGCAGCAGAAAACAACCTTGCTCCATCTTCAACCGGACATCCATTCAAATATATAAACATGGCTATCATGTCACCTCTTAACCATCTTTTCATCAGGCTAAACATGCCTAGCTCCCAAAGCCACTCCTCATAGGACATGGTTTCCAGACCCTTTACCATTTTGGTCACTCTCCTCTGTACATATTCCAGCTTATCAATATCTTTAATTCGTGGGGCACAAATTGGACACAATACTGCAGGTGAGGTCTAACCAAACCAGAAGAGAGTGGTATTATTACTCCCCTTGATCTCGACACTATATTCCTATAGATCAGTGGTTCTCAACCTGTGGGTCCCCAGATGTTTGTGGACTTCAGCTCCCAGAAGCCCCAGCCACTATGGTCAATGCTCAGGGCTTCTGGGAGCTGAAGTCCACAAACATCTGGGGACCCACAGGTTGAGAACCACTGCTATAGATGCAACCTAGAATCACATCGGCTTTTTCAGTTGCCACATCACACTCTTGATTCATGTTCAGCTTGTGGTCCATTAAGCCTCTACTAAGACTCACATGTACTGTTTTCAAGTCATGTATCACCCATCCTACATCTGTGCATTTCATTCTTTCTTCCTCAATGTACATTTCTCTCTGCTAAAATTCATTTTGTTAGCTTCAGCCCAGCTCTCTAATCTGTCAAGGTCATTTTGAATTCTGATCTATCTCCTGGGCTATTAGCTATCCCTCCTAATTTGGTGTCATCTGCACATTTGATGAACATGCCCTTTATTCCATTATCCACTTCAATTACAAAGATGTTGAATAGCACTGGCCCCAGGACAGAAACCTGTGGCACAGCACTGGTCACTTATTTCCAGGATGAAGAGGAAAAATTGGTGAGCACCCTCTGGGTTCAGCTGGACACCCAATTACAAACCCCCCTAAAAAGTAGCATTGTCTAACCCACATTTTACTATCTGTTTAATGATTTGCACTAGGATCTTTTCTGGTATTGATAGCAGGCTGATTGGGCGTAATTGTTTGGGTCCTCTCCCCCCTTTTGAAGATGGGGACAACATTTGCTCTCCTCCAATCTGCTGGGACTTCTCCTGATTTCCAGGAACTCTCAAGAATGATTGCCAGTGGTTCTGAAATTACTTCTGCTAGTTCTTTTAATACCCTTGGATGTAGTTTATCTGGCCTTTGTGACCTGAATTCTTTTAGAATAGCCAGGTATTTCTGTGCTACCTCTTTACCTATTCTATACTGCATTTCCCCTATTACATCATCTGTTCCATTTTCTCAAGGTTGAACACTTTTCTTTTCTTTTTGGTGGGGGGTGTCTCGCCAGTTCACCAACGGCAAGGGAGTTCTCTTTAGAGGATCTGGAGGCAGCAAAAGACACCAGTTGTAAGTGAAAAAGTATCAGATTTATTCAACAGCAAGCAGTTTAAACCTCATAAGCATGTGAGCAGCATTAACACACAGTTATAGATGAAATCCACTTGAACCTAGATAACCTAGATATCATAAAGATGGATGTTCTCACCCAAGTTAATTTCCTTCAGTCAGCCAGGGGTAGGAGCCCACACAGAAAGTAGCAAAGGAGATCCCCATCTGGTAGCCAATATGCGTGGCACTGCAGCTGTCAACCGATGGGAGGTCACCCCCAGAGCACAGTCCATGGAGTATTACGCTCCCTGACCCAGGAGAATTGGTTGTCTTCCACAGAATCTTTGACAGTTCTCACATATCTGGGACAAGCTAACTTCTTCCCTGTGCCCACTGTCTAGTGCTGCTTGGCTTTTGGACTCAAGCCAAGGGCAGGTTCCACTTAGCTGACATAACCTGAAATTTTGTTTTGTGAACATTTTAAACTGGCAAGCATACAGAGTCCTTGACCTTGTGAGAACAAAGCAAAAGACAGAAATCAAGGCAACAGTGTGCTTAATTACCCAGAATTCTTAGTAGCAGCAGACAGAAACTTAAAATATGGAGAAACAAACTGGAGTCAGGACATTCCTACACCTCCTCAAGATTATAACAGTCTTCCAGTTATTTCCCATACAGTGGGGAGAAGACCAAGGCAAAGAAGGCACTGAGTAGTTCCACCTTTTCTCTGTCCCTTGTTACCACTTCACCATCTTCTCCTCTCAGTGGCCCTAACATCTCCTTGTTTTTCCTTCTGCTACAGACATAACCCAAACACCCCCTTTTATTATTTTTAACCTCTCTAACAAGCCCAACCTACGCTTTAGCTTTTCTGACTTTTCACTACATGTGCTGGCTAATTCCTGTTTGGTGATTCCTTCCTTTTTCCATTTCTTGTACATGGCCCTTATAAATCTTAGTTCTTTAGACATTCATCCTGGTTTCTTTAAAAACTTTCCATTTTTCCTCCTCAATGGAATTGTTTGAAACTGTGCCATCAGTATCTCAATTTTAAGAAATTCTCATCCATCATAAACTCCTTTCTTTTCTAGTATGCCTGACCACAGGATGACACCTAATATTTCCAGAGTTTACTGAAATCAGCTTTCTTAAAGACTGGAATGCAAGTCTCACTATGCTTGACTTCCCCTTTCTACTTTGTAACAAATTCTAAGAGAACACAGTCACTCCCATGTAGAGATTCCTACCCTTCCATCCCATTACCCAGGTCATCACTGTTCGTTAGGATCAGGTGCAAAATAGATCATCCCCTTGTTCCCTCTTCCACAAACAGAACAGGGAGCAGTGCCAGCTCCAGCTGAGAGTCCTGCCCCTTCAGATACAGAAGATAACTTGACAGTAGTGTTATCTCACTGGAAAACCCTGTTCCAGGGTCTACAATTTTGATATTAAAATATGATTCAATGTGCCTGAGAGGTCACCCGGATGGGCATGTAAGCAGCAATGGTCAAACGATCGAAAACCAGGTCAGACCAGTGAAACCCCCAGTCACGGAGCCCCAGGAGACCTCAAGCTGTGCAAACCCACAGTAAACAAGGGATCCTCAGCCCCTGAGAAGCTGACTTGAGGGGATTAGCGTGTTTGCCCCAAGTTGAGCAAATATCCTATCAGGCAAGGACCATTTACATGAAGTCACACCACAACCCAATGCAGCCGAAGATCCTGAGACTTTGGCAACACCTTGTAATCTCATCACTCAAAGGAAGTTACCATTGTGGAGCTTCTTTCTCATTGCAACACTCATTGTTCTCCCCGGGAAAGGATTAGCCCTCCAGGTGCCTTTTCCCCTACAAATAGTCCCAGTTTTTGAGAGTTTCTTTGGATCACTCCCAGTCATCCCAGCAGACCGTTGCTCCATCTGTTGAATAATCCCCTAAGCCCTCTCCGTGCTGAGCCCCACTTCTCCGCTGTTTTTCCCGGACCAAGGACTTCAGGACAAGGTGCAGTATTACCCCTGCTACACCCCCTTCAATATTCCCCTATCCAGTTTCCTCTCTTTTGCTTCTTAATAGGTCTTGAGTGAGTGTGTGAGTGATTGTGTTGCTGTGTGAGACTTTCCTTCAATAAAATCATTTATTAGACATTTTCGTTTGGTTTTTGGATTGGCCTGACCCCATAAAAACTGGGTAAAAAGACCCTGCTAGGTTACCCTGCCTCTCGCATTGCTATTGCTCGTGCTCTGGCTAGTTTCCATTCCCCATCACGTGGAGCACATTGAGGTGTCCCCAAGGGACCCCAGAAATCAGGGTAACATCCCCTCTGGTCTTCCCTAGAAACACCACCTTTGTGTAAATAGAGTAAAGCCTTTCAGTTATTAATTAAAACTCCTTTAATGATTTATAGTAGTGTGGTTCTGGTTGGTTACAACCACTGAGAATCATTCAATTGAGACCAACTTTATAAGAAAATATAGCATCTTAAAACAGTGAATAGAATAATGTTTTGATTTTGTAAGTATGTCTAAGTTCAAACAGATTTTTGGAATGTGTCTAAATGGTTTTCTTAACTCTTTACAACAGCATAAAGGCACAGGTCATACACACCCATGCACACACAATCCTCTGGCTTCTCTCTTTGCCAAAGACTATGTTCCCAAATCCAGGCCACTCTCTCTGACCAGATTTAACAGTGGGTTGATTTCTCTTCTGCCATTTCTCTAAGCTTTCTTTTGTTCCTTAATAGCTCTTGGGTGTGGGTGTGGGTGTGTGCGTGATTGCATTGGTGTGTGAGACTTGCATTCAATAAAATCATTTATTGGACATTCTTTGGTTTTTGGCTTGGCCTGACCCCGTAAAAACTGGGTAAAAAGACCCCGCTAGGTTACCCTGCCTCTCGTATTGCTATTGCTTGTGCTCTGGCTAGTTTCCATTCCCCATCACATGGAGCACATTGAGGTGTCCCCCAAGGGACCCCAGAAATCAGGGTAACAATACCTACCTTTGCTGAGTGCAGACTACAAAGAAAGAGCCTATGTCAATCCCAGAGAATATGTGATGGGTAACAATTAATTAGGCAACAGCTGCACTAGGTGGCTGACCTATAGAAACAGGCCTTTCCCATTTAGAAATTGTCAGAGCTTATCTGAACTCTCTGTTTGCTGGATGCCTTGAGAAACTCTGCGCCTGACTCTGGATTACTCTGGCTGATTTTGGACTTGCTGCCTTTGAACTTTGTTGGACTTTTATTTGATCTTGTGCTTACTGAATAAAAGTAATGAGCTTGGAGCTATTCAGTTTGTTTTATTTGAATTATCAGCTGTGCTGCTGGGACTGAAATAGGACAGATAATTGAAATCTCCAATTACTATTCTCCCTCTTTTTTCCCGAATGTGTGGTCATCTGTTTTAGGAAGGCCTCATCTAAGTCCTCAGTCTGTTTGGGGATTTGTAGTAGACCCCAAAAATTACATCCTTGTTTTTTCTCTCCCCCTTAATTTTTTCTCAGATGCTATCAACCTAGCTTCCAGGATTTAAGTCATGGATCTCTTCACAAGTGTAAACATTCTTAACAAATAATGCTCCTCCTCTACCCTTCCTGTTTGGTCTTTTTCTCTGAAATAGATTATACCCCTCTATTACTACATTCAAATCATGAATCTCATCCCACAAGATTTCAGTGATGCCTATTATATCTGCTTTGCTGCATTAAGAATTCAAGTTCTTCATTAAAATAACAGACAGAGCAAAGAATTAGGGTTCATATACAGATAGAGGCTAATATTGTTCTTCAAAGTTCTTTTAGATAGCTTCCTTAGGTCTTGAAACCCTCACAAGCACCAGTATCATCACAAACAGCCCTTTGCCTACATTATCACTAAAGACTCAACCCCAAAATCCAGGCCACACATTCAGGCCATATTCTATAATGGTTTGATTTCTTTTCTGCTTCTCTCTAGACTTTCCCTGAAGGAAAAAAAAACCCCGCTTCCAGTCAGACAACCCCCCTGGCTGACTGAGGAACTTTATTTCAGAGCTCTCTTTGGCTGAAGGACTGATTGCCTCAAAGGCATTCAGTATTTGTCTTTTCTTAACATATTCTCCTCCTCCAGCCCCTCCCTTACATTAATGGCCTGTGTTTCTCTCCTGAGTAACAATTCTGGTTACCTGGTAATCTGTTGCTGGGTTACTCTCGCATTGAGGATATCCATACACCCCAGCACTCCATCACAAGTGACTAGATATGTAAACAGGCCATCTCCCTCATAAAGGTGAGGTACTAAAGATACGCAAACTCATATATCAGAGGCCCATTCACATTTCACAATTTTAGAAATATTATTCTATTTTAACTGCCATGGCTGTATCCTATGGAATTTTGGGGTTTGTAGTTCGTGAGCCAGTAGAAGAGCAACCTGGCAGAAAGTTCTAAATGGCCCCTCCCCAAGCTGCCAAACAGAGGATTCCATAGAACAGAAACATGGCAGTTAAAGTGTAATAATAATACTACTGTTGTGTGGTTTGAATGGGCCACTGATACAAGTTTGCTCATCCTGAGTGCCTCCAGTGCACCGCTATGTTGTGCTGTGATGTTGGATTCAATTCCTATGACTGAATTTAGACTGTAAAGCAGAGCTTCTGCATTCCACCCTTTGTGGGTTGTGGACAGATGATAGTTTATATAGAAGCTGGTGCTTGGTGGCACCAACACAATGTTTTCAATAAAGAGAACATTTGATAAGATGAATGACATACTTGGGAAATGAGAAAAGATAGGGGTCTCTTAGCATTGGCTACATTACTGACAGAAAGAAGAGTGGGGAAAGAAGTGAAACGAAGCCTGAGAATATTATTCTACAGGTGAAGAGATAATAAAAAGAAGGAGCACACCAGTGAATCCTATCTTCCTCTACTTCTATAGCCCCTAGCAGCACTTAGCAACTTGTGCCCTGCGCTAGCTACTCTTTTACTCTCAAGAAAACACATAGGGTTCTTCCAGTGTATTTAATGAGGTATACGAGGCATAGCTTACAACTGTTGCTGGAGCTAACTATCTACAATATATATTTAGTTATATAGTGATACATACTTTAACAGACACACAATTCCCATTGGTGGATTCTCTGGTTCTTCTCCTTTCTCGAACTTCCAACAGTTCCCATGGGACTTTATTTCCATGCTTTGAGCTAATGCATTTCCGTTCTTTGTGTATGTACCTTAACACTGGCCAGACACCTTGAGGCTGGCTTTTTCCAATATATTTTCTTTGATCCCTCTTCACTAGGATGAGATACCTAGATCCTTTCTTTTGATATACAATACACTGTTACCTACAGTTGTAGCCTTCGTACTCTAATACTCATACATAGTAAATCACTTGTTGATTGCTATCACTTTTAAATAAACAGAGTCATGCCTTGACAGTATGGCTGAATACTCCCTTACAACTAACATTCAGATTTTAACTGATGTTAAACATATGGTGGCTTTTAACACATGATATTCTTCAGGCCTTATGTTACATCCATAGGATAACTCACTACAGCAACATTTTATACTAGCATATTCCACAATGATGTATTATCGTGGATGAGTCACACTATCAGTTATGTCATGGAACACAGCATGTGCAAATGTGACTGAACATTTCTTCTCTTCCAACACAATTTCTCAACACCATATGGACAAAATTTCTCTCTTCTAGATCTAGATCTCTGGAGAACTGCTTGATGAAAACAACCATGACAATTTATTCTCTCAGGCAATAATTCATCTCTGTAAGTCTTTACTCTTGCATACTCCTAAGTGGGTGATGCCTAGAAATAGATACATTGTACATTTCTCACATAATCTCAGAGTCTTATGTATTCCTGACGGTCCTCAAAGAGCTGCATCAGTTCTGGCTCAACCATCCTCAACTCCTACAGTTGAGACATACTCTGCTTCTGTTGAACAAAGTGAAAGCATGGCTTGCTGGAAAGCCGCAGATAGAAATGGTGTGTACACGTACATGTAATCAGAGTAAAAAAGAGCCACACAAACTCATTCTGGCCCCTTCCTCTCTGCCTTTCCTGTCAGTAGTCCCACCTATCAGGCAGAGTGGAGCAGCAGTTCACAAAAAAGAACATAAATTGTACATCTCTCCCCCAAAAAAATAAATAAAAAAATGAGGCAGTGACCTTCCTCTGCCTAATGGAGCAGCCTGACAAGAACACTAACAGATCTGGCCATGGAGATATCAAGCAAAGTACTCAGCCGTACTTTTACAAACCTGCTTACTACAGCTGCAGTTTTACATATACAGACAGGAGTGGCGTGGAAGATGGCCGCTGGCAGCGTCCCAGTGTTTTAGTGAGCTCTTAATTCCTTTATTTTATTTTAATTATCTTTTAAAAGGGCTTATCAGTAGTAAGGAATTTCCTGGCTAAGCTTTAGTGTATTCAAGCTTAATTGGAAATAGATAGCTTGGAGTTAAGCCTTGGATAATTTTAAATAACTATAAATAACGACTGCAACAAGGCAGGAATGGGAAAAAGGCTAAGAGGAAGAGGAAGAGCCCAAAAGGAAAAAAGAAGTTGACTAAAACAGGGAATGAGGCTGAGAAGTTACAGAGAGGGAGTTTTGAGCCTAATGAAATTGTAGAGGCAGCAGCTACTCTTAGACAACAAAGGCTAGAGGAGTTTTTTCAGCGTGAAGATCTAAAAAACAAGCCCTCTTCCTTTCCATACTCCTCCCCTACACATACAAACCTTGTGGATAAATCCTATGCCTCGTCAGAATGGGAAGCAGATGATTTTTCTTATTCTGATGAAGAAGGCTCTACAGAGACTAAAGGGGAAAATACCTTAAAAACCACAAGTAAGTCAAATGTAGACTTGGACCTGGTGGCCAAGAATTGCCTTTTAACAGCCAAAACGGTTATTGCAATTTTTGAAAAGCTACTAGATATCAATCGAAAAATAGATGAACTTAAGGACATAATGGGAAAACATGTAATAAAATCCTCTGTGCAGCCAACTTCTGATGTTGCTGAATATCTCCAGCCCACACATGTGGTACAAGATATCACTTACAAGGAAAACAACAGGGATGAATTAACATTACAGAGGCATAGGATTTTACTCCAGGTTGCAATCAACCCTTTTAATGAGGGGAAATGGTACAATAAACGAGTAGTACTATACTCACTCTCACAACTCCTCCAACGAAGGATATATTTTAGTGAGATAACAGGAATCTCCTGGCTCCCCAGATGGCATGGCTTTGAAAGAATAATATTGACATGTAGGCATTTTGCTCTCCCTACACTGATTTTGGAAAGAAGGGAATTGCTGTAGAGATTCTCAATTATACCCACTCGTGTTTTCCATAATAATAATGTACAACCGCTGTTAAGCGACGGGAAGAGATCTAAATATGTACAGGAGGATGATATAATCACCGATGGTTATGAGCCTAGTAAGCAATCCTCGACACAACAGACTACCCCAACAGTCCAAAGACCAAGTGAAGGTTTACACCGGAGAAATAAGACAAATGATTTAATCATTAGGAAAATGCAAATAACAGATGACCCCATGGAGGATGAGGAAGACCTTATTAAGATGTTTGGTACTCTCTCTACTGAAGAACAACAAACCTTATTGTGTAAACTAGAGGCAGTTAAAACTGTGCTACATTCAGTGTCTTCTGCTGCAGCGTCTATTAACTACCTATTACCTTCCAGCTGTCCTTCTGGCAGGCCACTGATATGTATATCTCCTGAATCCTCAAATCCAATAAATCCAAATCCAATAAAGAGGAAAAAAAGAAGAAGGTGCTCTAGCTCTAGTACGAAGACTCCAACTACATTTTTACCTAGCCAGCCAGTTAGAGATCTAATTGATTTGACCACAGTGACCACAGTGATAGGAGATGAGAGTGATGCTTCACCAAAAATAGAGACAGTAGGTCAACAGTTTCTACGTGACCCCTTAACTAAGCCAAATGATACCCAGACATCTGCTCCAAGCTACCATAGTTTAATAACAGGCAACAAGAATTGCCTGCATTAACCCCCATGATGGATGAAGCTGAATGACATTCAATAAATGCTGCCTCGTTGGCTTTAATTACCTGGAATATTGCAGGATGGAAATCTAGAAGTAGAGACCCTTCATTCTTGGCTTATATATCTAGATATCATATAATTTTTCTTCAGGAGACATGGGCCGCGGAACATTTGTTCATGGAAGGGTACAAGACAATTATGCTGGATGCTGTACCTGGTACAGGACGTGGGAGGCTTTGTGGGGGGTTAGGTATATTGATATCTACTTTATTACAGGTACAAGTAACTAGATTACCTTCATTAGATCAATACACACTGGCAGTTTTGCTTCAGTTCAACAAGATCCAACTTGTACTGATCAATGTGTATATTCCACCTTTGTATGTTCGTGCACAGATAAAACATGTATGGGACAAATTGAACATATATGTGGAAAACATACTGGCAGCATTTCCTGTAGCGCATACCATAGTGGCTGGTGACTTTAATGCAAGAATTGGAGCAGATGACAGATCATTCTTTGCTAAATTTCATTGCCAACATTTACCCCCTGTAATTATACCCCCCCTTTTGTGCCGCCAGTCTAAAGACACATGTAGTGATTATAGAGGATTGTGTTTAATGCAAACTTTTTCCAAACTGAACTTGGTGATTCTGAATGGGTCCACAAGTGATGATTATCCCGCTGAGTATACTCACTGGACTGGCCTTAAGCCCTCCCTTTTAGACTATGTTGGCATCTCAATGAGTTTAATACCCTATCTGTCTAAGTTCTCAGTTGTCAGTCGTCCTGAGAGTGATCATTTCCCTGTTATGTTGTGTATGAAGGCTTTTGATAGGATGTATGTACCCACACGCCATATTACAGTGATGTCTGATGACCTTTGTCCTATACGCGCTAAATGGTCACCCCAACAAGCGGAAATACTTACAGATTTCCTGGGAAGGGAATCAGCTAAGTGCCTTTATGCATCAATAGTAAGCCCAAAGTCAGATGATGAGGTGTTGGATAATTATAACAACTTAATCAAATTAATTCAGTCTTTGTTAACTGCTCCCCAACATATTTTCGCTGGGCAAAAACTAAGAACACGTCATGAGTGGTTTGACCAAGAGTGTCATGAAGCCTGGAATTCCTTAAAGCAGCTTTTCAAATTGTATAAAGAGGAAACCAACTCTTGTTCAACTTCGGAACTCATGAGACTGAAAAAACAGTACAAACAGTTATCCGCCAGAAGAAAAAGGATAACATGCGAGTATCTTGGGAGCGTCTGATAGCAGCAGCTAGTACAAATAACTCCACTCTCTTTTGGAGAGCGGTAGCGCCATCTTTCCCAAGAAATATCTATAGCCCATCATCCCAGATTCCAGCCCATATTTGGGAAGACCATTTTAGATCCATGTATGCTGAAAAGGAAAACTCCATGATTGAACTGGAGCTGGATATATCTTCCCTTCCATACTGGCCCCCAGTTTCTTGTATAGAAATTAAGAACTTAATTAATCAACTCAGACCAGGGAAAGCACCTGGTGCTGATCTCATCACCTATGAGGTAATAAAAAATGACCTAGACTGGTGGATCCCAGTGTTAACCTCACTTTTCAATGTAATTGACCGTACAGCTATGATTCCTAAAGACTGGGGATTAGCTATAATAATCCCAATCTATGAGAAAGGTAAAAGGGATGATCCTGTAAATTTTCGCCCAATCAGTTTGTTAAGTCAGATTAGTAAAATATATGCTAAACATCTACAGGTTAAATTAATAGACTGGTTGGAAACTGAGAATACTTTGAGGGATGAACAAGCTGGTTTTAGGGAAGGTAGATCGACAATAGATCATGCAATGGTACTGCAACATCTCGTAGAGAAGTACACTCACCAATTTGGTCAATCCCTCTATGCAGCATTTATTGACTTTAAGTCAGCATTTGACTCAATATCTAGATCCAGATTATGGCTTAAACTTAAAAATTCCACAATAGATAAGCGCTTACTTCTGTTGCTCATTAAAATTCATGAGAATACCAGATTGAAAGTCAGGTTTGGCAATAAAGGACATGTCACTAAGGAAGTACAAGTAAAGAAAGGAGTCAGACAGGGATGTGTATTGGCTCCACTCTTATTTAACTATTATATAAACTCTTTGATTCCTTATCTGAGTAACTCTTCCTTCCATCCCCCTAAATTAGCCCATAGGCATATCAATTTATTACTATATGCTGATGATGCAGCAATCTTGTCATTGACCTCTGTTGGCCTTAAGAGAGCCTTTAGATCACTTATCCAGTACTGTGCTGAAGAAGAACTAATAATAAACTACACCAAGACTAAGATCCTTACTTTTTCAAAACACCCTAAGCAAAGAAGTTGGGTCCTAGGAGGGCAATTAGTTGAGCAGGTTAAGATCTTTAAATATTTGGGGATAGTTTTCCAAGCTTCAGGAAGTAGGAATGCTCACTCAGATTACGTGTCCAGTAATGCTCAGAGAGCTGCTGTAGCCATTCAAAATTACCATTTCAGCAAAGGAGCACAGTTCATCCCAGCTGCAATCAAATTGTTTACAGCTAAAGCCCGAGCTCAACTGTTATATGGAGCTCAGATGGGGATGTATAGTAATATGATCTCTTTAGAAAGAGTTCAAACAAAGTTTCTGAGGAGTATATTTCAGGTTGCTCGATGTGTTCCAAATGCTGTATTGCGAAGGGAGGCAGGAGTTAGTAAATTGGAAACAAGTATTTGGTTGAACATCTTTACCTATTGGCTAAAGCTACATAATAATCAGAATGGACTGACCCAGTTAATTCTGGCTGATAAATATAAATCCTCATGGGAAACAGCTGTGCTTCAGAAGTTGAGCCTTTGTGGACTTTCGAGCAATCATATCCTAGGATTAGGATTAGACCAAGCAAAAGCTATTGTAAAACGAAGGATATTAGATATAGAAGGTCAAATAGAAATTGCTACCTTTACTAAGTATACACTTGTTAATAACCAATTGATGATCTCTAAACCGGCCGCATACTTGTACTAAGTCACTGTGCCCAAATTTAGGAGAGCCTTAACATTGGCTCGTTTTAATGTTCTTCCCACAGCGATATTGGAAGGGAAATATGTGAAAATTCCTTACGAGATGCGATTCTGCCCTTGCAATACCGGTGCGGTAGAAACTACAATTCATGTACTCCTATATTGTCAGTTTTATCGAGACATTCGACAAGAGCTGATTACTCCTCTACTAACTCAATTCCCAGGACATTCTGATGGTTTCTATCTACGCCATCTGCTGGATAATCAGGAGCAAACTGTTATACTCAAAGTAGCAAAGTTTTTGTATATTATGTGTAAGATACGTTCTCAAATGGTTAATAGTGGCTGATGCGAGCCGTTTAATCTTTGCTATTTTTTTTCTTTTATTAGTTTTTATGTATTTATTCTGTATTTATTACTGTTTTATTGGTCAATGACCGAAATAAAGTGTCTGTCTGTCTGTCATATACAGACATGCATTGGGTTGTGCTGTCAGAACATTCTAACAGATACTAGACACTTAAGTCTCTTATTTTTTGAAAAAATGAATTTGATACAACTATGCCTTGTCACTAAACATAGTGATATATTTGTAATTAAGCTCCACTGCTCTGCAGTGCCACACTCCCCAAAACCCTCTACTCCTTGCAGACTTAAATCTCTCACCAATGCCCAAGAAGAGGCCTGAAGCTTGCATACAAGCCATGTACCTTAGGTAAAGCATTCCCAGAATGAAAAGTTGGGCAGGGAGTCTCCCTTTACAGGACAGCTGCACTAGATACTTCCAGCTTCCCATCGCTTGTGCCAGGTGCAAGGGCGGTAATTCCACGGAGAGGCTGTTTTTCCGGGTACAGATGATAGGTCGGTTCTGTCCCACTGCTAAAATGTGACCACCGTTTGCCCAGCTGTTCACAGTCCAATACTACCGCTCCGGTCCCTCCGAATTAGGTTTTCCTTTTGTATAGCCGACTCCCCTTATTTCCAGCTGCCAACCACCGATGCTGCGCTGCTCCAAACAAACCATTCCTACTCCAAAGCACCGTTTTTACGCAAACGAACCATAGGCTAGGTGTCTCCAATCACACACCACGGCCTTCTTTGCGTGAAGTCAGTTGGCCACTCAGCGAGCCTGAGGGCTGGGCTGTCAAGCGCTGCTGCGAAGCTTCGGCTTCTAAATTGTTGCTATAGTGCCCCCCTCCCCGCAATCAGGGAGCAGGTTCTCAGATCTGTCAACGTGCTCTCAGTCTGAATATTCTGGCTTGTCTCTGATTGGCTCTCCTATACACAAGAGCCTGCAAAGCATGTTATTAACTGGCTGGGGAAGCTGTCCATCAGTCAACTGCGGGATTGTAGACTTGAGACACTGGGAAATACTTTCAGACATTCTATTCTTGTGAGCTCTCAAGTAGTTTTTATTCTCCCGATAGTTGTCTGCTTACAGTCTCTAGGAAAGTGGGGTGAAAGAAAGCTACTCTGGTCTTCTGAAAATGGAGTGGAACTCCTTGTTGATGCTCTTGGAAGCCGCAGAATACTTGGAAAGGAGAGAAAGAGGTAAATGAAAATCCACACATTGAGCTCCACTTGTCTCCCCGTAAACTGTAGAGCTGAGGCGTAATGGGCCCTCTGAGATTTAAAAATTCACAGGCTTCCCCAGGAGTTTTTTTTTTTTAATTGCTCCAGTTCTCTGCATATCCTTTCTTTTTTCTTCATGGTGGTGTTCCTCCTCTCCACTACTCCATTCCCTCGTTTTCCATAAAGCTATCAGTTAATCTGTATGCTTCCGTTTTTGTTTGCTTCTATTTTTGTATAAATATGATACAAACAGTCTTTCTCTCTCTCTTTCTTCTCCAATAGAAGCAGAGCACGGCTATGCTTCAGTGCTGCCTTTCTGCAATGACTACACCGGAAGGAAAACAAAGCTCAGAAAATCTCCGAGTAACCGGTCAGTGTTGAGCCTTCCATTCCTTCATGGGCGCATCTTTTTTCTCGCAGTGCTCCGTTTAATGCCATAGTCAAATTTCCCGATCGCCGCCGCCATTTTCCCCACTCTTGGGTTGGGTTGGGTTGTTTCGCTCTCAGGCGAGCGCTGCCACGCGTACAGCACTGGCGCTGAAGCAGCCTCCCCGGCGCGCGCACCCCATCCCTTTGCGGCTCAGCTTGGAGATTTAAAGTTAGTTTCCTCCATGCTTTAAAAGTGTGACTGATACACTTGGGTTTTTTATACATTTACTCGGAAGTAGTCGGCTCGGCCTGGATGCTTCACCGAAGACCCTTGCGGGCTCTGCCTCCCTAGGAGCCGGCACGGGCAGAACGCTCCCCTTCCTTCTCATCGAACGATGTGGCCTGAGTGGACTCGCGTCCTTCCTCTAATAAAACTTATCGAAAAGATCAGAGTCCGGGGCTTCGGGGTGTCGTTGCGTGTAGAGCTCTAGCTGGCTGCTGGCCGCCGCCTTCCCTCCTGGTCCCGGCGGCCCGTCCTCGCCTGCGGCCGGGATTGGCGGCGGCGGCGGCCACGAAGCTCTGGCGGCCCTCTGGGCAGCTTCCGGGCAGCTTTACTTGGCTGCCGCACCGTCCGGACAGTGCCCCGGGTGACCAGCGTCTTTAGGAAGGCATTGCCACTTCTGCCTAACCTCTCATCCATTATTTTTGTCATTCTCTTTCTTTGCTCATACAAACATCTCTTTGAAAATTGTGTACAACAAAGAAATCCAAAATAATCGTCACCTTTCCTCGTTTTCCTAGGCACCTACAAAACCTGATAATTTGTGGTCTTCAGCTATTCTGAATGAAGCCAATGAAGCATTGTATCTAAAAGCAGAAATTACCTTATTATATTTAAATCATTTTTATGACAGGGATAGCCACTCCACTGTGGAAACCCACTGTGTGACCTTGGGCACATCACTCACTCTCCAGCCCCAGAAAACCCGGTGATCTTAGGATCGCAATAAACCAGACACTACTTGAAGTCACAGAACAACGGTATTTCAGTTAATGAAGTCAATGTGTTCCTGAGTATTACTTCCTGAACAGAAAGTTTGGTGTCAGAGGAAGGATAGGGATGTCCCTGCATCACCCCAGAGAGAGAGAGGGGGAGAGGGAGAGAGAGAGAGAATTCAGAGGTTTCTGCAAACTTTTTATCCAGAACCAACAGTACACCCCTGTGAAGTGAAAGCCTTGCAGAAGTAGACAAAAAAGCATTTCAACCTTCTAGAGACCACTTGAAGGTTTTTTCCAAAATACATCCAGGATTTTTTTTTTTACTTCCTCAAGCCTATGATTTCCATTTTGATGACCAAACCTGTAGATGGGGGTGAGGGTAGCTGCTGATGCAGACTTACCTGCTTTCCATTTTTCTCTCTGTTTTGCTTTTAATGTATGCTTACTATGAGATTCTGGAGGCAGTTAGAATCATAGAATCATAGACTTGGAGGAGACCCCAGGGGCCATCCAGTCCAACCCCCTGCTATGTAGGAACACACATCAAAGCATTCCCAACAGATGGCCATACAGCCTCTGCTTAAAAACCTCCAAAGAAGGAGACTCCACCACACTCTGAGGCAGCATACTCCACTGCCAGACAGCTCTAACCATCAGGAAGTTCTTCCTGAGGTTCAGGTGGAATCTCTTTTCCTGCAGCTTGAATCCATTGCTCCTTGTCCTAGTCTCTGGAGCAGCAGAAAACAAGCCCGCTCCCTCCTCTACATGACATCTCTTCAGATATTTAAACATGGCTATCATGTCCACTCTTAACCTTTTCTTCTGCAGATTAAACGTCCCCAGCTCCCTAAGCCACTCCTCATAGGGCATGTCTTCCAGACCTTTCACCATTTTGGTTGCCCTGCTCTGGACATGTTCCAGCTTGTCAATATCCTTCTTGAATTGAGGTGCCCAGAACTAGACACAGTATTCCAAATAAGGCCTAACCAATGCAGAATAGAGTGGTACCATTACCTCCCTCGATCTAGACACCATATTCCTATTGATGCAACCAAGAATTGCGTTGGCTTTCTTGGCTGCCTCATCACACTGCTGACTCATGTTCATCTTGTGATCTACCAAGACTTCTAGATCCCTTTCACACTTACTGCTATCCAGCTACGTGTCCCCCATCCTATATTTGTGCATTCTACTTTTTCTGCCTAAGCGTAGGACCTTACAGTTCTCTCTGTTGAAATTCATTTTGTTAGCTTTGGCCCAGCTCTCTAATCTGTCAAGGTCATTTTGAAATTTGATCCTGTCTTCTGGGGTATCAGCAGCCCCTCCCAATTTGGTGTCATCTGCACATTTGATCAGTGTGCCCTCTAGTTCTTCATCCAAGTCATTGCTGAAGGTCCCAGGGTCCCAGGACAGAACCCTGTGGCACCCCACTAGTCACTTCTCTCCAGGATGTAAAGCAGTCATTGGTGAGCACCCTTTGGGTTCAGTTGGTCAACCAGTTATAAATCCACCTAACAGTAGCCTTGTCCAGCCCACATTTTACTAGCTTCTTTGCAAGAATGTCATGGAGAACTTTGTCAAAGGCCTTACTGAAATCAAGATATGCTACATCTACAGCATTCCCTTCATCTATCAAGCTTGTAACCCTATCATAAAGAGAGATAAGATTAGTCTGGCATGACTTATTTCTGAGAAATCCGTGTTGATTTTTAGTGATTACGGTATTGCTTTTGAAGTAATTACAAACCGACTGTTTAAAGATCTGCTCAAGGATCTTTCCTGGTATTGATGTCAGGCTGACCAGGCAATAATTATTTGGGTCCTCTTTTTTCCCCTTCTTTAAGATGGGGGTGACATTTGCCCTCCTCCCATCTGCTGGGACTTCTCCTGTTCTCCAGGAGTTCTCAAAGATTATTGTGAGTGGTTCAGAAATGAGTTCTGCCAGTTCTTTTAATATCCTTGGATGTAATTTGTAATCCATGTAGTTTAGACAGATATTCCTGTACTACTTCTTTACTTATTCTGTGCTGCATTTCCCCCTGTTCGTCACCTGCTCCTCACCCCCCAGGTTGAGTACTTCTCTCCTTTTGGGGGGAAAACTGAGGCAAAGAAGGTGTTGAGTAGTTCTGCCTTCTCTCTTCCCCCATTAGTAATTGGCCATCTTCTCTATGCAGCGACCCTATCATTTCCTTGTTTTTCCCTTTGCTGCGGACATATCTAAAAAAAGCCCTTTTTATTGTTTTTAATGTCTCTGGCAAGCCTGAGTTCATTCTGCTCTTTAGCTTTTCTGACCTTCTCCCTACACATCCTGGCTATTTGCTTGAATTCCTCTTGGGTTGTTTCACCATTCTTCCATTTCCTCTGCATGTTTCTTTTAACACTTAGCTCAGTTGAGAGTTCTTTCATCAACCATTCCGGTTTCTTTAGCCACCTGCCATTTTTCCTCCTTTACTGGCACAGTTTTCAATTGTGCCTTCAGTATCTCACTTTTAAGGAAATCCCATCCATCATGAACTCCTTTCTCTTTCAGTATTCTTGACCATGGGATTTCAGCAAGTAACTCCCTAAGGTTACAGAAATCAGCTTTTTTAAAGTCTAGGATGTGTGTCTGGCTACACTTAGCTTGTCCTTCCCACTGAATGATAAACTCCAAGGAGCATGGCCACTCCCCCCTAAGGATCCCACCACCTCTACCTCATCAAAAAGATCATCCCTGTTCGTCAGGATCAGATTTAAAATAGCCAATTGCTTTGTTGCCACTTCCACCTTCTGGACCATGAAATTGTCTGCAAGGCAAGCAAGGAACCTGTTGGACCTTGTGGTCTTGGCACAGTTTGACTGCCAACAAATATCAGAATAGTTAAAATCTCCCATTACTACTGTTTCTCTCCTTTTTGAATGTGTGGTCATCTGCTCCAGGAAGGCCTCATCTAAGTCCTTAGGCTGGCCCAGAGGCCTGTAGCAGACCTCAATCACATCCCTATTGTTTCTTGCTCTCTTAAATCTTACCCAGATGCTCTCAACTTGGCTTCTCAGATTTAAGTCATGGATCTCTTCACAGGTGAAAACATCTTTGACATATAAAGCTACTCCTCCTCCTTTCTTATTTGGTCTATTTCTGTGAAATAGGTTATACCCCCCCTATTCCTAAATTCCAGTCATGAGACTTATCCCCCAGGTTTCAGTGATGCCTACTAAATCATATTTATTTTGTTGTACTAAGAGTTCATCTTGCTTATTTCCTATGCTCTATGCATTAGTGTAGAGACACTTAAGGCCATGTGCCCTTCCTGAAAGTCCTGTACTAAAGTTACTTTCCTTCCCCCTGTTGGTCTCTAGTACTATTTGGCCTACCCTATCTATATCATTTGTTCCATTTTTTGCAGCACTCACTGAATCCTCGCCCACAATAATCTTGTCTCCCTGCTCAGTTGCTGCTCACATTGTCTGTTGTAGGCAGGTACACACACCTACAGTAGAACCAGCTAGGGTAGAGTCCAGTTCTTTTCCAGTTTATGTTTTTATTGCATTGTTTACTGCAGACATGTTGCTGTAATCCAACACCAACATCTCTGCTTCTCTCTTCTCCTTCAACATCCTAAGGCCAATGTTAAATGGAGGACAAAGTAGGGCTAGGGGGCATTAAAATACTTTGTAAAAGGGAGCTTCTTTGTCTGAGCTTTGCAAACCGATGTATGCCTGTACTATAATTGTACATTCAAAGTGATGTTATGTGTTTGTGTCACAGCAATATTACAGTTTTTAAGATTTAATTAAGACCACAACAGAAGTTCTTTTGCATGAGACCATCCTAGTATCGCAATGGGCCATTCTGCTCCACAATTCTATTTCCAACAGTGTCTCTAAACAGTTATCTCTAGGGAAGTTCACTCAGTGAGAATTGCTGCATCCAGCCAGAACTGAACTCAAATAGCCAGTTTTCTCCAAGTGCCAGGAGACACCAGCAGCAGAAGTTCCAGTCAGAGAACCATAGTGCATTTTACTCATTTTGCATTGTTCTCACCTCAAGGATTGATGAGGAAGTGGGCTTTGGACAACTTTTAGTGGGGGAGATTTTTAGATGGCCTTGTATCAATAATGTGTGCAGGAAATATTTTACCTGCAAGTTTATGTACAAACCGAAGTAATTCTCACTGGGTTCATAGGGACTTACAAAGAGGTAGCAAGGTGGGATGTACTGGCTAGCTTTGAGTTGAGAGAATAGGCTTGGAGAGTTCAAAGGCTTTAGGCAGAACAGCAAAGAAACATCAGCACTTTTTGGCGGTTGCCAAGGCTAATGAATTATTAGATTTACAGTACCTTATAAGAATTAACATTTCAAATTAGTATGTGCTAGTATTCTATTAACTAATCATAACAATTTTTTTCCCAGGCTGTTCTATCCCCTCCCATTTTCTTATTTGCCTTGCTAACACCGTGACCTTGCAGCTACATCTGTTAATTCTTATCACAGATTATTATAACATTCCCTTGTTCCCAGCATACTGTTTCTAAACCAATCCCATCATCCCCTCACAACACAGTAAAGCCTAATAAAGCAACATAGCAAGACAACTAGCTGAAAGCATGGCAAGGATGGCAAAGCCAACCTGACAGAAGGTCTCTACTTCAGATTTTGTTTGGGAGGGGGAATTAAAGTTCTAAACCAGGCAAAATGTTTCATATCAGTTTGTTTTATGAAATTGCATCATATTTTAAGAATATCTGTTATATTTTTGTATGGTATAAAACTATAGACACATAGCTGCTCTAGATATTTCTTCCTCACAGATACACATAATATTACCCAAGTATAAATAGATGCTGGTTCTAGTGGGGCAAACCAGATTTGACCAGGCAGTATGTATGTATGTATGTATGTTTGTGTTGATGTTCTCCCTGTTCCTTATCACTTTCCTCACTCCATGGCTTTTCTCCTCTATGAAAATCCAACTTGTATGTTATTGGGATCACATATGCAGTACTGAACTGGTCTTATGGAACAGGTGACTGGTTTTACATGCATTGGCAGCAGTACTGTATTTTCTGGCGTATAAGACGACTGGGCGTATAAGATGACCCCCAACTTTTCCAGTTAAAATATAGAGTTTGGAATATACTCGCCGTATAAGACTACCCCTCTTCCAACGCACACCAAATAAAAATTTAAAAAAATCAGATTTGATTTCAATTCAATTTTAATTCTATTTAAAATATATGTATATATATATATTATTGTGCATCTGTCATAAGGAATAATGCAATCCATGTTAAAAAGCGGGGAGGCAAGCAATATTCCCAGAGCATTGCAAGGCACTCCCCTTTCCCAAACTCCTTGCAAAGTGAGTTTCATTGCAAGGGGCTCATGGTTACTGGGGTCCCCGCCTCCCGGTGTGATGTAATGCAAAACGTGTCACAAAAGAGAAAACCCAAATCTGGTTTGGAGGTCTCTCTTTTCCCCCTTTCTCCTCCGCCCCCCCACTCCCCCCACTGGAAAAGCGAGCGAATGGGTGCTCCTAGCAAGTCAGACATGGCAGCGGTGGCGGCGGCAGGTGCTGATACTGTGTGGAGGCAGCGAGAGGCAGGCGGGTAGCTGGAAAGAGCTGGAGCCCGGCGAAGGAGGAAGCGGCGGAGGAGCCAGAAAGGCCGCCCGGCTCCCGTTCTCAGGGGATTCGCCGCTGAGAGCCCCTCCTCTCCTCCTCCCTCGCCACCGCCGCTCCGGGAGAAGCCAGCAGCCGAGTGCCGGGCTCGCATCCTTGCGAAAAGGGGCGGCCTCGCCAGCCCCGGGCGCTCCCTGCCGGCCCCGCTGGACTTTTGAGCAAACTTGAGCCGCTCGCTTGCTCGCTCCCTCTCTCCCTCCCCCCTTTTAATACTCCTCCTCCTCCTCCTTCTTTCCTGGGAGGATGTCCTCTAGGCAGTGCTAGGAGGCAGCAGCAGCGGCGGCGCCCTAGCCGAGCGAGTGAGCAAAGTTTTGGCGAGGCGGGCGCAGTGCGGCGCCCCTTCCCTCACTCCCCCGGGCCCCCCATCCTCCTCTGCCAGGGAGGGAGGGAGGGAGCGGCGCCCCCGACCGCTCGCCCTCCTCGGCTCTCGCCCACTTTCCCCTCGTTGGCCTCCTCCGCCTCCGCTGGGGCTGGGAAGGAAACAAAATGTTTGCCCGAGCCGCCGCAGCTGCTTCCACCAAGGGAAGCAGAGGAGGAGAGGGAAGGGGGCAGCACCCCGCGCCCGGCTCTTTGGGGCTGGGGGGCCTGAAAGGCGGGTGCCCGGAGGGGAGGAGGGCGGGGGAAGCCGGTGCTGGCCCTCGCCCTCCACATGCCCTGCCGGCCCAGAGGGAAGCCCTCCTTTCCCCCTCTCTGCCAACTTGGCCGGACTCTTCCCCACCTCCGCCCGCCCTCCCTCCCTCGCGCACGCACGGTGGCGGCGGTGTTGGTGTATCTGTATCGCGCCCCCAGCTTCCTGGCCTGGGAGCTGGGGGTGGAGGTGGAGGCGGAAGCAGGGAGGCAGCGCAACCGGCGCTCGCGCAACAAGCCTCTCCCAAAATGCCGCCACTCCCCCCCGCCTCAGCGCTCCCTGGCCTGGGAGCTGTAGGCGGAGGTGGAGGCGGAAGCGGGGAGGCAGTGCGACCGGCGCTCGTGCGAGGGGGAAGAGCAGCTAGCACAACAAGCCTCTCCCAAAACGCTACCGCTCCCCCGCCTCAGCGCTCCCTGGCCTGGGAGCTGTAGGCGGAGGTGGGGGCAGAAGTGGGGAGGCAGCGCGACCGGCACTCATGCGAGGGGGAAGAGCGGCTAGCGCAACAAGCCTCTCCCAAAACGCCGCCGCTCTCCCCCGCCTCAGCGCTCCCGGCCTGGGAGCTGTAGGCAGAGGTGGGGGCGGAAGCGGGGAGGCAGCGTGACCGGCGCTCGTGCCACTGCTCCCCCCCCGGCGTCTTCAGGTAAGTGCGCAGCACCACCCTTGTTGCTTTCATACGGTCGCCGCATACGGCGGGGATGCGGCCGCGGCCATTTTTGAGCTCCCCCACTGTATGCAGCGACCGCAAAGGCGACACCCGGCGTATAAGACGACCCCCAACTTTTGAGAAGATTTTCTTGGGTTAAAAAGTCGTCTTATACGCCGGGAAATCGGAAGTCACTTTTTCAAGAGTCTGAGGCATGGCTTAATCCAGATCTCTGAAGTCCTTCCTTCTGTGATCAAAGCTGGTAATCTGTGTATCCATGCATATGCAGTGTATCACTATATCTAACATATTTAGATTCCATGTTCTGTTCCTGTCAGTCAGTTCTCCAGGTGAAAGATAAGATCCCCGAGGATCCCATTTATTGCTGTTTACCTGGATGAGAGGAGGTGTCTGTCTGGGTTCTGAAGCTACCTCCTTCTGTGACAATAATCACTTCTTTTGGGAAATCAGCCTGTGCCATCTGACTCCTTTATAAGATGATCTCCAGCTCACTGATGTTTTCAACAATCTACTCACCCTGTGCCATAGGGAAATTCAGCTATCTAGTTTTCCTTCATACTAGGCTTAGATGGAATATGGTAGCTAGTTTAGAAGCTTCTCGTGAAATGCTACTTTTTTTTTAGCTATTACAAAATCCATCAAGAGAAGGAAAAACAGGTCCAATAGCAAGATTGTGGAAAGAGGCAGTGAAACATTAACCTGTGCTATAGTAGTAACAGTCAAATGTTGCCCTAGGAAACATGACAGGAAACTAGATGGAGGATTCAATACAAAGCTCTTTGCGCACAAAACAATTTTTTTCCAACAAGGTAATAGCTTGTTTTCAAAAAGCACCTTCCTGCTTTTTATTTGGAACACAGCTTTTTCACAACAAAAAATTGGAATAAAGAAGGGCTAATAACCTAGACTGAGGCTGTGGAAAGTCTAAAGCAGTGGTTCTCAACCTGTGGGTCCCCAGATGTTCATGGACTTCAGCTCCCAGAAGCCCCAGCCACTATGGTCAATGCTCAGGGCTTCTGGGAGCTGAAGTCCATGAACATCTGGGGACCCACAGGTTGAGAACCACTGGTCTAAAGTATAGAGTGCCCTCCTTACCTTCAGTCTCCAGACATGGAAATCTGCTCGTCTGGTGATGCGCATGTGCGTGCACTGAAGTCTCCATGTGAACATCACCACCACTGAATACAGCAGGACCCAGGCATGCACAAATTTTGCAAATCGGGGATTCCTGGAATGGAACCCTCTCATATAGTGCAGTGTAATGGGTTTAAACACTCCTGGGCCTCAGCTAATAGTTAACTACTAGTGGGAGAATAGAAGTGAGGTAAATAGGGTTGCCTTCTTTTGTTTGCCAAGATTCCTATGCCTTTGAGAGTGGCAGAACTGCAGTAGCTAAAATTCTTTTTGCCATAGGAGAATACGTGTAAAATATCTGCTGCTTAGCGAAGTTGTAAAGGCACAGGAATCTTGCTGTTAAGAAAATGGCATCCTAACAGTAAACCAACAGCAGAAAAGTGAGCAATGGAGAAAGAAACAGGAGCTCCATGGACTTAGACACTTTTTGCACCTTACCTTTTCACATTGCTGGGGTGTGGGGCTCACGCAAGCAGCCTCCAAAGAGAGGCTTTCGCTTCCCTGCTTCTTCAGCTCTGCATGAGCTTCCTGCTCGCGTGAGAGCCCTGCCTCTTCCTTTCACAGTGCAGCCTGGGACCTCCCAGGCTGCACTGAGACAGGAAGCACAACTGGCCTGGCTCCCAAGGCTCCACAGGCAAGGTAAGTGCATGTGGGGCCCCGGAGCGATGCGCAATTGCACAGCATTTTCAGCTTCAAGCCGAAAATGAAAAAATCTGTGCACGGTCTGCATCAGGTCCTTGAGCGTCATGTGGTCCGCTCCTTAAATGTGCACGATGCTCAAGGGGCCCTTTCACATCGGAAATGCCATGCGAAAAGGGCCTTAGTAAGGAATGCATAGGAGAGAGTTTTGAGGCAGAATAAGAGCCAGCATGCAGTGGTTTGATTGTTGAACTACAGACTCTGGAGACCAGGGTTTGATCTGCACTGGTCCATGAAAACCCACTGAGTGACCTTGGGCCCATAATACACTCTCAGCCCCAGAAAACTCCATGATAGGGCTGCCTTCGTGTCACCATAAGTCGGAAACAACTTGAAGGCACACAACAGCTACAAGTAACTTTGAGTAGTGGGCTATGTGACACACCTATTTCTGCTCCCATTGTACCACTGCCTTTTTTTTGTCATAGAAAACAGACAGCTTAGATGTACTTTCCCCTTGTTAACATTAGGCTCATAGGTTGTTGCATAGAAAGGAAGAAAGCACTTCCTCATTAACAAGCCTGAGACTGAAGCTAATAACTTTTTGAAAGTTTTCACATTAAAATTCTATTCTTGCTTTGCTATAGAAATAATATTTTTAATTGCTTTGGATTTGCAGAGATTTAAGAGTACAGTAATTTGCCGGATAGTTAGTCTCCAGGATATTGAGCACAAGGGATGAACCATAATGGCAGCCTTTGCTACTCATTGTTTCTGTAATAAAGTAACAAATTTTGTGACTTCCACATCCAGATCAGTGGTAATAATGAAGACCTACACTTTTAGTAACTAAGCTGATATGGAGCCTTAGAATGAAGATGAAGGTTATACATAATGAAAACTAAGAACAGGCTAGGTGGTGTCTTCTTGAAGAAAGAAGTGAGCTGGTGATTGAGTTGGAACTCAGTCTAGCCAAATGTAAAGCCAGGAGAAACAATATTAGCAAGAAAAGCATGGAAGTCAGGGAAATGAAAAGGCAAGTAGTGGCAGTGATTAGCAGTGGACTTGAATACAGGGAAAGTGGGGGAGGACAATAAAAACATCAGGGATAGACCTGAGGGCAACAGAAATACTGCTAAGTGAAGAAGCAAAAGTGATGAGCAAAGAAGGACAGTTCCTGAAAGAAGAGGGACAGAAGAAGTTGTAGGAAGGAATTTCTCCACAGTGAAAGGCCAAACATCCTGAGATGGCCTGTTAGGAGACCAGGGATGAGGATGAAGAAACACCATGAAGACCCGAAGGGAGGAGACTGTCCAGGCATGTTGGAGGACTGAAGTTCCCTTCCTTCACCTTAGCGCAAAAAGGCAGTGGCTTAAAGTCAAGCTTCAGTCATGGAAACAAGATAACCACTTGCAGGCCCTGTGCTGAATGAAGTGTAACTAAGCCCCTCTTTCCAGACCTCAGCAAGACAATGCCTGGAAGGGTGAGACTGGGGCCCTGGGCTCTCTCCTCCTCCACTATAGAGCTAGGGCTGCTTCTAATGAGTTACCATGGTTTCTATACCTCCCTGCTCATAAGGAGTTGCAGCTCACAAGCCTGCCTGCTCAATTGTAGTCCTTACTTACGAGTAGGTGTGACTTCCAAGGCTTTCTATATCCAAACCTCACAGCTAATAGTTGGAGCTGGCATGCTTGCCTACTCAAGCATATGCAGCTACTTACTCATGAGTAGGAACAGCTCCCAAGCATTTCTACCCAGGAGTAGTCTTTCAGCTGCCTGATAGAAGCTACTGCACAAAGCAACCTCCCTTGGTTGTGCAAGTAGAAGAGAGAAGCACCCCTCCAGCAGTAGGGGCAGAGGGCTCAGGCTCAGAAGTGGTGCCTGTTAACCCCCATCCCTTGTAGTATGATTACATTGAATAAACCCTGTCTCCAATAGGCTGTTTCCAGCATGTTTTTAAGTAATAATTATTAATTTTATTCCAACCTCTTTCCAAATGCAGTGTCTGTCACAGGTTGAGAAGCATGATGGGACCTGTTGTTACTCCTGGCTTCATATTTTCCCACCACTAGAGGGTGAGAACGCAAAGCTGCTTGTAGTTGTTTAGTCTAGCTTCCCATGTGAAACCTAAACGTATTCAAGGTCTTCTGCTGCGTGTAGCCGCAACATTGTTATGGTTAAGGGAACGCCTTGTTATTGAATATGTATACTTAAAAACACGGCTTTTGAACAGGCTGTGCCTTTTTCTTGTTTCCTTTCCTTTCTGCTCTGGACGAGGAGATGGCTCGCTGCGCTGTAACTTAATAGTCTGCTACTTGATCTATTGCCCGCAATAAAGACTGTTAGCCTGCTGCCTCGTGTTGGCTGTGATGTTTTTCCTATTGATGGTAATGCCCCTGGCGGGTTTTTCAACAGTGTCTAAACTACAGATCCTCTTCCACATGGATGCCCTGTTTCTGTTTGTCTTGTCCCTGGTTTATGCCATGGTAGAAGAGATGCTTGGGAGCCAACTCAGTAGAAGAAAAGGCACATGGAGACTCTTCTTTCTCTGTCCAACGGCTTGCATTGCTGTCATAATTATGATCAGAGCCTTTTTTCCTCTGGACATAGTAGCTGCCAAAGGAGCTCCCAAGCAGCAGGGCCAGTCTAAGACATGAATTTAACAAAATGTTTCCGGCCTCCTCTCTTATGGCTGGTGCTAGTACTAATGCCTCTCAGTTTTCAGTACTGGGGCATAAGACACAGCTCTTGCTCTGATTTGTTTAAAGTCTAATGAGTGACGAAACTCAGGTCTGACACAAGCAAGGACAGAAATATTTGCTTCCTCCAGTTGTGACTCAGTTTGATCTGCAGTGCTTACATAAATCTGGGAATGTCTGAGAAAATAATTTCAAACTTGGTGACAGTCCAAGAGCCTCTCACTCCGTGCTCTGAGCGAGATTTAAATCAGCACACAGCGGGTCAGCAGTACCAGCTTAGTCCCTCCTGGGGTAGCCAAATCCCTGGTATGAAATACAGGGAACCAAGTAAGTTATTTTTCAGGAGATACCCCCACCCCAAGAGGAGAGCTACCTATCTAGGGAGGAAAATAAGGAATATAGAATCTTTCTCTTAACAAGATGTTTCCTCAGAAACAGAAGGAATTATAAGTTTTCTAATCAGAGACATAGTAATTACCTCCATCCCAGGAAAACTTTCCACCACCTCCTTTTTCTTTTCTTTTTTTGCTGAAGTCATAAAATAATAAGAACTGTTTGTTCCACAAAGGGATTGCCTTCTCTCCCCCCACCCCCGCCAACACCCTGAGAAACCTTTTGAGGGGGTTTGCCAAGGTCAATAGCTAAAGTACATGTTAACTAATCTAAATAGTTATATTTTAAATAAGAATTCCCTTTGATGGGCCTGTTATTCCACTGGTCCTTGTCTTTGTGATTAAAGAGCGCTGGGTAGAATTCAGTTCTAGCCATAGGAGGGCTTGATTGTTCAATCTTCCTGAAAGAGTTCGTAGATCAGCTTTCAACTTTTGCAGGTTTAACTTCCAGGACTTTGATTATTCACAAGTTTGTAGCTGCTGCTTAACTAGCAATGTAATTATAGCAGAAGGTGGTGATAGCACTGTGCTGCAATGACAGGAAGCAGCTTCTGGGGATACTGACTCTGCCTTCCTCCCTCCTTGTTCTGCTGCTACTGTTTGGGAGGGTGACTGTAGCTCATCCTTCTCTCCCAGCACCTGCCAAAAGCAGAGGGTCACAAGCACTGTCCAAAGAGTGCATGAAAGTCAATAACTCTACTTTCCAGAAAGAGGGGATAATGAAACACTGTCCAAAAAAGGACTTGTGTAGATGGAAATAAAGTCCTGTGAGAATCTAGGGTCTTTTCTAGGGGAAGGGTTGGAGGTTGAAGGCCAGTCCTTGGATGCAGCCTCAAAGCGACACAGACACATCCTGGTGCCAAAGTGGCAAAGATTGTGACAGAGCTGTTGATGGCTGCTACAGACATCTCCTTCAGCATCATCTCCTTCTCTTTCTTCTTCTGGAGAAGGATGATGACACTGAAGGTGATTTTTGCAACTACAGAGTCTGTAGCATGCATGCTTGGGGTGCCTAGAGATTTGCAATTTTCCCACTTTTTTAGGGATCCTGTGCTGCTAACGCCTGTGAAAGATGGAGGGCCACTGTACCTGCCCAAAAATCCCTGGAACCTGCATCCTAACAGAATGTATTTCTCTACAAGTGTTCAGGCACAATAGCTAAATCTTTACCCCTATTGCTGTATAAGATTAGTCCGTGCATATGTGTGTGTGCGCACATGCATCTTCAAATTGCCTGTCAACTTATGGCAACCCAATTAATTTTGTAGAGTTTTCTTAGACAAGGAATACTTAGAGGTCATATAGCACCTTCCTGCTTCTGTTCTTTGAGCACACATATTGGTGTTATATGCCTTCAAATCATTTTTGACTAGGTTTGCTTGGCAGGATTTGTTCAGAGAGGTTTTTCCGTTGCTATCCTCTCAGACTGGGAGAATATGACTTGGCCAAGGTGTCTGGTAGGTTTCCATAGCCAAGCAGAATTTGGGCCCTGTTCTCCCAGAGTCCTGGTCCAGCACTCATGCCACTACACCATGCTCTCTGTTAGCAGATTTAATGCACTGTACAGCTCCATATATGGATTTACTATTTGTAACTGAGGCTTATTGTTTATCTTTCTTCTTGAAGGAGTTTCTCCTGCTGTTCTATATCATAAGAATAACCCTACCAAGTCTTTTATTAGTTTTTCATGAAATTGTCATGAAATAGTTTGTCCATTGTAGAATGTCCTCAGTCTTCCAACAGGATGGTAATACCCTGTTGGCATGGAATTAGGACTTGATCAAGTTTTTCCTCATATAAAATCAGATATGATTCTGAAAACAATTCCTGTTAACATAAGGTCCTTCCATATATTTGTATGGACTCACCAATGTCTACAGGGAGTACATGTTAATTTTATCTCCCTTTTACCTAAAATGGCAATAGTCTTATTTTATACAGATATAGAAATGATTCAGTAAAGAACTTTTAACCATTCAGGCTAAAACTGATATCTATTTGTTGAATTTCAAGCATTAATTTTCTTCTTTGAGATCCACATTGCTTACAAGGTGGCATGTCTGCAGTTAATACAACCGATTGATAATGTGTGAGCTGGCATAGTTTCCAGTTTTGGATCAGATTTAATTTTGATAAGTAGCAGAATCTACCAGAGTGCATTTTAGAGAAGTAAGCAACCCCAAGGCTCCATGGGGCCCAGCATAGTTCTCTGCCTCGTGGGCCAGATAGTCCTCTAATCTTTTCTACTCAAAAAGGTGGTCACTGGACCAGGGCTTGTTCCTGAGCCATTGGCTGCTGGTGCCTGTTGAGTTTCCAGGATAGAAAAAAACATTGGTAGTTAATGGGCACAAATATATTGCTGATCCCGATCACGTTGAGGGAAGGGGAGAACAATTGCTTGTCCCCAGATTAGCCTGAGAAGTGCATCAGACAGCTGACTCAGCAGATAAGGGCAAAACGTAACAGAGTGTTTGGCACCATCCAATTGTTTATCCTTGGCCTTATACCTCCTTTGCACTTTCAATTGATGGCCTAGACAGTAAGGTGATAATGAGCATTCTAGGCCAATTTTTGGTGTCTTTGGAGAAAACATCTACTTTCCACCACATTTGAATGTTATCAAGAAAAAATGCTATTACCAGAATCTCCCAATCCAGCAGGAACCTCACCAACTGTGGCTATGATAATACAGTTAAGGTTTTCTCCCATAAGCTTGAGAAAAAAGGACTAGATTTAACCAAGATGTTTATGAATTCTAACTAACATTCTTACAGGATGACCTGAAACAAGAACAGTGGTCTAATACAGGCAAGTGGCTGCCACCTCTCTGCATATAAGGTGATTCCTTTATTAATGGATGGTGGTCTACCTACTTAAAACCTTCATCATCCGAGATAGAAGTAGGTAAGAATTTCCCTTATCCCTCACAAGCAAGGGATTTGCCTTCCTTCCATCAGGATGGCAGGAGCTTCCTTAGGGGCTTCTTAACATCTCTGCCAGCTTCTGTATGGGCCCCATACAGTCCTAAATGCCTTGATGGTATCACTTATATCTTGAAATACCTATCCTGGAAAGTATTCTTATGATGAGCTACAAGAAAGGGAAACTTTTTTGACCATGAAAGAACTAGGTGCCTTTTGTATAAATTCAGTGATTCTATTCCTGGTGCTTTGGTCTCAAAGAAAACTCTAGTTTTCACAGGATTAGGAAGTTATTTTTTGCTATCTTTTGTCTTCATCCCAAGAAACCATTAGAGAAGGTCCAGCATACTTTGTATGTATGAAGGATATTCTAAACTTATTTAAAAAGAATGAAGGAATCCCTCCTATCTCTTTTCCTTCAGCCACAGTCCATAGGGAAGTATGTTTTCAGTCTTCCCATTTAACAGATGCCTCAAGGCCTGCATCACTTCATGCTATGAACCCTTAGGGTCCTTGTTACTTTTTTAAAAAATTATTTTTTATTAAAGGTTTCTTAAAAACATTGAGTACTTAAAATTACCATTCAATCAAAACATACAGAAAATTTCCATCATAGATATCTTGTCCATATCATTAAGTATTAAATATTATTAATCACAGTATTATTTACTATCTATAAAGTAGGGGTTAGAATATTAATGGGTAGGTATCCAAAAACAAAAAAGAACCAAACACATAAACAGTAAATTAGAAAAAAATAACATAATTGCAAAATTTAAGAGTATAAATTGAAAAAGAGTAGAGGAGACGAATCTAGAGATAAAAATAAAAGAATTTAAGAACAGAAAAACACAAAAAAAAGAGACAGAAAAGAGAAAAACGATAAGAAAAGCAAAAAAAGGAAGAGTATTAAGAAGGTAAAGAAATATGTAAAATACCTAAGTAAAAAGAATAAAGAGGTAAAAAAACAAAGGAAATAGCGTAGAAATCTATCCTAAGTGCTCTAACTTACCTACCTAACTATTCTTACCTTAAACCTCTTGTATATTCATTCTTCCATTCTTCCATTCACAACTTCCACTCGATCCAGCCTAATTGTGTTTATTGTGTATTTCTCATTATCTAAACTTAATAATTCTACCTTAAATTTGCAAAATCTACTTATATGCTACTAATCATAATTTATACAAATCTTAACATTCAAAATTAACCACCTTCAAATTTACCCAAGTGTTCTTGAAATATGCAATGAGTCCTCAGTAAATTTATTGTATTTCTCCATCCTCAGAATAAAAGTAAACCTATCCATGTTTCGCATCCATTTTTGAGCAAAAACTATTCTCACTGCTGCAGAGTAATAGAATATTACTTCTGGTTGTTGGGGACTCTTTGCTCAGAGGAACCGAAACGGCAATTTGCAAACCGGACAAGCTCAATCGAGAGGTCTGCTGTCTTCCTGGGGCCAGGATCAACCACATAACGGAGAGGCTAACCAGGCTGATCAAACCCACTGACCATAAGCCCCTCATTTTGGTTCATGTTGGAACCAATGACACTGCGAGGAGCAGCTTTTACCACATTGCAAAGGACTACGAGCTTATGGGGACGAAGCTTAAGGACCTTGGTGCACAGGTGGTCATTTCATCTCTCCTCCCTGTTCAAGGATATGGCGCACGTAGGGAAAGGGCAATAGCAGAGGTCAACAACTGGCTCCGCACAATGATGCAGCCGGCAACGGTTTGGGTTTTTGGAACATGGCCTGAATTTCCATGAACGTGGGCTTCTGGCGAGGGATGGGCTGCACCTCATGAAACTTGGCAGGAATGTTTTTGCAAACAGTCTCGCAAGGAGGATTAAGAGGTCTTTAAACTAAGTTCCGCTGGGGAGGGAGACAATATTATTCAGGGCAAGGACTCGGCGAGCGCAGGAGGAAAAGGCCCAAATGATAATGGATAAGTAGTACAAGCAGCCAATGGCGGGAGAAGTAGAAACAATAGTACAGGACTTGCAGGAAGGGCCTGGGGACTTAAGTGTCTCTACACTAATGCACAGAGTATGGGAAACAAGCAGGATGAACTTGAACTCCTAGTACAACAAAATAAATACGATTTGATAGGCATCACTGAGACCTGGTGGGATGAGTCTCATGACTGGAATAGAGGAATAGAGGGGTATAGCCTATTTTGTAAAAATAGACCAAACAAAAAAAGGAGGAGGAGTAGCCTTCTATGTCAAGGATGTTTTCACCTGTGCAGAGATCTGGGACTTGAACCCAGAAAGCCAGGTCAAGAGCATTTGGGTAAGAATTAAGGCAGGTGACATTTCAAATTGTAGACCCAATATTTTTTCAATTTGTATGTGAATATCTTTCCAATTTTTTTTTACTTTTTTACAAGCCCACATGAATGAAAAAAGGTACCAATATCTGAATTACATTTCCAACACTTGTTACAATATTTCCTATACATTTTACACAATTTGTCTGGGGTTAAATGCCATCTATAATGCATTTTATATAAGTTTTCTTTAATGTCTTGACAAGCCATAAAGTTCATTCTTTTTGTCCAAATTTTAACCCATTGATCTAATTCTATCAGGTGCCCAATGTTTTGAGACCATTTAATCATGGAATCCTTGATTAATTCATCTTTTGTCTCCCATAATAACAATAACTTATACAATTTAGGGAGAACTTTGGTATTTTCTGAGAGAAGTATTAAACTAAGCCAGACTTCCTCTTCTAAGAAGCCATTTGATTTTAAGTCCGTTTTCCATTTCTCTCTAATCTGTCTATAAAATATCCAATGGCAGTTGCTTCCTGATTCTTTGAGCCTCTCATGCATTTTAATTACTTCCTGATCTTTTTTCAATTCTGACAGATCTTTATATGTAATCCATTTATCTACGAAGATGTTTTCATTTTTATAATAGGCTTCATAGGGTGATACCCATAAGGGTGTTTTAGGACAACATTGTGGTCTATACTTGTACCAAACGTTAATTAGTGCTCTTCTCACAAAATGGTTGCTAAATTCTCTGTTTACATTTTTCTTATTATACCATAGATGGTAATGCCAACCTGACCAGAGACCCTAACCCTAACCCTAAATTTAATAGATGCATATTATCTAACCTAATCCAATCTTTGATCCAACTTAAACAGGAGGCAAAAAAATATAATTTTAAATTGGGCAATCCCATTCCACCTCTTTTCCCATCATCCTGTAAAATTTTCAATTTAACCCTTGTTTTTTTCCCTCCCAAATAAAATTGGTAATATCTCTTTGCCATCTTTTAAAAATTACGTCTCCATAAATTACTGGTATTGTTTGAAACAGATAGAGCGTTTTTGGAAATGTGCACATTTTAATCAGAGATATTCTTCCTAAAAAGGACAATTTCAAATTCCTCCAATTTTTGAACTCTTTTGTAATTTCTTGCCAGACTTTCTCATAGTTATTCTTATATAAATCTGAATTCTTATTTGTTAATTGTATTCCTAAATGTTTTACTTTCTTTGATATCTTATATCTTGATATTTGAATTAGTAATAATTCTTCTCCAAGAGAAATATTTTCAATTAATAAATTTGTTTTCTCTTCATTTACTCTTAAACCAGCTATTTTCCCGAACTTTTTATTCCTTTTTATTCCTTTCAGTTCTTTGATTCCCTCTAATGGATCTTCTAATGAAACCACCAAATCATTGGCAAATGCTTGAACTTTATGTTCTTTCCTTTTACCTTTACTCCTTTAATTTCCTTGATCTGTCTTATATTTGAAATTTATATTTCAATTACTAAGGGAGAGAGAGCACCTTCCTTGTCCCTCTTTGAATATCTATTCTTCTTGATTTTTCCCCATTTATTCTCCAAACAGCTGATTGTTTAGTATATATAGCTTTAACATATTGTAAATATTCATCTCCAACTTTCACTTTTTTCATAATTTTCAACAAAAAGTCCCATTTTACCGAATCAAAGGCCTTTTCTATATCAAAGAACATAAATGCTGCTTTTTTACCTGGATTCTTGTTGAAATATTCAATTAAATTTATTACTTTCCTTATGTTATCCTTTACATATCTCTGAGGTATAAATCTGCACTGGTCATCTCAATTTATGTCCTTTATTAATTTTTTCAATCTATTTGCTAAAATAGCTGTGAAAATTTTATAATCTGAATTTAGTAATGATATTGGTCTGTAATTCTTGACATCCAGTGGATCTTTGTCCTCTTTATGAATCAAAACTATATTCACTTCCTCCCATGATTTGGGGATACTACCTTCCAATATCTTATTAATCATTTCATGAAAAGAAAGAATTACTTGATCTTGAAATGTTTTATAAAATAGTGCTGGCAATCCTTCTGGGCCTGGTGCTTTCCCCTGCTTACTATTTTTAATTGCTTCCTTTATTTCAGTAATTGTGATTGGGCAATTTAGAATTTTCTGATATTCCTCCAGAAGTTCAGTTTTTAAATGTTGGTTAAAAGGTCCTGAATCTGCTTTATATCTAATCTGGTATCTTTATAAATTTCCAAATAAAAGTTAAAAAATATTTTTTGATTTTTGCCAAATTAGTATAGATTCTCTCTCCAAGCTTGATTTTAGTAATTAAAAATTTTTCCTTTCACTTCCGAAGTCTGTACACTAACCATGTACCTGCTTTATTTCCCCACTCAAAATTTTTCTGCTTTGAATATATTAGCTTATTACTAATCTTTTCATTCAATTGTAATTCTAGTTGTTTCTGTAACATATCTATTTCTTTTAATGTTTCTTTATCTGAGGAGTTATCATTTATTTTCCTCTCCTTTAACCTTAATTGCTCATTTATCTTTTGTATACTTTCTCTCTTCCTCCTTATCCTTTGAATGTTTTGCTGTATAAAAAAAACCTTGTAATCACTTTTTTACCTGCGTACCATACTGTCTCAATTTTAGATCCTCTATTTAAATTATCTAGAAAATAATTTTGTGTTGTCTTCTTTGCTTCCTGAACCGTATTATCATCTTGAAGTAACTTTTCATTTAAGCGCCAATAATGATTTGGTTTTCCTGTTGAACCATGGTCTGACAAGTCCCTTGGTATTATGTCCCTTTTCCTAACATTATTAATAATTGATTTAGATACTAAAAACCTGTCAATCCTGGGCAGTGATGCATAGCTCTCAGAATAGAAAGTAAACTTTCTTGAACAGCCGTTTTTATAATACCAGACATCCAAAAGTTCTAAGCTGTTCAGCATTTCATCAGATGTTTGAGGGAGCTTCCCTTGTGATTTCTTTATAGGTTTATTGGCCTTCCTATCTAATGGAAGTTGTATTATTCCATTCCAGTCCCCCAAAACTATAATTTTGTCATAATTAGAATTAGTTAGTTTTAAATTTAAATCATTGTAGAATTTACTTTGATTGCTATGGGGACCATATACTCCTACCAATAGTAACTTAGTTCCTTGGCAATTTATTTCCACAGCTAAATAATGTCTTTTTTCATCACTAAATATTTCTTTTGCTGATATCTTATGATTTATATAGAAAACCACCTTCCCTTTGTTTTTCTCTGAGGATGACAGAAACTCTAATCCTAATCTTTTGTTTTTAAGCAATCTTATTTTATCCCTTTTTATACAAACTTCCTGTAAACATATTACATCATATATTTTCTTACCTAAATAATAAAAGATTTTCTTTCGTTTTGTGGGGTGGAAATTCCTTTAACGTTCCATGACAATATCCTTAGATCCATTTATTTTAGTGGCCTATTCAAATGTTTAATTCTCAGACAATGATGGTTCCTCTCTGCTTCTTTCTTCTGTCTCTTCTTCCAATTCTTCAGCTTCCTCAGAGGCTTGAGCATCAATTTGTCCCTCTTCTTGATAGATAACTTCCTTTGCTTTCCATCTTTTTGTTCTTTAGATCTGCTCTGCTCAGTTCTTTTGCTACTGGGATAATATGTGTCCAGTTCTTTACCATGTCTTTTTAAGATTTTTTGCACTTTTTTGGTTGAATATATCTTGAAAATCTTCCCTCTCATACAGAAGCTTAGACCTTCTTATTTCCCCCATCTATAAGAGATGCCTTTTCTTTTTAATTGTAAGGTAAGGAATTTGTATTCTTTTCTTTTCCATAGAATTCTTCCAAGTATATCTTTGTGTGTGTGTGTGTGTGTGTATTCTATCATTACCTATAATCAAATTATTTTCCATACACTATTGTATAATATCTTTTGTTTTCTTCCTTGTTAGATAAACTATGATATCCCACGGAAGATTCTTGTCCTTTGCTATTTTTGAATCCAGTCTAAAGGCTTTATCAATCTCCCGTTCAGTTTTCTCTGGGGGTTGCTTCAAAAGCTCTGCAAAAGCCAGAATCAAGATTTCATATAGGTTTTCACCTGTCTGTTCTCTCAAACCTCTGATTTTGATATAGTTATGTCTCATTTTCTGATCTATTAAAACCTTTTCATCTAACTCCTTCTCATATTCCATAAGCAGGTCTTCCATTCTCTCATCTACATTCTTCACCTTCTCCTCAAGAATCTTCTCTCTACTAGTAGTCCCCTTTCATTCTTCTGGTAAAGTCAAAATAGAATTTTTAATCTCTTTCAGATCAGATTTGCTATCCTGTTTAATTTCGATCCTCATCTCTCTCATTTCTTGTTTCATTTCTAATTTCATACTTTTTATCTCTTCCAAAATTGCAGATTGATCAATTATTTCTGTAGCCATTTCCACAGATGACCTTCTCTGGTCACTCATTGTTCCTTGCACTGCTGTTTGTACAGTCGTTTTCCTTGTTACTGTGGACATATTCAATATACTTACCTTTATATGATTTCCTATTATGTGCAAACTTTTATCAATGATCTTTTATTTTTGAAATATATATATATATAATATACCCAATCAATTTTTCATAAACAAGAAAGCTAATTTATCTAATAATTGCTAATATTTAAATCACCAAGATTATACAGTTTCTCCTAAGTTCTGATATTCTAGTATATATAAGATATCAAAGTATCAAATTCTATTTATTCTAAAGATATCTCAAGGAACAAGAGAGAAGGAATAAAAAAAAAGGGGAGAAGAGAGGAAAAGAGAGAGGATAAGCTAGAAAATCAAATAGAATCAATTAGAAAAGATAGAGTAGCTAAACTGGTTATTCAAATAACAGAGGCATAAGTTGTCAAATTATATGATCTATCACTTTTACACCTTCAATATAAAAGAGAACATACAAATTTTAAATTCCTATAAATTTAAAAAGAAGCTTATAAATAAATAACTAACCAGTTATTCTATCAATCTATTAATTACTATACTGTATAAACTATACTGTATATTTCCTCCCAATTAATATTATAAAATACCAGTAAAGATCACAATAAAATCTAATTCGTTTAAATTGAACTAATGTAAAGATATTTAAAAATTCCTCAATATTATTTAAATATTATTTAATATTATTTAAATACAGTCAGTTTCAACTATTAACAATAATAAACTTAAGAAATATCTATAAATTATATATATGGCAATATATATATATATACTATTTATAAGTACCAATGAAATCTAAGTCTAATTTATTAGAATAAGTTTGCAGGGTCTCTATATATCACCTACCAGAAGATAGATTATTAATAATTAATACAGAAGCTTACAATTCTTATGTCTAATCCAAAAATTAATGTATATACCTTAACTTCTATTAATAATTTATAATTAATGTTATATTTTATTTTACTATTATATATATATATTTATATGTGTATATATGTATATATATATATAAAATAGTAAAATAAAATATAACATTAATTATAAATTATTAATAGAAGTTAAGGTATATACATCATATATATATATATATATATATAAATAAAATACATAGAAAATAGTACTATAATACACATAAACTAAATATGCAAACTATAGATTCCAAATATAAGCTGTGAGGTATAATTTTTTTTAAAAAAATAGTCTTTATTACTTAAAATTAAAAGAAAATTAAAAGAAATTAAAAGAAAAAAGCAACAACATACATTAGAAGTAAAAGCATCCAAAAAAGGCAAGAAAAGAAAGGGAAGAAAGGAAAAGGGGAAAAAAAGCAATAAGACATTCTGACGATGACCAGGAACCACCCTGTAAGGAAAAAAAAGTAGAACAAAAAGAAGATAGAAAGATACAAGGAAATAAAAGGAAAAGAAGGGAACAAAAAACACTTAATTCTGTTTAAAAATATAGCATAGAAAGATTTTTCTATTCCCCCTCACCCCTTCTCTACAAGCATACATATAAACTGAGTAATAAACAAAGCAAGAAGGGAAAAAAAGAAAAAGAAGAACAATACAGATATACTAAAATAACTTCCTGTCCTCTTCTGCTATAAATTCCAAAATATTTTAATCTCTAAGTTCTATATTCTCAATATATCAACAGAGACCTCTGAGTAACTTTATAACATCTAAATCATTTGTGATCATTCAGTTTCCATCTCCTTCCGTTTTGTTTGAATAATTAAATGTTCTCTATTGTCACTATTGTCTATTAATCTCAATTCATCTGTCAGTCCTCAATCCAATATTAGACCATCCGTCCACTGAATTTCATATATCAACCCTATAGCACTCCTCAGATCTATATAGGTCTTGTTAGAATGTAGTCTGCTTGGTTCTGGTCACATCCTCTATGCTGAATTGTTGAAAAAAATTGAACCCCTCGCCATTGACAATATAACCTCTGGCACATAGCTTTCCTCTTCAGCAGATACAATGTCGCAGATACAGTGTCCCCTTCAGCAGATACAGTCTTGCTTCTTGCATATGCAATGTTGCTTTCTTAAACTCTTTAATTCAGTAATCCTCCTTGTCAAGATAAGGTAATAAAATGGTAAAATAAGTCTTCACTGTTAACAGTTCATTACATTACTAAATGCTATTAAACAGAGGGGAGGGAGAATAAATTTTTCAATCTCATCACTCAAAATAGATCAAGGTTATCAACGTCCTCCTCCTTTCCTCCTTCAAGCCACCATTAAAGCCTTTAAATCCACAATATCCCCCCTCCTGTTTGTCTGTAAACATTATTCCAGTACCTTATTTTGTACAGCAATCTAGTCCGATAAATAGGAAAAATAGTAACCAGTCTCTTTTTCTATCAGGACTGGGAATTATTAAAGCGATGTCCTCCTGTTTCCTCTCTCAAAAGCCCAGTTTAATGTTAAAAAGAACAATGTCTGAACACAGCTTACCCCTCTCCACCATTCAATGCTGACGATCTTATTTCCCTCCATAGAAACTCTAAATATAGATAATTAAATGTTTCCACATCTGGAATGAGTATGTTAAAAATCTGAAGGCAGAGTTTGTACTGAAGTAGTCAGCTGCAAATTCACAGCAGAGGCTGTCTCAATCTTCTCCATTCCACTTGCTGATATCTTAATTTAAATGACAGCAGCTAGGAACTAGATCACAGATCTCCGGGAACCCATGTTTTCTCTCTTTACCCTGAGAGAGAGTGTTACCCTGTTTACTGGGGGTCCCGGGAGGGACACCTAAATAACCAAACAATAAAACACAATTTGGGGGAAAATTAGCTGGAACACTCACTTAAGCTAGCGAGAGGCAGGGTAATTTAGCAGGATCTTGCCACCCAGCATCTACGGGGTCAGATCAGTCAAGCAGCCAGACGGGTTTAAAGTAATAGAAATGATGTTTTATTGCATACAAACAAATATTAAAGACACCACAGTCACACAACTAACTAAGAGATTAGAAATTGAATTAAGGATAAAGATTTTCAGGGAAAATGGGTGATACGACACCTGTCTTGTCGTCCTGGACCTTGTGGGAGAATCTGGGGGTGCAGAGAGGAAACTCAGCTCGATTAGCTGAGGGGAGCTCGCCAAGCACAGCAGCAGCAAGATGGGTTGAAACTCAGGAGCAATCCGAGGAAGGTCTCGGAATCAGGAGTTTTTATAGGGTGAATTGGGACTGCAGGCTGTGCCTTATTCGGGAACAACAATGAGTTTTGGGTGCAAGACAATGTCTCAGAAAGGTCACAATTTAGCATGATTGAGTTAAGTCCGAATTGACAAAGAGGTAGACTGTATGCAAATTCTCAGTGTTTGGCCTTTAAGCTTCTAGCTTGCCAGGTTACCTGCTCAGGGCAGGGAGTCCTTTGTAAACAACGTGCATACATAATGAGGGTGTTTGCAGAAAGGTCTCCTAAAGCGGTGATCTGGCTATTTCTGGCCTGCCTGTATGGTCTTGGGATATTGCAGCGTTTGATGGCTGAGCCTAGTTCTGGGCTTGTCCAGGGGCCTCACAAACACGTGGAGGTGGGTGGTGGAAGAGAGCCAAATTATTGATATCAAAATGATATCTTTATGCTATCTCCAAGGAGGCCTAACCTGCAGTAACAAGAGCAGTCGATGCGGATCAAAGCAACCCATATCAGCTCCTGCTGCTACATGCAAGAATCTCCTCACCACCAGATTGAGGAGATTCAGCTCACTCCACCATAGTCCGGACCAGAAGTTAGGGTCCTTGTTACTTTGGGAGGTTGTCACTCACCCCATTAGGAATCCTATTACATCAGTGGCTCTTGCTAGTAGAGCCCCTCTGGTGGACATCTGCCAGGAGACAGCCACTTGGAAGTTAGTCCCACGTTTGTGAAGTGCTAGCAGTTGGGTATCTTTATCTTTGCCAAAATGTTATTCAACAGAAGAGTGATCAATAGTTAGTAATGGTTTATGGTTAATAATAGTTTATATGTAAAACACCAGCAGTTTGTTTTCCCACTCTTGATTAGGGGAGCTTTGGTATGTCCTCCCTCAGGATGTTCAACCTTTCACTGCTGGGAAAAAAAATACTAGTTTGACCTGTGATATGTGCATTTCCAGAAAGAAGAACATCCACTCCACCCTGCATAGAGGTTCTTTGATTACTGTTGGTGTTAGCTCATTACACTACTAATTGTCAGCATGGGACAGGTCTTTTTCTTCTTGGGCTTGTTTTTATTCACTTTAGCTTCTAGAGTTTCAAGTCTTTTGAAGCATTAGCTGATAATTTGACTGCCTTTACTGAGAGTCGCTCTCACTAGAGGGTACTCTCAAAAGTCCATAGCATTCCTACCTATTGGGGCAAGAGAGATGAACAACCCATCTCAGGATGTTCATCTTTCACTACTGGAAATTACTACAAGAGAACTGTATAAAAATAATGTGATTTAGATCAATATTAATGGGAATAAAATCAGGGCGATTAAATTAGAGAACGGAACAAAACAAGGATGTCCATTATCCCCATTTTTATTTATATTGGCAATTGAACTGTTAGCCAATCTTATACGTAAAGATGACCAGTTGAAAGGATATGTGATAGGAAAGGAAGAATTAATAATTAATTTATATACAGATAATGCTATAGTACTAACTGAACAAACTGAACTTCCAAACAATTAAAAAACTATGAGATATAGTAAAACAATTTGAAAAGGGGTCAAATCTTAAAATTAATATTGCAAAATCAGAAATAATGTTTATAAACACTCCTCTAGAACAACAGAGGGAAATACAAAAAAAAAAAATAACAGAGCTATAGCTAAGGGTGAAAAAAGTTGAAATATGTGGGAGTAAATATAATGACTAATATAAACAATATAATTCAAGGGAATTATACTCATTTATGGAAGAATATAAATCAACAGATAGGTAAATGGGAAAAAATTGGATATTTTAATGAGAGTTACAGCATTTAAAATTATTATTCTCCCTAAAATACTGGGTTTTTTTTCCAAACAATTCCAGTAGAAATCCAAATAAAAATAATAAGGAATTGGGATAAAAAAATTAAGGAATGGAGTACAATGAAAAAGAATACGAGGTCCTCTAATAAAATTCTGTACACTCATCAGGAAAAAGGAGGATGGGGTCTTCCTTCCCTTGAAAAATACGATGGTGCTTTTCAAATAGCAAGAATATTGGATTTTTAATTTGACAAACAAAAAAGATGAATCGGGATAGAAAGATATCTAAATAACATTGAATTAAATCAATGATAGGAAATAAGATCATAGATGGGAAAAATAAATAAAGGACCTTTCTGGACAATGTGGCAGGTATGGGGAAAATGGCAAAAGAAATTCAAGATAGGTAATTATTATGCACCTCCAATAGAATGTTTGAATAAAGAAGAAGAATCTAGTAAAGGAATGATATTAAGGAAATTTAGAGAATTAGGATATAGAACAATAGGTGAAATATCTGATAGTTTAGGAGGACATACAGAGATTAAGTGAGTTTCAGAGTCATTAGAGAAAAAATATTGGCTACAATTGAGTGGAATTTTAAAAAACTGTAGGAAATAATAGTGAAAAAAAGAATGCCAATATCCATTTAAAGAATTATTGAAGATGAGAAGTGAAGGACACAAAGGAATTGGTGGTAAAAACTATAGAATGCTTTTAGAAAATCAATTCAGTTTGACAATGGGTTTATAAGGGATATGGGAAGCACATATTACGATTAATAAGAAAGAAATCTAACAGTGGCTACAAAAGATAGTTAAAAATAAAAATAATAAAGTTAGAGAACAACAGACAAAATTAATAGGAAGATGGTACCAACACCATATCAACTATCTTATATTTATAAAAGAAGGCCATCTGAATGATGGCATGGATGTGGTTCTAAAGGAACTTATATTCATATGTGGTGGGAGTGTGAAAAAGAACAAAGATTTAAAAAAAAATTGAACAGAAAATTAATAGAATTATAGGGAAAAAGTTGAAAATAAAGAAAGAACAATGACTGCTTATTGATGTTAAGTATATTAGAGTACAAAAAGAGGAGAAATATTTAATTAAACAATTATAAATAGCAGCACAATCAGTGATTCCCTATGGGTGAAAGGACAAAGAAAAGTGAGACATTAACAGATGGAAATACTATATAGCAGACTATATACTGTTTGATTTTTATATTGGAGAAGAGGAGGTTATATCTAGGTCATCTGAGAGAAGAGAACTGGTCCAGGAGGCGGGAGAAACTGACTGAGTTTGCAAAGGAAAGAGAAGGTTATGAGGATGTGGATGACAGAGTTAAAATTATATATAAAGGAAAAATTAATTATGAAATACTGTAGGGAGGGGGAGGGGGAGGGATGAAATATAAATGTGCATGATTTGTATGTATGATGAATAATTGAAATAAGATAAATTTAAAGAAATAAATATTTCACTGCTCAAAATTAACATATGACAGGTAAGATCAGTGTTTCTATCCAGGGCATAAATAACACAAGTCTTTGGCAAACACAGAGCAGGAGAATAGAGGACAAAAAAAAGTTGGCCTTAGGAACAAGCTTACAGCTGGTTTGAGTTGCTGTCTACTCCCTGTCCTCTGGGGCAGGGCTTTGAGGCCTCTGAACTATTATGATCAGCTGAAATGTAACAGGCGGAGCTTTTTGCGCCCATACTGAAAATTAACAGCTGCAGCTGTTAACATTCTTGTTTACCACATAACTAGATGTCTGGCCTTATAGGCAACTCTGTGTTGAGTAAAAAAACCACAAACCATAAATTGACCTGCAAGATTGCTGTCTTTACAGAGGCTTTATACCTGACTCAAAGAGACTAAGGCCATTTCTGCACTAGACTGTTATAGCGTTATTATTCCACTTGCAACATCCTATGGAATCCTGGGGTTTGCAGTTTAGGGAGGAGCCAGCCGGCCCTCCCTAAACTGCAAACCCCAGGATTCCATAGGATGTTGCAAGTAGAATAATAGCATTATAACAGTCTAGTATGGAAATGGCCTAAGAAGCCACAAATTATCCTAGCTGAGGCGGTAATGAGGAGAAAAGATACACATTTCAATGCCTGATGGGAACTGGACCACAAAAGGAATTGCAGTTGCTCACAAGGAGATGAGCTCTCCCTGGCCTGAACAAAAAAAACAGTAAGCGGGGGTGGGGAGATGACTTTCATGGTCTGATCTGAATTCACCAGGCAAAACTCTTATGCTACATCTATAGAGCTCCAAGCAGAGTACCTTGTGTAAGAAACCAGGATAGTACTGTAATACAGTAGATTGTGCTGTTGTTACCCTGTTCTCTGGGGGTCCCAGGAGGAACACGTAAATAACCGAACAATAAAACACAACCTTGGGGAAAATTAGCTGGAGCACTCACTTAAGCTAGTAAGAGGCAGGGTAACTTAGCAGGATCTTGCAACCCAGTGTCTATGGGGTCAGGTCAGTCAAGCAGCCAGATGGGTTTAAAGTAATAAAAATGATGTTTTATTGAATACAGGCAAATGTTAAAGACACCACAGTCACACAGATAACTAAGGAATCAGAAATTGAGTTAGAGAGAGGGATTTTCAGAGGGAAATGGGTGATACAACACCTGTCTCGTAGTCCTGGACCTTAGGAGAGAAGCCGGGGATGCAGAGAAGAAGCTCAGCTCAATTAGCTGAGGGGAGCTCGAAACGGCAGCAAGGAGGGATGGAACTCTGGAGCAGGTTGAGCGATCCAAGGAAGGTCTCGGAATCAGGGGCTTTTATAGGGTGAATTGTGACTGCAGGCTATGTCTTACTCGGGGAACAGCAATGAATTTTGGGTGCAAGACAATGTCTCGGAAAGGTCACAACTTTGCATGATGGAATCAGAGCTGAATTAACAATAGTGTGGCCAGTATGCAAATGTGCAGCGCTTACCAGTGGACAGCACAACCTTTGTCCAGTAGCCTGCTCGGGGCAAGAAGCTTTTGTTAGTATTGCACATATGTAATGAGGTGTTTGCTGGAGAGGTCCCTGAAGCGACGAACCGGCTGCATCTGGCCTGCCCGGGTGGAGAAGGGAATGTTGGCCGTGCCTGTTTGCGTGCTTGTCCGGTGGCCTCGCAAACACGTGGAGCGGGGTGGTGGAAGAAGGCCGAATGGTTTGATATCAAAATGATATCTAGGGGTGTCCCCATGGAGGTTAAACTGCAGTAACACTGTGATCCTGCTGGCACAGGAGACTATTTATTTATTTATAACACACATGCAAAAGTACAGTATGATCCTCAGATTTAACCCACTGCAGATTCAAAGGTACATTGTAATCTGAGGTGGGAAACACACTGGCCACTTGGTCCTGCCTTTGCAAGGCAGAAGTGGACAGTTGGTGGGACTTCCTGGTGCACTATGTCATTTTTAATAGAGACTTATGTCTTGCATTCACACTCTCATTAGGCTTGCAAAGACATTGCAAATGCAAGGCAAGACTTATAAGTCCCTATTAAAAATGGCATTGGGCAACAGCAAATAATTCTTGAATAATAAATCCATGAATGTTAAGCTCATGAATGTGAAGTGCTAACTGTACAAATTGCACTCTTGAAATTTAATCTCTTTAATAAACAACTTCTTCATTTTCACTGGATTGAAAGTACATTCTTCCATTTGGACCTCAAATTTTCTTTCAGCAAACAATCTGAAATACTACATTTTCTGTTTTAATAGGTCTTCACATAATGAGCTAGAAAAGCATAGGTAAGTAGCAAACAAACCCATGTAGTCATTAAATGTGTACACTTTGGTCTTCTGACATGCTGCTGGCTTGCTTTACAACTCATTTGTACTTTGTATAGTTCATATTAGGTGCCATCTGGTTTTCAATCTACCTCATTGAAAATCAGTATGAATTATCTTTGCTTAAATGTATAGTTCATATGCATTTTTCCCCTTCATCAGATGTTAGCCGTCATCAAATGAAAAAGCAGCTAACATTCGAACTTACTTTCCTTGAAAGTTTAAATGGAGTTCGTATGCAGTTCAAAATCAGTGCATTTCCTGTTGTTTTCATTTCTTGCATGGCCATGAAGCTCATCACATTCCCATGGTCAGTAAGACTTTAAAAATAATAATTTCTTATCTTCTTTTACTCTATTTTAATTTCAGTAATAACAATATGCTTTAAAATACTTTAATAGGTACTATCTCTTTAAAGTAGAAGCGCACAGAAATGCAGCTACCCCTTGCTGCATCCCTGAAAGAGCTGAAAAATAAACAGTTTCAACACTCACTTTACTTTACTTTTTTTTTTAAAAAGTAAAACTTAGTTGCCAAAGTAATTTGTATCCAGTGTCTGTATAGCTTCTCAAATACACTCTCTTTTAGCTTCTGAGTTTGAGAAACTTGGTTTAGTGATATTTGGCTGCTCTGAGCAGCAGCTATGAAACAATGGGGCTTTTACCTTCCCCTTCATTGACAACCAAATCTTAGACCTCTTGGTTACCTGGATCAGGCTGCTGCACAATCAGGAGGTCCTCTGGGTTCCTTGTCCCAAGAAACAATTCTCATCAGTTTCAAACTGACCTCTATCACTTCCAGCACATTGTCCCTTAGGAGATTTCACTAAGGGACAATGTGGCACGTGACCATGCCATACTGAAAGTCCAGATAAAGTAGACTTAAGTCTGTGAAAGCTTATGCTATCAACTTCTTTCTCCCAATCGGTCTCAAATGTGCTGCAAGATCCCTTCACGTACTGTTTTTCCTGGTATTTGGTTTGGTAAGATATAATTACATGTTCAGAGTTTTTTCACATCTTATTAACCACTGCTCTGTAGATATCTGACCTTTCCTTGAAGCCTGGGGGCTTTATCACATGGGGCAGGTAAATGTCAGTTATGGTGGGATAATAACATCTTTGGTTGGGACTTATCACATGACATTGTTCCTCTTCTGTTTTCTCCCAGGGAAGACCATTTGGAAAGTGTTTCTTTTAAGAAGGAGGTCATTAATGAATCCATTGATGACCTCCATTGTAAAAGAAATGTGTTCCAAACAATCATCCATCAGGAGAACAAAAGAAGAGGAATGACATAAGTCCCAGCCAAAGAAACTATTATCCTGCTGTAAGTGTGATTTACCTGCCTGTGTGATAAAGCCTGGGATATCATGTTAACTGTTTTCCAGCTTCCCTCCCAGAATTGCTAAATTGGAATCTTTATTTACCCATGTTTATCTATCTGCAACTTTATTTTCCAGCTCATTTTTAATACTCCAATACTCAGTTTTCAAATAAAATTTACATGTGCTTTGAAGTAAAACAATAATGGAATGAAATAAAAGCAAATGCCCCCCCCCAAAAAAAACCAGTAATAGTGCACCAAAATGAGTAAGAAATGGCCATACAAACCAAAACAAGAAGATACAATGTAAGGCTAACACACTAAAATATGGCTTTAAAAATGAGCTAAAATAAAGCATAAAATAAACCAGATGTTAAAACCACCAACATGTAACAGGGACTGAAATAGTAAAGATTTTAAGCTTGTGGGAGAATGAAGAAATCTTAGCTCCTTAGTCTTGAGAATCTTAGTAGACCATAAGCTGAACATGATGGTGTGGGGGCCAGAAAGGCCAGCACAATTCTAGACAGTATCAACAGGAGTATAGTGTCCAACTTAAAGGAAGAGGTGGCCCAACTCCATCCTACCTTTGTCAGACCTCATCTGGAATACTGGGTCCAGTTCTGCATACCACAGTTCAAGGAAGATATTGGCAAGTTGGAATGTGTCTAGAGAAGGGTAACTAAGATGATCAAAAGTCTGAAAACCAAACTTTATTGGGAGCAACTTAAGAAGTTGTATATGTTTGAGTGTGGAGAATAGAAGACTGAGAGGTGACATGATAGCCATCTTTAAATATCTGAAACAGTGTTGAAGACAACTTTTCAGAAATTTGATTTTCTTTAGTAATCATCATAGGGACGCATGGAAATAAGCTCCCACAACACATGGAAACATTTGGAAAAAGTAAATAATAATTCCAGATTATACTTTATTTTTTGTATAAACGTATTGTGATATAATCTACATCTACTGATACTGATTTTACTCTGTCATTTAGTTATTATCTTTTTATTTATAGTTCTTGTTTGTATTTCTAGGTTTTTTTTAAAAAAAATAAAAAACTATGGTGGCCAGAACAGGGCATGGTATCCCAGGTGAGGACTGACCAGTACAGAATAGAGTGGGATTACTACTTCCCTTGATCTGGACACACTACTCCTGTTGATGCAGCCCAGAATTGCGTTGGCTTTTTTGGCCACTGCATCACATTGTTGACTCGTGTTTAGCTAATGGTCTACTAAGACCTATAGATTCTTCTCAGACAACTGCTTTCAAGCTAGTAGTCATTCATCCTATATTTGCTCCTTTCATTTTTCCAGCCTAGACGCAGTACCTCATGTTTCTCCCTGTTCAAATTCATTTTGTTAGTTTTGACCCAGCTCTCTTGTCTGTCAACGTGAACCAGTGAATTCAAATGACAAGGAAAGAGATTCTATGTAAACATTAGGGGGGAAATTACTCTAAGAACTGTTCAACAATGAATATACTGTTTTCAAGCTCTCCTTTATAGGTTTTTCAATGGAAGTTGGGTGGAATAATGTAGTTGTCTATTCCTGCATGGCAGTGAGTTGGACTAGATAGATCTTGTAGCCTCCTCCAACTCTAAGATTCTATTATCTTTTCATAGACTTGAAGGCACACAACAACAACAACATGATGATCTTTTCAATTATTATATCATTATGAAGTGCATATTATCTATTTGAAGTGAATATGTTGCATACATTCTGAAAGCTGGACTGATTTTATATGCTAATGAGCTGTAACAACACTCTGATTTTTAATAATTTCAGACGAGCTAAACTCCGGCTATATTTAGAAGAATTAAAACAGCTTGTCCCTTTGGGAGCAGATAGCCCTAGACATACTACACTCAGCCTGCTGAAAAGAGCCAAGATACATATTAAGGTAAAAGAGAGATTTGTTTTCTTTTAAAAAAGAACTGAAGTTGTTTTGTTTTGTTGATTTGTTGTGTGCCTTCAAGTCATTTCTGACTTACAGCAACCCTGAGGTGAACCTATCATGGGTTTTATTCAAAGGAGGTTTGTGCATTAGGCTAGGTTATTCAGTTAGTGTTCACGGTTAGCAGAAATTCGAAACTTGATCGTATAATCTTGTGTAGCCCAAACAACACCACGATGGACCAAACACTCTGGCCTAAATATCTGTACCAGCAGTTAGACTGTTTTAGTAGTAGACATGTGGGAAGTGAAACAAAATTTTGGATGCAGTTCAGTATTCTTTATATTCCATTCCTCCAGAACTAGTTGTCATCCCATGTAGTGTTCCCAAATGTTTGTCCTTCCCCTAGATTTCAAACAGTTTTAGGCATGCCACATGTTGCCTGTTTGTATTATTAGCTATTTTTTTATTCCATATATTTTATTCCATATTTATTGCAAGCTTATCCAAAAAATTAAGAGAACAATATAATACATCATAATACAATACATTGTAAACAAAATGAAACATTAACGAAGAAAAGTAAACAGACCAACAAATAAATTACAACACACATGTATATATATATGTATATATATCTGTTAAAGAAGTTAACAAATCTATATTAAGAAAATATCACTAAAAACATACATAAAACAAACTTCCAAGTTCAAACCTCTTTGTACGGTGGTCATCTTTATATCACAAGTCCTGGTATATGCGTAGTTTAAATCTATACTTTACCATTAATAGTCAAACTTTAGTCGCAACTACATGGAAAGAAGAGGATACAAGCCTTAAATATCAAAGCCAGATACAGAAAATTTTCCCCATCTGTTCTATCAAACGGGGTTTAAAATTTCTCATTCATCGTTGAAAAATTTAACAGATTTGTTGGCCAATAGTAGTGTCAATTTATCCTCTCTGCTAGGTTGTGTAACTTAAATATCCAATCTTCCATTTTTGGGATTTGAGGCTCCTTCCGTTTTTGTGCAAAAGTTAACCTAGCCGTGTAGATCATACATGACAATATTCTAGCATATTTATTCTTCAAGACTGTCAAAGATATTCAGTAAATAAATCTCTGGCAATAGTGGAAAATTAATTTTCAGTATCTTTGTAATATGAATTAATGATTACCCAAAATTCTTTGGCCTTTCTGCAAAGCCACCAAATATGACCCTTTTTCATGACATTTCCAACATTTCCCATTATTACAATTGTTATTCATTTTCACCAGTTGAATTGCGGTTATGTACCATCTGTAAAAGATTTTGACATAATTTTCTTTTAAGTTGTAGCTTTTTGTAAATTTTTGATTTAAAATCCATGGTTTCTCCCATTGATCCAAATTTATAGTATGCCCAATATCTTGGGCCCAGACTAGTGTTCCACTGCCTCTCATCAATTGTCCCTTTGTTTTTAATTGTTTTTAATTGTTTTTGTTTTTAATTTTAGTTTTTAATTTTATTTTAATCGGTTTTAATAGTTAGTGTGTTAGGGGGATGGTAGGGTTGGTGGGAGGGTGGGCTACATTTTGATGTTTTAATATATTTTAATATATTTTAATATATTTTAATATGTTTTAATATATTTATATGTTCTGTAATGCCACCTCGATGCATTTGGGAGAGGCGGGATAAAAATAAAATAAATAAAAAATAAAAAATAAAAATAAATTTTATTATTATTATTATTATTATTATTATTATTATTATTATTGGGCCCATTTAATCATATTATCTTTCACAATGTCCTGTTCTCTTTCTAGATTTAATATCGTTTTGTAAATTTTACTTAATAGATAGGTTACTTGAGGTTTTAACAGCTTATCAAATTCTCTTTCCTCTAGAGATATCCCCATTAACCTGATATCAATTTTAAATTTCTCTACTAATTGTCTGTACAATAGCCAATGTGATGTATGCCTTGTAGAATCAATTCTTCTTTTGATTTTAACTGGACACAATTTCCTTCTAGTTTGAGTACATCTTTATAGTTAATCCATGTGCCTGATTGGGGCATTTCTAATCTGTAAAAAGCTTTTGGGGTGAAACCTAGAATGGTAATGAGCGATAAAAGTTTCTTTTATTTTTCAACCAGACTGTAAGAAGAGCCTTTCTAATATAATGCTCATTGAACTCTTCGTTCGTAGCATGCTTATTGTACCAGAGGTAGGCATGCCATCCATAGTATAGATTGAATCCCTCAAGGTTCAATAATCTTGTATGTAACAAAGTCATCCAGTCAATTAACCTTGAAAAACAAGAAGTTTTAAATCTAGCGGGCCCATTCAAATCTTTCAAATACTTCCATTAATTCTGAGTTTCCTCCCATTCCAAATAAATTTAGATAAATCTTTTCCCCATATTTTAAGAGTTTGGTCATTCATCAGAATTGGTTAATTTTGAAATAAAAATATTAATATTGGAAGGACATTCATTTTCATTGATGAAATTCTTCCTAATAGACAATCTTAATCTATTCCATTTCCTAAGATCATTCTTTATTCCATTCCATATAGATCTGAATTGTTTTTAAAAATTATTATGCCTAAATACTTGGCCTTATTAGTTAATTTAAAACCTGATTGCTCTGATAATTCTGTTTCTTGTCGATGAGACATGTTTTTAGTAATTAGTAAATATTTTTCTTTATTAACCCTGTAATCCGCGACTACCTCAAAATTTTGTAAAGTTTCCAAACTGTCTGAATACTATCTAAGGGATCTTCTAAAATGATTGCTAAATCATCAGCATATACTTTTAGGTTAAAGTGTTAGTCTATAATGTGAGTACTCCTACTACGGGATTATTTCTAATTTTCATATTTAAGATTTCAATGCGTATTAGAAGAGTAAGGGTGAAAGTGGGCATCGCTGTCTCGTGCCCCATTGTATAGGAAATTATTTTGTTTATTCACCATTAATACTAATGCTTGCCTTTTGCTACATATAAATTGCCTTGATCCAATTTATAAATGACTCCCCTACTTTCATCCTATTCAGAACTTCAAACATATATAGCCAATTGACATTATCAAAAGGCTTTTCGACATCCAAGAATTTCAAAGCCAATTCTTTCTTGTTATATTTCTGATAATATTAATAACATCCCATAATGTTCTTCTATTATTTTTAAAGTATTTCCTGGGGAGAAAGCCATTCTAATCTTTGTGTATCCAATTTTCTAATTTTTTTTTAGCTGATCTGCCACAGTTGACACAAAGATTTTATAATCTGTATTTTTGTCTCCATACATCTGTCATTGCTAAATTATCCATTAAAGTAAAGAAAGATATTTGTAAGGCCCCGCTTTGGGGGTCCCCAATATCAGTATGGTTTGGATGGGCATCATACCTAATTGGCATCATATGTAATTGGCAACACATTTTATTGGCTCTGATATCAAATTCAAGCCTGAACGGTGACAGAGAGGTCAAACTGAATAAGGGAAAGAATTTGATTGTAAATGTGAGAAGCATAGGTCAAGTCCAAAATTCTTCCAGGTACGACCTGAGTCATTTGTCAGGCAAATGCACATCATTCCTGTGGATAATAGGCTTAAATAGAAGCTGGACTTTTCCAAGGAATCCAACTGTGAGGAGCCCACCAGGACACTGATTGACAGATATCCATCCCTTGTACACCTGGATTCTTTCTTCTGTCCTCACAGCACCCACAATAGACAGCTATTGCAACATCCATCATGTCTTTGTCAATCAAAGCAATAAACCCATCAACAGGCAAAAGACCCATTGTCCACAACAGGTTCCTTTTGTCTTGCATCTGGAACCTTCACAGCCACAAGCCATTTTCAGAGTACAAATACCCCTGATTTGAGGAGGCCCAGAGCAGTCTCTTGAAGATCTACCTGTCACTCTGTCCGTCTGGCTCCTGAATGAGAACTGCCCTTATGTCCTACCTAAGCCAAAATACATTTCTGCTCTTCACTACTCTTCTGGACGGGTAATTATAAATCCCCCCAAATCCCTCAGCCTCTCTATAATTTTTCCTCCCTTTCTCTTTCAGCTAGCTCTTGTGTGAATGTGTGATTGTGTGTATCTGGTGTGCATGCATGTGTGAATCCCCCTCAATAAAATCATTTTATTAGACAATTTTGCTTGGTTTTTGGCTTGGCCTGACCCCGTAAAAATTGGGTTTAAAGATCTCGCTAGGTTACCCTGCCTCTTGTAGTGCTATAGCTTGTGCTCTGGCTAATTCCCATTCCCCATTATTTGGAGCACATTGAGGTGTCCCCCATGGGACCCCAGAAATCAGGGTAACATATTGATAATTTACCTTGATTTTTTACTCTTTTTATTTAGTTTCTCATTGTCATTGGTTCTGTCTGCTAAAGTGTCAAGGACACCATTCCAGCACCCATTAATAGAATTTCCTGATAATCAAGATCCAATAATGCATCTAGCAGTTTTTGATAAAATTTACCTTTGTTCTCCAGTGGAGCATAGACTGCCACTAGCAGTACTTTGTAATCAAACAACCCCTCCTCGACCGCGATATATTGCCCCTGATTGTCTTTGAGAACCTCGTTTGCAGAATATTTGAAATTTACATAAACTGTTACCCCCCTTTTCTTTTTGTCTACTGATGTTGAGAAGGCTTTTTCAAACTTTGGGTTTCTAATATATTTTAAGTCCTTATTTCTAATATGGGTTTCCTGTATAGATAAAATATCCGAATTTAATTTTTCTAGAGCATGAAAAATACACTTTCTTATATAGGGAGAGTTTAGGCCCCAAACATTCCAGGACAGAATTTTGATTTCCATATTCTAAAAGAGAGGAGTTTCAAAAAAAAGAGAAGAATAAAAGAAGTTTTTAGCTATGTGGTTTCTTCTTTTTCTTGAGCTGCACCTGTTCCTTGGTCAGATTCTGAATCTTCTTCTTCCTCTTCTAATTCTTCCTCTTTCTCAAGTCTTCTTTTTCTCCCTTCTCATTAAGTGTAGAGTTTCACTATCTGAGGGTGTAATCAAATTTGTTTGTAGTTCTTCCATTTTTTCCAGTTCAAGTTTATGTTTCTTAAAGAATCTTTCCATCTTTGGCACCGTATTCAAGACCACCTCTGTCTTCTCCCATCTGTACCTGATGTCTCAACTTCTCAAGAGTTGTGTCAACCGGCTATAGTCTTTCCTCTTTTTCAGTAACTGGGATGAACATCTTTGTATATCTGCAGATCATCATCCTCCACAATAAATTTCTTAGAGAAGTTCTGTTGGAAAATTAATTCTTTAACTCTCTTGCACAAGAAATAGATGGCTATGTCAGGAGGAACCTTCCTTTTTTTTTCTTTCTTTTTTTTTTTGCTATCGTAGAGTTGATCCTGAACATCTTGTCCACCTCCAAATCTAATTGCTCTGGTACTCACCTGATAAATTGATCCAGTGGGCGTATCAAACGGGCATATAAGTCTTCTTGAGGAATTTCCTTCAAACCTCTTACCTTAATGCACTTATTTTTGTTTCCAATGTCTGTAAGTAGTGCTGAACTTTATATTTGTTCAGTTCTTTCTTCCAAAATTGCAGTATGACTATCAATATTTGATTTCTTTTCTTCTAATTCTTCTACTTTCCTGTTTACATGCTTTAATTCTTTTGAGATATTCTCCAGTTTTGTGCTAAATGATTCCATTTCTTTTCTTAAGTCTGTTTTTATCTCTGATCTCATTTTCATTTCATTCTTAAATTCCACCCTTTTCTCTTTCATTTCACTTATAAATTGCATTCTTAACTTTCTAATTTCTTCTACTGTACCAGCATTCAAATCGGATGGTGCAGGATATGTCTCCAAGGATTATCTACATTGAAATAAAGTCTGAATCTGAGATTGTGTAGCTGCTTTTCTCCTCCCTGAGGCCATCTTCACTTGGGAAGAACCACCAAGGTCAAAGGAGAGAAAAATGGATTCTATTATTTCTTTCCTCTCCCTTTTTGTTCTTACTCTTACAGCTTCTTCCCTCTTTGGTGAGTTTAATTAATAACTAAATTACATTTACCTAGTTATCCAGGTGGGTTCGATTAGTTTATTACTTTAATTCAAATTCATTGATTTAACTTATATTGTTTACTTTGATAATTTAGTTTAAATTTGTTAAGTTTAATTTACATCTTTAATTTAGTTTAAATTTAGTTCATTTCAATTCCTTTTACTTACTTGATTGTAATTATAAATCACCTGATTTGGAAATTCAACTAATTGAATTAGTTGACTAACTGGTTGAATTAATTTATGTCAATTTATTAGTTTATCTAATTAATTTAAATGCCTCAAATTCTAGAGTTCTAGCTAAAATTTTTAAAATACTTATTTAAATACTTAAATACTTATTTAACTAATTTATGAAGTAAGTTATAAGTTATTAGGATAAGTTATTGATTATTAAAATGGAATTAAATGGAATAAATTAATTAATTAATTATAATTGATTGTGAATTATATAATTGTCAATTATCAATTACTTAGATCAGTGACCAGTACTAGTTATAATATCAAAGGCAAAGAGCAAGAGCGAAAGGAAAAACAGTTCCTTATGATACCTATAAAATTTTCTAAATCAATTTAAGCAAATTAAGAAGCAAAGGAAGCAGAAAAAAGAAATAAGAAGGGATCACCTATAAAATCTTTTAAATAAGTATTATCTGTCACATAAAAAGAAAACGGTGAAACCCGCTACAGGCATTCATGCCTTCAGAACAAAAAACTCACAGCAATCTAACTGTCTTTATTGCAGGTAATAAATCAAGCTGGTTAAGGCTTTTGGTTCCCCCTTTTTTCTTTGACCCTTGAGGATGTGCACCCAAGCAAAACTCCCAAATACTCTCAGGTGTGCAATGGAAGGCTGTTTATCAAACAGACATTCATAGGGAGTTGCATCAACCACGGAACTCCACAGCCTGTTGTGTATGTAGCAGGCAGTCAGAACTGCCTCACCCCAAAAACTCAGAGGCAGATCTGCATCGAGTAGCAAGCTGTGCATTAGAGTCTGCAGGGCCCCTGCATTGCGCTCAGCCACTCCATTTTGATGAGGAGAATAGCTGGCAGTCGTTCTGTGAATTATCCCTTTCTTTTTGAACCATTGTTGCATGCTTTCCGATAGGAATTCCGCTCCCCTGTCGGTTTGCAGCTTTTGCAGGGAATAACCAAACTGCCTTTCAACCAAGGAACACCAGTTCTTGAGAACTTGACACACATCAGACTTTTGTTTCAACAAATAGCAGAAAACATACCTGCCAAAATCATCTACGAGGATAGCAAAATATCTAGCGCCCCCTAAGGAGAGTTTACTTAAAGGACCTACAATGTCACAGTGTACCAACTGAAATGGGGCAGTTGGCACACGGGAACTGACCCTTGGCACTGGGAGCTGCTTGGACTTGGCTTGCTTGCAAATTGCACAGTCAAGAAAAACACTACAAGGCTTCAGAGTACACCCTTTACAACAACCAGCAAGCTTCCTTAACACAGGAAAGCTTGCATGTGCCACGCGCCTGTGGAGGAGATGAAGGCACTCATTATGTTGTGGGACATTACCATACACATTACACACAGTGTGTCGTGGCTCAAGAAAGAACAGCCTCTCTTTTTTGTATCCACAGCACATACCACTCCATCTTTGAGTATTTTACCTTGCTTCCCACAGAACTCAACTTTGAACCCAGACTCTGTCAGCTGCCCCACAGAAAGCAGACAGAAATCAAGAGAGGGTACAAACAAAACATTTTTCAAACCCATGTCAAGTGCAGGGACAAAGGCTATACCTTCGCCACAAACTGTAGCTTTTGTCCCATCTGCTAATGTCACAGTGGAAACACTGGCGGAATTCAAATTGTCAAATAAATCTTCTGAGTTGACCAGATGCTGGGAACAGCCGCTGTCAAGAAGCCAAACGGAATCACTTGCCTCCTCAGAGCCCGACACAGTGTCCGGAACAGCATCTCCCATGGCAACAGCAACTCTCAGACGCCCTGTGGCTCGACCTCCTCTGCCTCTGCCACAGCCCCTGGAACCAGTGCCTGTGAAGCTTTGCTCCCCTTGCTTCAGGAGTGGGCAATCACGCTTAAGATGAGAAGCAGACCCACAGCGAAAGCACCTCCGCACGGCATGGGCTCTCACCAGCCCCTCCTGCCTCACTTCAGCAGCCAGAGAACTTTTCTTCCCGGCACAGGCCTCTGCAGCTGGAGCCGTCTGAGTGGGAGTCGCTGCATTCCTCGTGCACTTTTCCTCTTCTTCCAGCAGACGAGCAGAAACCAAGGAGATGGTCAAATCTCTCTCTGCCATGGACTGGAGTGAGGACACAACCAGAGCCCAGGATGTATCGAGGGAGTTCAGAATACAAAATACCTTGTCACTTTCAGACAAAACCTTGCCTCTCTCCCAAAGTGACGAAAACAGATCTGAAAACTCTGCCAAATGCTGCCTCATTGGGACGCCTGGGGCTAATTTCGTATTATAGAGGCGAAAACAGAGGGCATGCTTGGCGGTGGCCGTTTGACTGAGATAGAGCTCTCTCAGTTTCACCCAGCCTTCTCGAGGAGTGGCAAGATCCCTAATATATGTGAGCTGGTCATCTTCCACAGCAAGGAATAGGATAGGCATAGCATGCCTCGTTGCTGCTGCTATCTCCGCAGCAGTCCCTTGGAGAGCCACGGGAGCTGTAAAAGCACCCCATAGCCCCTCGGCTTGCAAATACTTTTCCATGCGAGCCGACCACACAAGGTAGTTAGTTGCGTTTAGCTTAACAAGAGGCAAGCCCCCAAGCATCACTTGAGCCATTGTAAAAACAGCTCAAAAACCCTTTAAAAAACACTTCTCATAAAACTGTCGCTTCTCTTAACAGGCAAACCCTGAAGCGGGATCGTAACCATCCTCTGCTACCATGTCACATAAAAAGAAAACTGTGAAACCCGCTACAGACATTCATGCCTTCAGAACAAAAAACTCACATCTGAAACCAGCCAGCAATCTAACTGTCTTTATTGCAGGTAATAAATCAAGCTGGTTAAGTCACAGCAAAGCGAGCCATCTCTAACAGAACAGAAAACAGAAATCAGACACAAACCATTCAGTGACCGTTGTTAAGTAGGCATGTACAATGACACGAAACACACAGGAGGTATAATAAGTCAGAGACACAACACACGATCACAGCTGCATGTTCCAGAAGACCAGATAACATATAGTCACTACACAGCGTTACAGAACAACATTCTCATGGGAAAACCTTTAGCCTGCTAGCCTAAACAATTTCTACCAGCAGTTTACTTTCTCACACACTGGCACTGGGAAATGTGAAGCAAGGTGTCCACAACATGTTTCATACATTGTGACATTATCAATTTAAATAAATTCTATCTATTATCAGTCTAATAATAAATATAGAGATGGTAAAGAGAGAAAGTTAATGCAGTTCTGAACTGTATAAGTTAACCAGCAGATGGAGCCCTTATCTTGCTATAATATAAGCTAAAAGAGGGAAGTAAGCAGGAATTATTTCTATAGAAACAAAATATAATGTTTGTCTCAATTCAAGGTCAGCTAGCTAAGTGGAAGCATCCTTGGCTTATTCACAAAACAAAGGAATATCCTTGAACTAATTAGCTGTAATCTATTCAACAATGCCAACCAAAATAAGTCTCAAAAGCAGAGAGAAAAAAGTACAAATCTAAATAAGAAATACAAGTCTAAATAAAATCTAACACTAATATCTTATAAATTCAGTACAATAATAATAATGAAATAGGCTGTAATTGATTGGTGTATATCACAGTACCCCAGTGCTTAAAGCACCAATCTTACTCTGCCATGTAAAACAGAAACAGAGAACAGATATGAAGGCAAAGCAAGACTATAGTTAACTCTATACAGACAGCTAATGAGCAGTTAATAAGTCATGCTAATGAGCCTGGGGTACTTTCCAGAGCAGATTCAGTATAGGCTGTATCTCTCAGAGTCTCTTCATTCAATTATTCCAGTTTTCTTGATAAGCTGCCCAAGAAATCAGAAGTTGAGGGAGGGGTGATGTGAAAGTTTTGAAAAGAGAAGTTGTTGAGTCTCGATTTTTTCCATGCTCACGGGTTTGCTCCAACAAGGACAAAATAGTTCCAACTGGGCAACCAGTCTCTTACACTTTGCTGAACATCCACTTATATTGCTCCTTAATTTTGGTCAGACACTCTTTTCCCCTGCTGTAAATCAAGTTCTGTTAAAAGATCCCCCTGGACTTTCCCTGGCTTAGTGTTTAAGTTTTTAGTCTTTAAGCTTTTAGTCCTTTTAAATTTTCTGTGTCAAGACCATGGGATCTATCTGCTTCAACCAAGCTCCAAGATAAATAAATGCTTTGTTAAGCTTTAAGCTCTAGATCCATCCTCTCCTCTCTTAATGGTAGCCAGACCAGATTTCTTGCCATGCTTATTTGAGCCAATCAACCAGACTAATGAAACACGGTGACATAAAGTTGGCTGTTTCACAAAATGAGTAGCATGGCCAGATTGTGGAAAAGGGAAAAGTCACCAGGAACGATCTAACCTCCCAAAGGCACAGATGCTATGATGAGAAGCTTGAAATAAAAAGTAAAAGGTGGTGGCAAGACTAAACCGAAGCAGGCACCTCAGCAAGGTAATGGCAGCTCCACAACCCCCTTCAGTGCTATCCACAACCAGGTCTTCTCTTCTCCACTTCTCCCCTGGTACTGGCTGCTGGTACTAGGTCCTCAACGAGCCCCTCCGAGTCCCCTTTACCAAGGGGGCAGTTTGGCCTGCAATCGTAAAATTAGGCAAGCACCCAACCTCACTAGGTCACTGGGCTTCACCAGTTTGGTGAAACCCAGCCGATCATCATGCCACAGCCACTGGCCAATCATTGTGCCATGGCCACCAGTGCAACCTTTCAATTGTTTTTAAAGATATCTCTATCCCCTGAATAAGCATAATTATGGGGCAAAATGTGCAATCATTCTTCTGCCCAATATTTTTAGTAAGACAAGCCTGTCTTGCCTTAGAGTATGTTTAGTCTTGCAAGTGAAGTCTCACAGCTAACATAGAGACAGTATTAGTCAAAAGCCATTGCTTTCAGTATGTCTGCAGTTTCCTGGATTGGTGTTACAAATCTGCAGGAAAGTCTAGCATTTCACAGAAAGGCCAATTAAAGTCTGTTTTGAAGAAATCCTTTAAAGACTGCATAGAAAGTAATGGAATCATTGGAGTGGAGGAGCAGAGTAACCCTGAAATATTTAAGTATTTAGGGTTCTATTGAGCCTGTTGTCTTTCATTAGTTGTTTGAAGTAGTTATATTGAGCAATTTTATTAGATGTTTGGTAAAAACAATGAGGGATGCTATCTTATGTTATAGTTTTGCACCATTTGAAGCCAAAAAGCCTCAACTGCATGAGCTGAAATGGCCATTTTTGAGAAAGATTGATGCCAAAATTATTGGGATGTGTTGGGGATGCTTGAAAACAATTCTGTTACTCCTTCCTTCTCTCCCCATTCCCTACCCTTCCCTCTCTGTGCTACTATCCTTATTATGCATTTTCTCCAAATCCAAGTGCCAAATTGACATTTTATAAAACATAAACTGCAATGGCTAGGGATTCCGAAGACTGGGGAGGAAGTAGGGAGGACGTATATGGGTACATAAAAATGTATTTATGTAAGGAAACAGTAATTTCACTTAAGAAAGAAACTCTTTATAATTTTGTCTGAGATGGCTTGGATTGTCAATATTTTATGGTGGATTGGTTAGTAAAAAATAAAGAAAAAAATTCTTCAACATTAAGCATTTCAAACATATTTTTATTACCCCCCCCCTTATGCCTAGATATTCTGACCAAGATAAAATGACCAAGGATGCCAACTTCCAAGGAGTCCATGCCCATTAAATTCACTAGTTTGTACAGGCCTAGAGGGAAAAGATTATTTAGATCACAAAAAATCCCACAGAACCACCTTTTTTTGTACCAGGGCATTTTAAGATATTGATACTTGGGTGCCCATTTTTCATACACGCACACACGCGCACACACACACACACACCCTCATAAACATACACATCACGTCTTAGTTTTCTCAAAACGTGTATAGATTTAATTTGTGCCAGGATTCAGTCCTGGAACAATGTTATTTCAGTTCCAAATTAGTCATAATAAAGTCAATGACCCTGGAACAGGGTGACATGGGATGCTCAAGCTTCTCCTCAAAAGCAGGCTAAGAAATGTTGACACTGCCCCACACACACACATTTTCATACAGATTGGTCCACTAAGACTCCTATGTAGTTGAGGTCCTTCAAGAATTATCAGTCAGAAGTTATACTAAAGTTATACTAAATGATCAAGCACACACACAAAAATTGTTGATGGAGCCCTCCCCTGAATAATAAAGGCATACTGTGCATACTTATTTGTGGGTAACCTACAGTGGACACATGCAGGGAAATTTGAAGTATACATTATGTTTCTAAGAGTCTTCATATTTAAGCATGATTGAATGATACTGGATGGAAGAGGTAATCTGCCCTCCCACTGACTGTGCCCTACACTTGATTTTCTATATCTGAAGTTTGGTAGATACCAGTCAGCCCTCCACATTTGCAGGTTTCACTTTTGTGGATTTGATTATTCATGGATTATTTGTTGTCATCTCTGCTGTCTCCCTATGCCATTTTTAATAGGGACTGCAAGCCTCATGAGACTGAGAAACTCAAATGAGGCTTGTAAGTCCCTATTAAAAATAGTGTGGGACAGCAGTAAGCCCCACCAGCCACCCGCTTCCGCCTGATTCCTCAAAGGAATCCATGGTGGGTTGAATATGGTGATCATACTCTTTTGTGTGTTAAATATGGTTTGGAGGGCCTAGAGTTATTCATGGTCTTTCCACTTTCATGGGGGTCCTGCACTCCTAACCCTAGCAAATATGGAAGAATGACTGTACATGTTACTACATTTTCTTTTGAGACTATTGTGACTGCAATCCTTTATCTATCCTGTATATTCTAACATATCTCCACAGCTTTTGTTTTTAAAACAGTGTAGCAGAGGAACAAATGTGACAGTATACCTTTGCATTCACTTAATAAGTTCTTACAATTTTTTTGTTTTGCTTGCTATATTAATTATATTTTAAAAATTTCCTCAGTTTCATAATATTTCATTTATTATTTTGCCATTGCTTTCATGATCGTCAGTAGTTGTTACTTTAATTCAGAACATTCTTTGTTTTTATTATTCAGCAGAAAATGTATATGACAGTAGTAAATTAAGAACTATCTGCCTTCCATTGTTGAACCCATCCCCTGCTGAAAAGTAGTTCTAGTCCCTGAAGTCAGGGGCCTTAGTCACATGGTGTGTGGTTTTCTTTGTGGTCTCTGTGAGTCATGCATATGAGCTGTTCTGCGTTTGTTGGAAATGTTCTAGAGCTAAGCAAAGCAATTTTGGTAGTAGCCCCACTCACTCTCCCATGTTTTCCCACTTATTCCCTCAGTTTCTTTTTGTCCACTTGCTACAGTTTGTTGGAACTTCTCACAAAGATTGCTGTGCAAAATTTACAATTTTTTCTTACCATCATTTATCTTGTTTGTTTTTTTCCCCCTGTTCCCCAGTTACAGTAAGTTGAGTTATTTCTTTCAATAGTTCAATATTTTGTTAAATTCTTGTGAGCTTTTTGAATCCTTAACATTGAACTTTATTGGCCTCTAAAGCAATAGTTAAAAAGTGCATTCAGTGTATAAAAAGATTCCCCAAACTGATGACATTTACGTTGTTCATTGTTCTTTGGGGAAAGTCACATTGTAGAAATATGTAAGCACTGCAAAGTGTTCTCTAAGTGAATGTTGAAAGATTGTCATTTGAAAGTTTCTGTGACTGAGAAGTCTCTTTAAGAGAGTGCTGCCCCCATCTTAATGGAATCATCACGCAAGGGCAGTCTTGTTCTAAATGCCTCCCTGTGAGCTCAGCTTCCTCCTGTACAATCCGTCTCAATCTTGGCTTCATCCACATCAGACCTAAATGGCCATACTCTGGATTTACCACAACTCCAGATGCATTAGTTTTGTATGTCTAGGAGGGGCTACGAAGAAACATAAGGTTGTTTCTCTGCATGGTAAGAAGAAAAAGGAGAAAGATTACAGTTAAGACACTAAATGAAGGTCTAAATCAGAGCAGCAACTCTACTTCTCTTCACACTATGATTTGTTTGGTGCGTCTCTCAGATGCTAGTTTTGAGGTACCACAAATTATGAAGCTTCCTCCTATGAAGGTTGCTACAGCTGAAACCGTGCTAAAAAAAGGGTCAGCATGTGGTACTTTCCTGGACCATTTCCAATTTGTGGCAGCATACTTGGCAGCATATTTATCTGGACCCTTCACCACATCTTTGTTCCCATCAAGACTGTTCTCTCACTCAATCCAAGCAGGGTTGAGAGGCTTGGACTTCCCTTGTGGCCACTCTTTTCCCCTTCTCCTTCAGGGTCTAAGGCAGGCTGTCTTTTGCTCTCATCACCATGGGCATTCTCATCATCACTTCAGATCAAGGGAGTGCTCTCCACTGTTTCCACAGTGTCTTCAGGCTAGGGCATTAAATGGCCATTTTAGAATCTTTACCATGTTCTACAAATGCATCCCATGCTTCTTCTCTATCAGTGGGACTCACAGCTACACTTGCACTGGAGCCCTTTTAGCAAGTGTTATGCTTCACAGGACACCTCTGCAATCTCCAAAGTGTTATCCTGTTCACTGGGGGTCCCGGGAGGCACGACCGCAAATCGCTGAAATATTCCAAACTAATACAGGCAGGCCAGAAATAGCCAGACTGCTGCTTTAGGAGATCTCAAGGCAAGTACCATATTATGTATGCATGCTACTTACAAAGAACTCTCTGCCCAAGCTGCCCAGCAGCTTGACGAGCTGAATACTCAATTGTCAAGCACTCTGCGTTTGCATACTGGCTACTCTATTGACAACTCTGTCTTAACTCAATCATGTAAATCACTGACCTTTTGGAGGCTTTGTCTCCAGCCTGAAACTCATTGTTATCCCCAAGAATGGACTAGCCTGCGGCCACATTTTCCCCTATAAGACCCCTTTGAGTGCTTCCTCGGATCGCTCTTGGCTTCCATCCCGCCTTGCTGTCGCTTCGGCGAGCCTTCCCCTCAGCTCCTTGTGCTGAGAATCCTCACTTCCACGAACTTCTTCAGACTACCCAGGCTTCAGAACAGGTGTAGTATTTCCCATACAAAACCTACTCTTAAAATCCCACTATCCAACTCCTACCTTTATTTCAATAGTTCTCTGTGTCTGTGTGTTGCATACATGTGTTTGACTATACATCGATAAAACAATTATTATTATTTACATCTGTTTGCTCCTTGACCTGGCCTGACCCCGTAGACATTGGGTAAAAGATCTCGCTACGTTGCCCTGCCTCTCGTAGTGCTAGCTTGTGCTCTTTGCTAATTCCCAACTTTGTAATATTTGGAGCACACTTAGGTGTCCCTCACGGGACCCCCAGAAATCAGGGTAACAGCTCAACCTTAAAATCTAGGTCACACTTTCTGACCAGATCCAAAAATGGTTTTATTTTGCTACTGCCTCTCTCTCTAGGCTTTCCCTGAGAAACAAACCCTTCCACTCAGACAAACCACTTGGCTAACTGTAGAACTTTATTTCAGATATCTCTCTGGCTGAAGGGCAGCATGTGCCTTTTATATGTATTCTCCTTTCAAGCTTCCAGCCCATCCCTCACACTAATGGACTGGGTTTCTCTGGCACTGAGGTTAGCCACACATCCCAGAACTCCATCACACCTCTGATCCAAAGATTCTTGGGTTCCAGTGACACTAGGTCAGTGTCTTGAACTGGAAATCTCCAAGCATCACTCAGAATGGTGACGCCATAGAAAAAAAGAAGACCAGGGAGGTTGCTAGGCCTGATCCATGTTCTCTTACAACTCAGGCTGAAACTGTCATGCCTCAGGAGAAGGAACGCTTACCACCTCGTATTTCTCCAATACATCAGTCTCAATCCTCTCCCTCCCAGAGAAGATCACCTGAGGTTTCCCTCATGGCTATGGCTTTGGAAGGAGAAATTCTGGAGTCCCCCCTCCTTCTCCCATTCCTGCTGCACAACTGACAAAAGCAACTCCCCTGCTGCCTTCTTCACACTCCATGATTTGAAGTTTCTATCCAGCATTATCCTCTTAAAGTTCATCCCATTCCATGAGGTTCTCTGTCTCCACATCAAGGAGTCAATCCCCACAGCACTCCCATCAGTGCACTTGACACAATGCACTGTGCTTCGTTGGAGTGGACATGACTCGGGGAACTATGACCATAGGCATAGGGAAGGGCATAACTGAAGCTGATACTACTCTTGAAACTGCCATCAAGGCCTTCATTCTAAGAAGCAACTATAGGGAGTATGGATTCAATTAGCACCTGTCAAGGGGGCACTATCCACTCTACCACCCATGAAAACTCTTGTACCACTAACAGAGTTCTGTTGAGTACTCCTGCTACTGCCACTTCCCACTGTACCACCAACGGAGTTGGCACTGTTATTTGCCATAGGATTCCAGGTGTTCCTCACTGCATTCCTCAACATGACTAGTTAGGTACCAATCTTTGTATTGTGGACACTCAGATACCTGTTCTTTTGAGTCTCACTTTGTTCCCCTGTTCAGGCACTGGACCAGCAGGAGGAGCTTCTCCCTCTTTGCTGAACCCACTCAGTCATGCACACCATTCCAAATCCTTCGCCATGATCTCAATGAGCATCTTCGATGGCCTGACAGGTCAGTCTGTCTCCATTCCAACTTTCCATACATTTTCAGCATGAAGTTTTAACCTCTGCTGATATCAATTTGGGTTCATCCTCGAACTCTTTGGACATACCTGAGATGAAATCACAGTGTTGGGAGAAAATGAGGCTGTATCTTCAATGTACAACATCTGCTCCTTCGCGGAACAAATGACTAGAATGGGACACTTGATGCAGTTAGACATTAGACAACCACAGCCTGAACCGAAGGATCCTACTTACTGCAGGATTCACTCAAAAGTACCTCCACCTGCTTCTTTCCTATTGGTGCGTTCCTTGCTAAGGATAAGTTGTGGGCTATTCCTTCCATGATTTTGCCTACCTACAGAACCTTGTACTGTGTGGGCAGTTAGTGTCAGAGCGACCCCTCCACCATCCTAAATCAAACTCAATCATAATCAAGGCAACTCAATCAAAGTCCATTTGAAAGAGGTTGGCCAGCCCAATTGATAAAGAAGGTAGGAAGCTAGATATTTGGTGGGTGGGGGGATGTACTCCACTGAGCCTTATCATTCAGAATCGCCAACTATGAAACCTGCATGTCTGCCTGCCAAGAAAACTTACAGGAAAGAATGACCCACCCTTTTTAGCCAAATTATCAGAGGAGAACAGTTGAATGGCTGCTGCACTTCCAACTGAAGCATACAACCTTGCTTCTCAACAGCTTATTACCACAAGACACATTGCAGATTGCAGGGACAAAACTCCAGTGGATGCCATCACCCTCAGGAGACATTGCTGACTAAGATCATCAGGCCTTTTCCACTAAGTGCAGACTATGATTGAGTACCTCCCCTTCAACGAGGCAGGCCTATTCAACAAGGAGACAGATGACAAGCAGGAGTATATACACAAAATTAATACCACCACCAGAAAATTTGAGTTCCAACCACAAGCTCCACGGTCATCCTAGTTCTGTTATCCTTAGTCAGACAGCCTTTGGGACTGAAACAGTCCTTCAGTCCCCCATTGTTAAGGTGTACAAGGCTGCAGAATCTGTGACTGCCCTCTTTAAGGAACCCCATTGCAGCCTCTTATTACCTTACATAGTAGACTGGTTGTAAGTGACAAGAAGTTCCATCTCAGAGCTTCCCAAACCATCAAGTTTATGTTTTGTGAGATCTTCAACTCTGGCAAAACATCTGCCTGTTTTCAAGAAAAGAAGCTTCAAAACTTAACAGCTGTCCCTCAGTGTTGATACTCCAGATGGGTGACCACCAAGGATATTCAAGTTCTCCTCGTTTTTATGGGCGTATGTGACACCATATGACACCATATGCATGACTTTGAATGCACCCACTTCAAGTCTGGATCCTGTCTCAGTTCAAACCTCTTACTAACTCCCTTCACCCACATCTCACCATACCGAGAGCCATCCATTAATAGTGGCTTCATACCAACAACATAAAAGCAGGAATACCTTTCCTCCCTCTGCAACCCATGACATTGGTGACTTCGGGTGCCTCCATGGAGAGAGCATGTGGAAGGACTTTCCATCAAAGAGCACTGGACAGAAATGAAAACTACCTTCCACATCAACAGATTGGAGGTGGTGGTGGTAGAGAAGGCCCTGTGAGTGTTCAAACTCCTTACACAAGGCAAAGTTGTTTGGGTAGTGTCCGACAGTACTATGATGGTCTACTACCTGACTAAATTGAGACTGTCATACTTTGGACATATCATGAGAAGACACAACTCACTACAAAAGACAGTAATGCTTGGTAAGGTAGAAGGCAGTAGGAAAAGAGGAAGACTGCCCTATAGATGGATAGATTCAGTCAAGGAAGCTACAGCCCTGAGTTTCCAAGACTTGAGTGGGCTGTTGATGAGAGGGTGATTTGGAAGTCTCTCATTCATAGGGTCACCATAAGTTGAAATCAACTTGATGACAGTTAACAACAAGAATGAGCCTGCCCTGTAATCTGCCATTACAATCTACATCTAACAAAGGCTTGCTGAGGCTTTTTCGTTACAGAGGAGTACAGAAGGACAAGATTTGCATCAAAGGAGAAATAGAAGGGAAAAGACTAATCTTTCCCTTTCCAGCTGCTTCTATACCTTCCAGTATTCAAGCTCATGTTTGCAAGCATGATAAAGTTATCAATGGCACTGATATATGGAGAAAGACCAATTGGTGCATTTTGGTTGGCCAATAAAGGAATCACTCTTTTGTGGATTTTGGATTTTGCTATATTTTAGTGCATGGCCAACACAGCTACCCCTGAGTATGTTTCCTTGATTTGAAGATACCAAATTTTGCTACAGCCGAAGAAGCTTTAACAAGAGGGAGCAAGTGGACTGGGACTTACTCTTGGACTGCAATTGGCAAGTTTTATCTATGGTCCACCTAAAAGATTTTCAAGATTTAACTATACCAGGACTTGAAGGCATGAAGACCACTAATGGAAAGGTCAAAGTACTTTTATTTCCCTGCTGGCACTTCTCCAAGGCAAATGGGCCCATGTCAAGGCAAGTTTACAGCAGAGAAGTATTGCTATAGTATAATTGTGTAGTTTAACCCTAATTTGGAGAAAAGCTTGCAGCCTGCCTAAATTTATAATTTGACAAATTATTATTTAGTTATTTAGTAGGCAAATCATCTACAGTTGTCTTCATTTCTAATCCTCTCTCCTATGTAGCTTTCTCAAGGATATTTAAGAAGACCAATAGTTCTTTTTTCCCACCACAACCAACCAGTTGACTGTTGGAAGCCAGCAAATACTACATGATGCTTCCTACTCCATATCTAGGTCACATCTGGTTCTCCTATTCTAAAATTGATTTGAACCGCATAAGTCAGTACCCTGTGTTTTGTAACAAAATAATCAGAGTACATAAAATGCCTATCTAGCTGGTTTCTGCAGATGATTCAAGCAAGTGAGCCATGTGATATAAACTGCGACAATGAACCAAAACACAGCAATTACATGGGAGAATGAACTGAATTTTAGTTTCAAGCCTACTTGTGTGTGTAGCAATGCTGGCAAAATACATTTTTGTGCTGGCTTTATATATTTCCAGAAAGTTTATTTGCTGATTGAAAGAGTCTTAATTAATATACCTATTGTTTTGACCGTTGTGTTTCTTAGCATTGAAGAACTTAAAAGAAATTGCACCTTGCCTTATGTTCAAATCATAGAATTGGGAGGGTCCTCACAGGCCATTGAATCCAGCATCCTATCTGGTGCAGGATCTCCAGGTAAAGCATCCCCAACAGATAGCTGTCCGGTCTCTTTTTGAAGGGACTGGATATTGCTGAACAGCTCTTATTGTCAAGAAGTTTCCTCTAACGTGCAGTGAAAATCTAACTAATTTCAAACCATTAGAATCATAGAGCTGAAGAGACCATAAAGGTCATCTAGTCCAACTCCCTGCCATGCAAGAAAACACAATCAAGCCAGGTGTTACCCATTCATAACTGCATTTCATTTTTTCTGCCCAAGGGTACCACCTTACAGTTCTCCCTGTTGAAATTCATTTTGTTAGTTCTGGCACAGCTCTCTAATCTGTTAAGGTCACTTTGAATTCTCATCCTCTCCTCTGGAGTATTAGCATTAGTACTAATTTGGTGTCATCTGCAAATTTGAGAAGAATGCCTCTCTATTCTGTCATCCAAGTCATCGATAAAGATGTTGAATAGCACTGGGCCCAGGACAGAACCCTGTGGCACTCCACTCTTCCCTCCAGGATGTAATACACACTGGTAGGCTTCAGTCCACAGCAGCAAAGTTCAGAAGCTCCACTAACTTTGTTGAGGATCATAACAAAGCAATTGCCTACATAGCAGCATTGCCAAAACTAAAAGACTGCAGTATTTTGTAGTACTTTACAAGCGTTAAGTAATAATCTCAATTTTGCTCACAAAAGTATTCCACATGCTGTTAAGAGCATTACCTCATGGCTCTGACTCTGTACTTGCTGCCCATTACTAAGACCTTCAATCTTCAACTTCAAACTTCAACCTTTATTTTGTTGTCCGAAGCACCAAGTACCCAAAATATCTCTCAGCAGAGTTATACATCCCCTGTTCTCAGCTACATACCCAAACTAACAAGAAGCTTATAACAAAAGCAGTGCATCCTAATATAATCTACTATATAAAAGTCAGTGTTTGTCTGCGTGTTTGTCTGTCTGCGTCAGACAGGCAAAGACCCAATACAATTGGCTGTGTGAGGCGAGAGGGAACTCAAAATGTAAAGCCATTGCACAAATTCAACAGAAAACAAAACAAAACAAAAAAGCCAGTACATCAACATTGCCAGAGAACACAGATTGGATTGGGGACTGTGGAGATAAGTTACAGGTACTGGAATAGGCTGATTGCTATGGAGACAAGGCCTAGCAGCAAGGAGGAGGACAGTGTATTCCCTCAGGAACCCAACCTCTCAATGTTAACAACTCTGAATAAAGATTGGATTTGGGAATATGGGGAAAATTTACAGGTACGACATAAGCCGGTTGCTATGGACACGAGGACTAGCAGCAAGGAGGAGGACAGCACACTCCCTCAGGAACCCAAACTGCATATGTAAATAACTCCAAATACAGATTGCATTAGGAAATATGGAGCAATTACAGGAAATGGAGAAGACAGTTTGGCGAGTTCTTAAGAGGAAAATAAAAACCCCGGGCAATGCCAAGTAAATACGCTAATGTACATATAAAAAGCAGTAGGAAAATCCAAATTGTTTGTTCAGACAGGGTTTAGCACATTGTGACATGCTATTGTATAGATGGAACTTATTCTTTTTGATACAAAATGATTAGGATGCAGGTTAGATTTTATATGCATATTTTCAGAAGGATAAACCACAACCCTCCAGAAATCATTTTCTAAAATACAGAATAGTTTACAAGAAGTACATAAGTTAACACACCATCTTTGCATCCTGTTCCCTCTGCACGTACACTCCAGGCTGTGTGGCACACTTTACAGGGCTTTTCATGACAAGACAGCTTTGCTGTCCTGACACAGAATGAAGAGGAGCTATTGGTGAGTACCCGTTGGGTTTGGCCAGAAAACCAGTTAGAAATCCACCTAACTGTAGCATTATCTAGCCCACTTTTTACTACTTTGTTTGCAAGAATATAATGGGAAACATTGTCAAAGGCCTTATTGAAATCAAGATATGCTATATTCACATCATTCCCTTCATCTAGCAATCTTGTAACTCTATAAAAAGAAAGTGATAAGATTAGTTTGGCATGACTTGTTTTTCAGAAACCCATGTTGGCTTTTCGTGATCATGCATTCACTTCTAAGTGCTTGCAGACTATCTATTTAATTATCTGCTCTAGAATCTTTCCCACTATTGATGTCAGGCAAAGGTTTTTGGAGAAGATTTTTCTCTCAAAACTGATGGTGGCTCTCCTGATCTTGTCATCAATTATATAAGGAGGATGTCCCCTTTGAAGCAGATGTTGCATGAGTTTGTTAGTCCTTTTTACAGTAGTTATCTTCGGTGTTACAGATGCATCTGATTCCTAGAGCCAAGCCATAGATAGTATTTCTTTTAATGTGCTTAGGGTGGCCCAGTCACCTGTCCAGGTAAGCATGAACATCAGTGAGCTTATTGGGAAATCTTCAACAACTTTGTGATTCTCAATGGTGAGGAGTTCATCAAAAGAATAGATATGTGCATGTTCTGTTGTGTTGCTAGATGTAAACTTGATTGTAAGATGGGTAGAGTTGGGATATAACATATTTTCTAACCATTCTGTTACCCTGACGTCTGGACAATGAATGCACGATATCGTACATTTTCCAATCAAAACAGCAAGATAATTTTTAGGGCCAAATCAAAAGCAGAGATCTGACCTAACAAGCAGGGATGTTGAAAGAGGCTACAGTATAACTGCCAGGAGGAGAAAGAGAGTTTTCCCAGGGAAGGCAAATCACTTAACTTTGAGGAAAAGAAACCTGCTATTTACAATGCTACAGTTCCTAAACACACTCTCACCAACACATGTACAATGAAAAGCATTGAATCACCCTCAAAAATTGAGGAGCGGCCAAAGAGGTATTGATGAGATGGTATACCCCAATCTTCCCTTATCTGTCCAACACAAACATTCTGACTGGAAATCTGAGAGCAGACGCCCCACATGTCCAAAAAGTTCATATTGTGGAATGTGGAGCATGTCTCAATAGAGACAGGAAAGTCAATGTCCTTTTGGGGGTGGCAAGAGTGTTTTTGTTGAGCAGGAATCGGTGTGAGGAGGTGGCATGGTGTGTTCTCCATCCCTCCCTTGCCACCGGGGAAGGCTATGTCGCTGGATCAGAATGTGCTTGCTGCTGCATTGGGCACTCACAACGGCCATCAGGGCTGGCTGCTCTGCTGTCGGCTTCTACTAGGTCTGCTCCCGGGATTGGTGCAGTACCTGCTTTGGGTTACAAACTGAACAAACTGATTAGTAGCAACAATACAAATTCTAAACTAATCAGGGACATGGGATCTGAAGAGGCATCCTTTTGGGAAATGAATTTCATTAGGGCAAAACATGCCTTACAGGAATGGAATAGAGGTATCATCAGAGAAGTGGGGGGTTTATGGTAGGCTGGACTATGCCATGCTGAGTGCTGGTCACTCTGTTTTACATTTGCTGTGACTGCGGTCAGAGAAACAGCACGCGAACCTTGAGGTACAATGGAGGGCATGGATTAGACCTCCAGAGTTCCAGAGTCACCGCTGACAGATACCCTGTGTTCTGTACATGTACACATAAGCTTCTCCGCACAGATTGGACTTCACTCTGGTCTTCAGCTCCTTGCTCTGGAGAGTAGGAGCACCCTTTTGCAGTTGAAAGGATATACTGTTTCAAAATGCCAGGCCATGCAAGCTGTCGGGCAAGCGCCCGCATGTCTGCAGAAGGCATGGAGAATGTCATTTATTCTAAATTCTGTTGTCAAATCCTTGCATTGTCTTAAGGGCATATGCAAATTACTACTAATATTTACATGAAGCAAACTTTAATCCTAAGAATTTCTACTACCTAAGGGGCTATTAACAAAAGAAGGTATAGGGGGTATCGCTCTTCACTTACCCTTTAGCAAAGGCATGGAATCAGGGCTCCTAATCAGGCTCACCATAACTTAAAATGGCAGCAAGGATGATGGGCTAGGTGGTTCTAGGGCACTATGGATCAACGAGGCAGATTAGCACTCCAGAGTTGAGTCTGATCTGTTACCCCGATGACAGACCCCATCCCGGGGAATATAAATTTGATATCAAATATGCCCACCGTGCCAGAAAGGTTGCCCGAGTGGGTACGTAGGCAGAGGTCAAACAACTGAAACTAGGTCAGGCCAGGAAAATTGGTACTCACATTTCCCCTAGGAGACTTCAGGCTAAACACGTCCACATGGACAAAGGGACCCCAGCCGAAAACAGCTAACTTGAGGAGATTATTGAGTTTTCCCCAGATTGAGCAACTCTGACTTTATGAAAGTCCTACACAGCGATGTCCATCTGCATAAATCAATCCTGCAGACTACCAAGTTGCTATTGTGCGGCATTTCTCTCTCTATTTTGGCCATTGTTTTTCCTGGGAGAGGGCTTGCCCTCAAGGTACATTCTGTCCTACAAGTAGTCCCAGTTTTTGAGGGTCTCTTCGGAGAACTCCCCACCACACTAGTAGACTGGCACTCTATTAGTTGAGTGATCCCCTCAGCCGCCTCTCTTCGCTGAGCTCCATCTTTCTCACCGCTTCCTGGGTTGAAGACTTCAGGATAGGTGCAGTATTACCGCCTTTACAACCTCCCTGCTGAATCTCCTATCAATTTTCACCTTTTCCCTTCTCAATAAGCCTGTGTGCATGAGTGAGTGAGTGCATTGGCACATGAGAGCACATTTATTAATAAAAACCATTTATTGGTACAATTGTCTGGCTTTTGGGTACAAGATCCTGCTGGGTTACCCTGCCCCTTGTTTTGCTACAGCCAGTGCTCCACTAATTTCCTCAATCTTTTCATTTTTGGAGCAAATCAAAGTGTCCCCCAAAGGACCCCAGAAGTCAGGGTAACAAATCCACCAAAGAGGACTCTTGTCCAAATGTCCTTTCCGCTTGATCCATGGCGTCATTGCACGTGGTCCCTCTGACTCTGGAAGTCTCTTCACCATGGTTAGACCACTGCTCTCTGAGCGTCAGTCTTAACTCTGGAGGCCTGATCCACCTGAGAACGCCCAGGACTCTGGCTTCCAATTGAGCCCTGGGTTTTTAACTGGTCCAGGCTCTGCCTGCACCCCTAATACTTCCCAAAAAGAAAGAACCCTTCCCTTACTCCCAATAAAGGAAAGAACTACAACTTTGGGCTCGGCCCAAGCTGTTTAGCTTGGAGCTGCAAAATCTGTCTTCTGACCCAGCAACCTACAAGGAAGAGACATATGACTAACATAATCTGGAAGGCCAGGATGACTACCAGAGGGTGCAAAGCTAGACGTGTGATGGCGCTGCCGGTGGAAGACCACATGAAGGCATCCCACCAGGACTTGTGCGTTATTGTCTTAATTTCTCCCTGTGGGGAACACAGAATACAGAGCTTGAAAAATAATGCTGTGAGGGTCTTCCGAGGGAGAGAGGGAGGGGGAGAGAGAGAGAGGGAGATGTGCGTCTCCCCAGTCTTCCCTAGTGCCTACCTATTGTCAAAGACCGAGTAAATGGATGCAAACATCTCAGACAGATCTATCTTGGGCAGCTCCCAATAATTTAAAGACATCTGAGGCACTAGGGCTTTTGAATTAGGACTTCCTGGGATCTCCTCAGGGAGCTCGGGGAGGTTTATCTCCCTGAGATCAAGTGGTCCTCCCTTCCATTCCTTGAGCTGGGAGACATGGAAGAACTTAAGCCAGTCTCTCTTCCTGTGCAGTATTCACACTGGTACACTGCTGGAGAAATTCTCTTTTCGATGGGGACAGGTCCTACCCTTTTCACTGCCAGGGAATGTTTGTCCTTATAGAGATTTCTATACACAACCAACTGTCCTTCCTCCTACTGGGCAGAATGATGTACTCATCTTAACCTGCTGTCCATTTTCTGCACGTTCTTCCCCAGTTGGGCAGCAACTTGCTGGTATATCTGGCCTATGTTCTAGATCAGACTCCTTACCCACTTGTTGTTTAGGACAACGGGCTCTAAGTCGGAGGAGAGGCTCGTGTTAATCAAGAATGTTTCTGGCGGCAACATCTTTCACCCAGTCATCATCGTGTGTGGCGTGAAGCTGTGGGATGCCACGGTGCCTCTAAATGCCATCAGGATGATGGGTAGTTTAGTGTCCCAATCTTTCCCAAAAGCACAAATCACCTTACAGAGAGCTTCCTTAAGTGATTGATTGGTTCTATCTGTCCAGAGCTCTGGGGATGATGGGTGATATTTAATCGCTCTCTTATCCCAGGGGCCTTATAAAGTTCCTGGGTGACCTCCCTGGTGAAGTGAGGCCCCATGTCACAATCAAGGTCACATGACGTACCCCAGCATGACCAAATGTTTTTTAACAATAATCACACCACTGTGGCAGCTGTGTTACTGTGGGACAGAAAAGCCTCAATCCACTTGCTGAAGGGATCAATCACTGTCAAGCAGCATTTGTTTCCCCTTGGTGTTGGCAGGGGTGGTCCAATGAAGTCTATCTGAACACAGGACCAGAGACCCTTGATTCTCTGGTGCTGAATCAGGGCCTTGGGCCTGGTGGGGTCAGCGTTGACCATGGCGCAAGCCAAGCAGTTGTCTACCCACTGGTTGACATCCTGCTTGAGCGGGGGCCATCAGCCTGTCTCTCAGACACTCTCCATGTGATCTCTCACCCACGATGCCCTTGCTCATATACGAATTGAGTCACATCCCCACGGAGGTCTGTCTGCACAATCCAGTGAAACTGGGTGTCTGCATCTACAACCCAAAACACTCCTTCCCACTGTTCTATTTTGAACCGGCAAGAAGCATCAGTTCTCTTCCTAACCAATTCAGCAATCTCAGGGTCTCCCTTCTGCAGTGTGGCTAAATCAAAGGTGGGAGGAGCAAGGGGCTGTCTGGGGTTGACATTGATAGGGGCTATGGGGATTCCATCATCCTGCAGAGCTGCTTCTCTGACCAGAGTGCCAGTTTGGTTGTTCCAAAGGCAAGTGGCAGAAGTGCTCTTTTGGTGTCCTTTGACATGAGCAACCCATGTCAGAGCAGTTCTGTCCTGAATTTGGGCGGCAATTAGGACCCATTTCTCCAGAGGGGTGATTGGCTTCCCCTCAGAAGTTTTTAGGTCGTTTTAGAGCCAGATTGGAAGCCAAACACTTGCAGCCTTAGCAGTCCAGTCCGAATCAATATAAATGGCTAAAGGACAGTCAAGTAGCTTGTGCTTCAGGATCGCACATAGGGCTTCTACTTTGCTGGAGTGGGGCCAGGCTTTCCCTTGGAGGAAGAAGGAGTCAATCACAAAGATTGCTCCAAAGCCTGTTCTAGGGCTCCCGTCTATGTGCCTGGAGGATTCATCGCAAAACCAGCAGACGAATCCTTGTAACTACACCTCTTCAAGAGAGGCTCCCCACTCATCTGGCCAATCGATAGTCTTTATGGGTGGTAGAGGGCACTCAGCTTGGCTCCGGCCACAGTTAGACCATACAGAGCCAGTGACTCTTGTGGCTGCCGTTAGAAATCAACCCCAGGACAAGGGTCCATTTGGCTATTCTGGCATTAGTTACTTGGCCATTCTAGACCTTCCTGGACAGAATGTACTTAAGCGGCATGTGGGACATCTAGACAATCACATGGGCGCCTCCTATTATAAATTCCCAGTGTGTCAATGCCCAGACCAGTGCGAGGTACATTTTCTCACACGTACTGAATTTCATATTGGATTGACTCAAATTCCCAGAGGCATATGCAATAATTCACTGAGTGCCGTTCAGAGGTTAGGAAAGAACTGCCCCGATGCTCCTGTCAGTGGTGGCTAACTGGATGAGGAACAGTTTTGTCATGTTTGGGTGAGCTAAGGCGGGCACTTTCGTTAAATCCTCCTTTAGCTGAGCAAATGCCTGTTGCTGTGCAGGACTCCATTCCCACTGGGTGTTCTTTTTCAGGAGAGCATAGAGAAGCCTCTCTTTGGCAGTGAAGGACTCGATAAAGTCTCGGGAAAAATTGAATGTGCCCAGGAGGGAGTGTAAGGAATGCACATCGATAGGAGCTGGTAGCTTTGAAATTACCTCCACTCTCTGGGAGTCTGGGATACAACCTTCGACGCCCAAAGTTCTAAGTATTTCACCTCAGTGGAGACTAGCTGGGCCTTCTCTCAGTTAGCCTTGAAACCCATGTCTCGGGTGATTTCCCTAGTATTTTCCACAGAGTCCGAATCAGAATATCATCCATGTAGGACAGGACATGGGATGAGAGGCTGGCTGCAGCCTGTCGCACATCTTGACCACATGGGCATGGCAAATTAAGGTCCTCTGGGAAGAATCTACTGCAGCCAATCAGAACTAGGTTGGCTGTGGTTACCCAGAGGACCTTTTCTTCGGTCGCTCCCAAGTTATGGAATGGCATGCCGGAGGAGACCCGGCACATTACCAGTCTTGACTGCTTTAAAAAAGCAGTCAAGACTGTTATCTTCCGACAGGCCTTCCCAGACTAGTGTTCCACTGCCTCTCATCAATTGTCCCTTTGTTTTTAATTGTTTTTAATTGTTTTTGTTTTTAATTGTTTTTAATTTTATTTTAATCTGTTTTAATAGTTAGTGTGTTAGGGGGATGGTAGGGTTGGTGGGTGCGGAGAGTGGGCTACATTTTGATGTTTTAATATATTTATATGTTCTGTAATGCCGCCTCGATCCATTTGGGAGAGGCAGGATAAAAATAAATTTTATTATTATTATTATTATTATTAAATGCTGGGACTCAAGTGGAATCCCTGGGGGATTCGCTTGAAGACGTACTGTTGCCCTCTAAATGTGATTTGTACCAGCACGCCTCACGCAAAGGTATGGAGTGGAATGCATTGGCCAAGTTCACTACACTATCATATCTGTCACCAGCGGCAATGACTGCCAAGATCTCATTATATTTTGCCACTACCAGGCCCACTGGAGGAGTGGTGGCATTCAGAGCCCTGAAATCCACCATCATGCTCCATATCTTCCCATCTGCTTTCAGAACAGGCCATAGGGGAGCATTGCAGATCAACTGCATGGGAGTAACTACATCCCACTCAAGGAGTCCCTCGATGGTCTTCCCTGTTCCTTCCTCTGCTTCTGCAGGGTACTTATACTGTTTTTGGGGTGGCGGATCTCTACCTTCAATCACGACACAGGCACCCCTCACTTTCCCACATTCTATTTTGTCCTTAATCCAAACCTCTGGGAAACCCTGCACCCAGGGGTTGCTGGCCACGTTGTGTATGGGGGCTGGCACCTTGATGGCTGTGCAGTAGTGAACAGCCAAGATTTCAGGGGGGGCCTGATCCAGTTTCCATTGGATCATTCCATTCATGTCCACCGTGAGCTTGTTACTTCGGAAGAAGCCAATGCCTAAAAGGCCTTTGTCCTTTCCCTGATTCTCACAAGGCTCCACATTTGACTGGAATGTCCCAATGGACAGGGGAATGGAGTCCAGAGTGGATTTACCATGCCTCACCAATTTGGGGTGCAGCACATTCAGAGCTGCCCTGGAGTCAACTAGGAAAGTGGCAGGAGTCTTGTCCCTATAGGTCCCTATGCTTGCCTTCACCCAGAATCTTCCCCATCTGTCAGGCATCAATTGAGCCACAACATCTTGGGGGAGACTCCTGGACCAAGGGCACCCCTATTTAAAAGCTTCCAAGCTAGGATAGTGCCCAGCGGGCGGAGGGCTGTGCGTTATGGCATCCACAGGCTGCACACCTCCCAGCTGAGAGTGCTTAATCAGGGCATCAAGGAGCTCTGAAAGTGGCCGCTGGTTGAACTGGCTCATGTCAAGCCCTAGTTTTCACAAGGCCATCTAAAGCTTTGCTCTCTCTCTAAGTGCCTCGACCTAGGTCATACCCTTCAGACGGAGCTTGGGGAGCATCACTGTCTGGGGTAGACCGGGGCTCCTGTGCTTGGGGAGTGGAGTTCTCTTGCTTGGTAGGCAGTCCTCAGGAATCCCTGCCTCGCCACGTGTCCTGCCTAGGCTTGGGGTCCTGTTTTGGTGGAGGATGGGAGTCCCAATTCCCCTTGGAGCTGGAGCAGGGCCTGATTTTCAGTGCTGGGAGTGGGGCCCATATTTGGAGTACGTAATCTCCTGTATGGGTTCCCAATTCCCATACTCCTTCTTGGGGGGCCTTAAAGTCTTGCAGAGGAGGTCCGAGACCCTCAGGAGATTGACATCAAAGTCAGCCCATGGCATGGTCTTGGGATTCATGAGACCCAGGGCCGTGTTCATTTCATGGTTTAAGCCTCCGTAGAGGAACATCTTAAACTCCACATTATCAAAATTCCAGTGTCCCTGCTCTAGTTGAACCTTGATGGCCAACATAGCCAGAAGTTGCTTTCTGGTTACATAAGCCTCAGGGTTCTCTCTGAGTCCCTGCTGCTCCAATACATACAGGACTCCTACTGCCTGACCTGGCCACAGGATCCTGATGATCTCTCTCATCCATGCATGGACATCTAATCTCATCAACCCTCAGGCAGCGATAGCAGATTCCAGAGTGGGGAGCTCTGAGGGGGACATGCACAGCTGGGCCAGTTGGGTCAAATCCTATCCATTGGTGGTTAGATAAGAGTGGATTGTGGCATTAAGCCACATGATCCCAGTGTTTTTGTTGAGGGGGCCAAGCTGATCTGTGATCACCTTGGCCTCAGTTGCCTTCCAGAGGATCCTGGTCTGTATCTCTTGGTTCTCCTCCTCTGCTTCATCTTCCCTGGCTGTCACTTTTCTCTTGATCATGGACCTAGTCTTGACAGGGTGGACAGGAGCAGTACTCTCCACCCAGTTGAGATTGTAAGAGTAGGACGCCATTGTATCCCCAGGCAGCGGTTCCCTGAGGGCAGCAATGGGGGGAGAGGGGAGAAACTCTGGGCAGACTGTGGAAGTGATTGCCTGTTGGGTTTGTAGTTCCTTTTCTAATTCTTCTACCCTCTGATGGCAAGCCGTGTGGCTGACCATCTCCTGCTGTTCCTTGAACTGCTTCACCATGAACTTGGCGGCAGTTTTGGACTGGGCCAGTCCCTATTCCAAAGTCAGCCCGTTCCTTCCAAGTCTGGGCTTGGAGAGTCACTTCACTTAACTTCTGACTTGAGGTCTGTGCGACAGACGCAAAAGTTAATTTGTCCGCTCCCACAGCCTCATTCTCGGCTTGAAGCCGGGCAACTTCTTTGGCCATCTCCTCCATTTGGGCTTTGGCGGCCATGAGAGTGCTTGAGGCATCTTGTGCAGTCAGCCAAAGTCCCCATGCCACAAGGGCATCCTTGGAAGGCCCAGAAGGGGTCTTCTCTATACGGGCTTTCATGTAAGCCTCTCTAAGGGTGGAAAAGGGACCAGGGGGTTGGAAACTGAAGTCTTTCTACGGGCATTTGCCCTTGCGGAGGACACAGCATTCTAGCTTGCCTGCCACCTTCTCCTCCTGCATCATGCTCTTGAGTTCCATTATTTGCTTACTTTGTTCTACTTTCCTAGTTTTGAGTGGGACCAGGCTTGTAAGGATGAGGAGGATCACCAAGATCCCTGGGGGGATTTTTAGGGAGATGAACTCTACAGAACTCTGTTAGGAAAGGGGGGCGAGGAACCTAACTACAAGCCACCCAAAGTGCCCTTATGTGAGTCCAAGCCTGGACTTCCTCCTTTATGGTTTAGTGCAAAAGGGTTGGGATTAGATTCAGGGACTGAGATGATCATTCCGATCCTTTCGGGGGACCTTCACCTCGACCCTGCCTAGACGTAAAGGGGAAAAACAAACCCAATGGAACTTACTGTGTTGCCTGGCTGAGCAACACGGAGAGGGGGAAAGGAACCACACTGAATCTTCCCTATAGTTTTTCGGGTGAGGGCGCCCTTCCTCCACCTCGGGATAAACTTCTATAACCCTAATTCTTACAGGACTCACCACCTGTGCCTTCAAATTCTACAGGACTCACCACTGATGTTTCCAAGTTCTACGGGAATCACCACCCGTGTTTCCTCTGACCTGCAGTCCCAATTGCCAAAAACTACACCAAAAAATGTGGGTGCTGTGGGCTACCCTGGTCTACCACTCAGGATCCACGATAGACCCAAGTTAGGGAGAGATTCTGGGACAGCTTGTGTACAGCCCTAGCATTTTGCCATGATTCACTGCTGCACTAGTGACCACGTAGGTCAGTGGTTCTCAACCTGTGGGTCCCCAGATGTTCATGGACTTCAGCTCCCAGAAGCCCTGAGCATTGACCATAGTGGCTGGGGCTTCTGGGAGCTGAAGTCCACGAACATCTGGGGACCCACAGGTTGAGAACCACTGACGTAGGTGCAGCTGCCATACACAAACCAAGATAGAAAGGGAGAGAGATTCCCAACCCAACAGGAGCCCTGTGACTCACTCACTCCAAAATTGCATACACACATGTCTTCTAACACTCTAGGCTTTCAGTGGTCATTCCCTATGTCAGCACCAAACTGATCTGTGCGGGTTGTGATTTCCACTCAGATTAGGGGTGCCAGAGTTGCCCGCATTACTCCACCACTCTGTTGCCCTGACTTCTGGGGGTTTCCTGTGGGGCACCTTGATTCACTCCAAAAATGCAAAGACTGAGGGAATAGCGGAGCACTGACTATGGCAGAACAAAGGGCCGGGTAACCCAGTGAGACCATCAACCCAATTTTTACAGGGTCAGACCAAACAAAAGCCAGCCAATTGTGTCAATAATGAAATTCATTAGCATATATGTTCCCACGCACAAATGCAGTCACTCACTCACACACACAAGGACTATCGAGAAGGAAAAGAGGTGAATTCTTATAGGGGATAAGGCAGAGGGGGTGTAAGGGCGGTAATACTGCACCTGTCCAGAAGTCTTTGGTCCGGGAAGTGGTGAGAAAGAAGGAACTCAGCTAAGAGGGGCAGCTGAGGGGAGCACTCAACTAACAGAGTCCTGTTCTGCTAGTGTAGCAGGGAAGTTCTCTGAAGAGGGTCTTGAAAAGGGGGACTATTTATAGGGCAGAATGCTCAGGAGCAGACGCTTTCTCAGGAAGAACAATAGTCGAAACAGAAGGAGAATACCGCACAATAGCAACTTGATGGCCTGACGGAAGATTGATTTACAGCACCAGCATAAAATCCTCCCTGGAACTGCTGCTCTCTGGACAAAAAGTGTCCCAGAGGCAAGCATAACATAGCAGAGTTTCCAGACAGCAACAAGCGTGTGCAGCAGAGTACGACTACAGCATCAGCTCTGACCCCTCTACCCACTGTTAGTAAACTCATGGACACAGAGTTTGTCATCCAAAAATACCAGGGAGGCTTTAATATACATCTGTACACAGGATACACAGATCCACAGGCAGAGATTCAGCACCAGAGATTCAGCATCAGAGTGACAGGATGCGGAGTGATCAGGAGCAGAGTGACAGGATGCGGAGATAAGGGATGCAAAGAGTCAGAGAGAGTAAGCATTCCATTTCCTCTTTTATGCACACCTGCTTCCATGTCATCACTCAGGGCCTTTGGCTGATGCAACCTCTTGCCATGATTTCACTATCATGACTCAGACCTTTACTCCATGTCCCCTAGGGAATGAGTCATACTTTGCCCAGTCATTCCCCAGGTGTCCCATGACATGCTCATCAAATGTATTTTCAACTGGGGCAAATGTCACCGCATTTTTAATCCACAATCCCCTCCAAAATACTTTTGATGACTTGTCATGTTCTCAGTGCATTGTGTTGTACCTTTCCAGTCCCAATTCCTTGACCAACCTTTCATGTCTGGGTACTAGTAGTGCTTTCATGAGTATGTCAGCTGTATTGCATTATGACCTGAATACTCCGGCCTTATGAGTCCTTCCTGGACCAATTGTTTCACATTCTTGTAATGCACACCTATATATTTGGTCCTATTCTTGAGAGTCTTGTCCTCAGCCATGGTGATGCACGCCTGTGAATCTTCGTTCACACTGATTGGGGCCTCACACATCTCCCCGATGTCCATCAGCAGTTGCTTCACCACTGTAGCTCACCAGCTATCTCAGACAACGCTGCAAACTCAGCTTCAGTGGTGCTTGAGCAACATAGCTCTGTTTCCTGGACCTCCATGCAACCAAACTGTCTGCATACTTTATCACCAGTCCAGTGACAGACTTCCTATCACTCTCAGAAGCAAATGAGCTATCAACAAAGCATTCCATTCTGGCTTCACTCCCTGCCACTTTGAGACACAGATCTTGGGTTCCTTTTAGATACCAAACGACTCTTTTCAAAGCTGTCCAATCAACGACTCGGGGTTTGGCCACTCTTCTGCTCAACAGTCCAATGGCATAACTGATCAGGCCTAGTGTGATTTGCTAATACAACAAGCTGCCAATCACAGAATGATACAAATCCGACCTGTCAAACAACTGGTCTGATTCTAACCGCACAAAGTCCACAGTCATTGGCGTTTTGGTTGTCTTGGTATTCTGCAACCCACACTTTCCAACAACCTGATCAATCTTCTTCTTTTGACTCATGAAACTTCACCATTGTGCGACCTTTCCATTTCTATTCCAATGTACTGTCTCAGATGTCCCAAGTCCTTCAACTTGAATTTGCTTTCCAACTGCTTTTGTACACACCTTATCTGATCTATGCTTCTTGCTGCCACACAAAGATCATCTACATAGATCACTAGCACTATACTGACATCACCAGTGCCTCTTGTGTACACACACGCATCAGCAACACTCCTTTGAAATCCTAATTTGCACAACTCTTCATGCACACACAGATTCCAGCACCTTGCTGACTGCTTCAATCCATAAATGGCCTTCCTCAACCTGTACACTTTGTTCTCTCCAGCACAATCATAGCCAGGAGCTTGCTCCATGAACACTGTCTCATCCAAACTCGTGTTTAGGTATGCTGTTTCAAAGTCAAAGTGTCTTACTTCCATCCCTTTCTTCACTGCCAGTGCAAACACCAACCTAAGGCTTTCTGGCTTTGTTGGCGAAAGTCTTGTCAAAGTTCTCAAACTTCTCCTGAGAAAAACCTTTTGCCACCAACCTTACCTTATGTTTCACAGGCAAGCTCTTTTTCTTGTAGACCCATCTACAATCAACAACTTTCTGGTCCTTTGGTCTCTCCACCACCTCAAACACCTTTTTGTCTACCATAGACTCAAATTCCGCATCCATTGCTGCATTCCAATTCTCCTGTTCCTCCTCAGGACACTTCAACATCTCCTCAAAACTTTCAGGCTCATCACCTGCAACCATGCACAGTCTTGCTTCCTGCACAACAAACCTGTCACGAGCTTTTCTCACCCTTTTGTTCCTTCTAGGTATGATGACATCTGCTCTGCTTAAGTCATCATCACTAGAACTACCAGCTACCCTCTCCGTTTCTGGCTCTGTTCTCACTTGGAACTTGGGTGTTGGTATGTCATGTGCCCTAAAAGTGTCTTGTGTTGTGCCTGGAGATGTCATGGGTGTTTGTTGTGTGGTGTCTGCTGTTCTTGCCCCTCTTTTTCAAGGGCTTTGAACTTGCTCACGCTCAAGTGGTTGTACAAACACTTCATAGTTACAATGGACATTTTCCCAACCACTGTGAGTTTCAAAATTTGCACTCCTGGAGTACACCACCTGTCCATTCCCCATGTGGAACTGGTACTTGTTCTCAGTGTAGCCAATGAATCTCAACCGTCTCCATTTTGGTTGACCTTTCCTTATTAATTGGCTGGGAATTAGTACATTTGCAAACTGGCCAAAGATTCTCAAATAATCCAAATTAGGTGCCCGGCCATACAATATAAAATATGGAGTCTGATTGATGCTAGAGCTCCACATCCTGTTCACCACAATTTGCTGCCAGCACAGCTTCACCCCACAAACCAGCTGAGGATTGGGAATCCAACAACATGCAATCCTTCATGGACTGCAGGACTCCAAGCCTTCTCTATGCAAGCCCATTTTCAGAAAAAGCATAAGGATTTGTGGTTTTATGTTGTATGCCTTTTTGTTTTAGCCAATTCCGAAATTTGTTGCCGCAGAACCCATTACTCCGATCAGTATTGAGGCATGCTACTTTGTATAGGAATTCTCTTTCTACCATACTTACCGAATTCTTGAATTTGTCAAATGCCTCATTTTTAGATTTCAGCAAAAACACATAACTGTACTGTGTATGCCTATCAATTGTCACAAAAATATACTTTGACCGACCTTCACTTTCCCAGAATGGACCTGCCAGGTCAGCATTCACAACCTGAAATGGTCTGGTGGTGACAATTCAACTTTCCTTGGCCACAGGAAAAGCCTTGACCTTTACCTTCTTACAAACAGAGCAATCCAAAAATCTGTTACGTTTGTTCACCTTAAGATTTGGACACACTCTAGCTAACTGTGACAATCCATTAAAATTTGCATGGCCTATGACTCTGTGTAAATAGTGGGCACACTGATTATGCAGGGGTACATTGGTTACTACTGTTGACACATTTGAATTCTCAGTATTTGGCAACATGTAATATAAGCTGTTTCTCTTAACTCCCCTGGCACAAACTTTACCACCCAAACTCACTGTACAATCATTCCCCTTGAACAGAATTTCATAACCATCATTTGTCAGGCATGAGACACTTAACAGACAATTTTCAAGGTTTTCTGGACAGAGCACATTGTCACAGTTTTTCCCCAAACAAGGCACAAATGCAGTTCCCATTTTTTCAACTGCGCTGTGAGCTCCATTAGCCAAGCTCACACTGTGAACAGGAGCTTGCTTGGTGTTTTTCAAAAGCTTTAAACAGTTCACGACATGATGCGTGGCTCCACTGTCTAAAAGCCAGTACCAACAAGCCTTTGTAACGTCCTCTGCTGCTGCTACAAAAACGCTGCCAGCCTTGGTTGAAGAATCCTTCTTCCCCTGGACTCTCTGTGCCTAGATTTTCTTTTTTCCTCTGGACCTTTTCGCCTTGCAATACTTTCTCAGATGCCCCGGCTTTCCACAGAGATAACAGCATCTCACATGGCTGCATGATGCAATCTTCTCTCCAGGCGAAGGCAACACGTGGTTCTCGTCTGATCTCTTTGAGGCAGGTCCCACAGCACGCTGTCGTAAATCACTGCTGCTTGCCTCAAAGTCCCGTCTTTCCTACTCTTCCAACACTCTGGACATCACCAGGTCAAGGTTTAACTCCCGCTTTGCCAAGCTCTGGAAACTGTAATGCAGGAAGTCCCAGTCCTGGTTCAAACTACTCAGGACTATGTAACACTTCTGAGCCTCTGCAAATGTCATTCCTCTCACCTCTAGCTCTAGGAAGAGCTTCCTCATCATACCAAGGTGAGCCTTAACATCACCTCCCTCAGGGAGCTTGGTTTTATACAGTCTTTTAGTCCATATTATCCTGGACAAACAAGAGTCTCTCTGATACACATTCCTCAGTGCCTCCCAGACCTCTGCCACAGTTTGCTTATTCCTCATGTAGATAAGCTGGCTGGGTTCCATGCTGAGAATGATAGTTGCTTTAGCATGCTGATCTGCCAACAGCCCGCTGTCATCATCGTCATCTGGAGGGTGCTCAACAACATCGCACACATTCTCCCTCACCAGGAGACTTTGTATCATGAGACACCAGGTCTGATAGTTTTTGTCGTTCAATTTATCAAAGCTGAGTGCTTTGGCTGTAGCCATGTTTGCTTCTACACAAAAACGCAAACCTCCTCAGGCAATAAAGACTGAAACAAAAAACAAAAGGATAAGGATGACCTTCACACAATGGGGAGGCAAAACAAAAACAAAACCAGTCAGGCAATATTGCTGCAGTTTAAAAACACACTCTGTAAAGGAAAAACACTCCCTTGAGGTGCTCCAACTCTGGAGTTCAGCCAGATCGAGACTATGCCACTGTCTCACTGGCCACCACAGGGAAAAACTGGGTTATACTGGCCAAAAACTGGGCTCATAACCACTGACGGGAGATTGATTTACAGCACCAGCATAAAATCCTCCCTGGAACCGCTGTTCTCTGGACAAAAAGTGTCCCAGAGGCAAGCATAACATAGCAGAGTTTCCAAACAGCAACAAGCGTGTGCAGCAGAATACAACTACAGCATCAGCTCTGACCCCTCTACCCACTGTTAGTAAATTCACGGACACAGAGTTTGTCATCCAAAAATACTTGGAGGCTTTAATCTTCAAAGTTGCAGTACATACATCTGTACACAGGATACACAGATCCACAGGCAGAAATTCAGCATCAGAGATTCAGCATCAGAGTTTTAGGAGCAGAGTGACAGGATGCAGAGATCCGGGATGCAGAGAGTCAGAGAGAGAGTAAGCATTCCATCTCCTCTTTCATACACACCTGCTTCCATGTCATCATTCAGGGCCTTTGGCTGATGCAACCCTTTGCCATGATTTCACTATCATGACTCAGCCCTTTACTCCATGTCCCCTAGGGAATGAGTCATACTTTGCCCAGTCATTCCCCAGGTGTCCCATGACATGCTCATCAAATGTATTTTCAACTGGGGCAAATGTCACCGCATTTTTAATCCACATGGCTTGCATGATTGTTTCATGTAAATGGACCTCGCCCTCATAGGATTTGCCAATGCAAGCATCTCTCGACAGGGGAAAACCCAGTAATCCCCTCAAGTTGGCTTTGTGGCTGAGCATCCTTTGTTTGTGAAAACATTCCTTGCCTGAAGTTTCCTTGGGAAATGTAACTGGGGATTTTCCTGGCCTTGACCTATTTGTTTACGCACCCACCCAGGCAACCTCTCTTGAATAGCTGATATTTTTGATATTAATTTTATTTCCCCCCGGGATGGGGTCTGCTAATGGGGGTAACAATTCCTTTCTCTTAGTTCAGACCATAAATATGTCATCAATGTATTGCCACTGCATGAGAAGTTTGACACTTATTGCATGTTTATGATACATAAAGAAATCCATGCAATTGGAAGAATCTTTGCCGTGTTGAATAGATTTTTCTTAATCTGTTTCTTTAGAAATTGGAAGAACAAGACCGAAAAGCTCTAAATATCAAAGAACAATTAAAGCGAGAACATAGGTATCTCAAGCGAAGATTGGAACAGCTGTCCATGCAGGGCCTGGAACGAATTCGCACAGACAGTCTGGGATCAACAGTATCAATAGATTCTGAGCAAGGTAGGTAGTATCTAGATTTTGCCGTCTAACTATTAGAATAAATATATCCTTTGCTCTCCTTATCTAAAAATGTATATAATTGGACATGCAAAACATGTAATAATGTATAATATCTTTGTTACAGGAATTCAGACCACCTCTGATTTATTAATAATTAAAACTTTATAAAACCATAGAAAAGAAATTAGAGAAGAAATAAACTGATTTCATGATGAAGTTTCTGTATTAGATGTTAAAGGAAAGGTACAAAATACTGAAAACCAAGAGCAGCTAAATGTGATGTAACTGAGCTGCTGGTGTAAGTTTAATCAGACCTTTGATTGGTATAAAATATAATGTCTAGATTGTTACTGGGTGAATGGAATATATCTTGTCAGTGTTAAAACTACCTTATTAAAGTGCTATTTTGAAATCTTTGATGTTAGAAATACTATGTTAAATGTCTTTTTCGTTTTCTATATTTTCATTTTATTATGTGTTTATCTATGTGAATTGTATTTTAATTTTGCAAAGCACCATGTACATGGATGGTGCTATATAAATAAAGGATGATGATAATAATAATAAAAATAATTATTATTCCTCTATTTCCCCCCAGAAAAAAGTCTGAAGTGAGCATAAAATGATTAATAAGCTATTGACCTTTCTTACGTACTTACTTACTTTTGTTCAGTCAATCAGAAGCACTGAATCTGATGAAGGATTCTGGTCGTAATGAAAGTGACTATATGAGAGAATGTATGCAACAGTCAAAAGTATTCAGTGTGTATATTTAGGATCTTACATATTAACATACTATGTTGGTAAAAACAGGCTCAAAATGAGTTTACATCAAATGTTCAGATCTGAATCCTATTAGTGGTCCCAATTAGAAGTGGCCATTTGAAACAATCATATCTATCTATATCTATATCTGTATATAAACTCAAGATTCTACAATAGATTTAACTTTGCTTGAGGCTATGGATAACAGTCAGGCTGCAGAAAAGATGGATTTGAACCTCAGCTAACAGCAGAATTTTTGAGGTTGATAGGATGCACAAAATAGTTTACTTTCCCTCTACCATTTTCACATACTAATTTTTAAATATGTTTTCCAAGCTAATAGATCTTGCATGAAGCATTTAAGAAAATACTTATAGCATTTTACTTCAGAATCCATTTAAGGGACTATCTTGCATTCCTATACTAGGGAGCCCTGGTGGCGCAGTGGTTAAATGCTGGTACTGCAGCCACAAGGTTGTGAGTTCAATCCTGCCAGGCTCCAGGTTGACTCAGCCTTCTATCCTTCTGCAGGTCGGTAAAATGAGTACTCAGCTTGTTGTGGGCAATTAGCTAACACATTGTAAACTGCTTAGAGAGCACTTAGCTGATAAGCGGTATAGAAATACATGTGCTATTGCTATACATTCCTGTCTTCATTGAATGGTAATGTCTGAACAAATGCAAAATATGCTTTGAATTTTTGGATAGTCTTTTGAAATACTACACAGGAATGAAATGCTTTAGTGTAATGGCCAAGAGATTGAACTATGAATCAGGAATAGCTGATTTGAATCTCACCACAGCCATGAACTCACAAGAATTCCTTAGTCAAGCAATATGTCTTACCAAATCGTAAAGATAACAAGATTTTGTGACCCACTAGAGCACTGTATAAATGTTACTTAATATTATGGTTTAATGCTCTTCCTCACTGTTCTGAAAATTCTGTCTTTTGCATTTCAATTTAGAGGTAGACATTGAAGAAATTGAACTTATACCAGCTGAAATGGACAGTAGTGGGAGTACCAGTGATACTGAAGATAGTTTTCAAGGCAGCTCCAGTGACAGTGGATATACACATTCCCACAGACTAAATGCCAGACTTCAGTAGCATTTGAGTGAACTGTTCAACTCAGGACCTTCTAACTGAAGCACTTACAATAAATAAATAAATAAATTCCATAGTTGTTGATTGCCATTTTTCCAGAAAGCCTCTGCCAGTGTACTCCAAATGGTATATTGTTACAGGATACTCTTCATTATAATTGGTATATTAAATTATAAATCATGGTTTCTGCAAAGTAAGATTTTAGTTTAAAGTACCTTCACATGGCCATTTTCCAAATTTTTAACTGGTGTGAGGAGATTGCTTTTTAAAGTCTCGCCAAAGAGTATAAAATAAATTTTTTGAGTGAAGTAATAATTTACATTTTTTTCCATGAACTGTTTTAGATGTCAAAATATAGAGGGCATAGTTCTGTCTAGATAAGCTACACAAACATAGATAAAGTTTGACTTTTGCTGTTTAAAAAGTGGTTTGTCTCTGTAGTCAAAACAGAAAATGTCTGTCTTTCTGTGCATCTGGTTTGCTTGTGATTGCTCTTGCTTTTTTGGATTCTGGAGCAAAGGAAAATGATACGCCTTTTAAAATATATTACCAATTTGGAGGTAAGGAGGAAACTGGCTAGCATCAGTTACCAGAGTAGAATTCTTTCATCATTTTTAAGATGCAAACTGTAAAATGTGTATGCTCTTCATAGAAATATGTTCACTATTTTTCTGCAAAAGAAGGGTAAAGCTAGTTGTCATAAATTAGTTTCTGGTAACTAATTCCAGAAATAGTCACACTAGCTTGCAAGTGCAAAAATGCTGGGCTATCTTAGAGTCAGATTATTGTGTGGCATGAACTTCAATGCACAAGTCAGTCAAATCCCATTTGTTGTCTTCAGCACTTGTTACTTATTAAAGTTTTGATTCTCAAGTTTACGAAACACTCAGCCCTCATGAGCCACCTTCTCAGAACCCATCAATGAACCAGATGAAGGTGTCCTTGTGTAACAAAGACTAGAGAGGCCCTAAGGCATCACAATTCAACAAAGGAAAGCCACATGGTTAATGAACATAAACTGTACTCGTCATCTGTTTGCTTATGATGTCTTGGGGTTATGCATCTTGATCTTATTCACACACAGTCTATGCTGGATTAGTAGCCCAATACTCTTGTTCTTCCCCAGTTGTTTTTATAGTTATTATAGTTCATTGCCAAAACAACCACTCACTGTCTGCTTCGTTCTAACTAGGAACTATCACCTGATGTCTTGTTAAGATGGAAATTATATATAAAATATATCAATATTTTTGTTAGAACATTGGGAGTATATGACCCATGGATTGATAACTAAACCCCTTTTTAGAAGAAAATAAAAAGAGTTGCTTATATTCTGTACTGTATCCCTATCTATAGTTGCCAAAACACTGAAATGGAAGGCTCTAAATATTTCATTTCATATGCTATAGTTGCAGTTTCATTTCCTTACAAAATACAGAAAAATGCTGTAGTATTCATCAAGATGTTTAAAATGTAGTTATCCTAATTATAGCTGCAAAAGTATATTTGAAAACATTTTAAGCTTAGTGAAGTCATTAGTATTTGGACTTCTGGCATTTTAAAATGGACCAATCTTTACATTACTACTTTAATAGTCTTTTTTAAAAAAATTGGGAAAAAATATGTACTGTTTAGACAAGTTATGTATTTCCTGTAAATATATTTTCTATAAAATATCATGTATTATATTTTTCCTACCTCTTCTCATTTACTTACAGGGAGCATATAAACTCAGACCAGAGTCTCAGGTGCTCTTTACTTTACTCATATTGTGCCTTTGTGAATATTTTATATATTTCTCTTTCTTTCCTTGTTCAGAACATAAGGTTTGCTACTTCAGAAGCCCCAGTTGGAATGCTTGAATAGTACCCACCTTGCTCTAGATAACGGACTGACTGTAGTTTTGTTCTATTTCTTTAATGGCAGGGAAGTTATAATAAAATAATCCACACACCCAGTATGATATTAATGCAGGGATATTTTCTGCACATGGAATTCCTGTTGCTTTAAATCAAGGACGAACAAGATTTACTTCCTGCATTTTCTGTGGCCACTGAATTCCACTGGTGAAAAAATGTGTTCGACCCCCTCATCTCTGCACCTTCCAAGGAAACTCAACTTACCTCTAAAACAAGGTGCATACTCCTCACAAACCTTATTTTACAGTGGAACAAGCATTCAGAAGCAAATTTTTCGCCTTCTACTTGCCACCATATTGCCATTATCCCACAGTAGCATCCAGTGGGGGGGAATTGGCCACCACCCAGAAATTGCACTTATTTAAATATCATGATGAAATCTGTATGTACAGATGTGTGAATGACTCCATTCAAACCAATATTTTAGGAAAAGGGTTTGTGTAGATATTGGGTCTTCTGTGCTTGGAATAACTTACAAAATCAGGACAGTTCCTTGTGAAATCCAGTACACTAGTTAGGTTTTAGCATTGAACAATTTAGTCTAATAAATTAGGACATGGAAGCAGCTAACATTTTGTTGTTTCCTAAATACTCAATATTTTTCCCCCCTCTTGGTGCTCAAAATAGAGAAAATAAATGCTAAGTATAATTCTGGCAGCTTATAGCTCTTGGTGGTTTGTTTACCAGTAGCCTAGAACTTGCCAACAAGGACATGCTTTAGAATATAATGCTCTGTTTTTGTAGCTACCACTTCTTTAGCTGTGGGGAGAGCTATACAATTACAAATCTTGCAGCTGGATTTAAAATGAATAGTGCCTGCTTGCATTGTTTTGATATGTTCATATGCATGTTGTATATTTCAAATGTCCTTGTTAGGAAAGGTACACAGCAATACAAAGCGTTGTGAGCAGCTGATAAGCAGTATTTTTATTTCATATATTTTAATTTTAAAATCATTTAGATGTTTTACTTCAATAAGTTTTAATGAGTGCAAATGCCTACTTATGTTGTTGCTTTCCTTTACAGTGTAATGAATTTTTCATGGCTGTAAAATGTTTTCTTTCATGGAGAACAGTTCTTGCATACAACTTTTGAAACAGAAAAAAAACAGAGAATGGAAAAGAGACTTTGTGATAAAAGTTGTTGACCTTCTGCCATTCTAATGTTCACATTTTTTTCAATGAATGTATGTAATGTATATAGTCTGATGAACTCTTCCATACAGGAAATCAGTGGCTATATTTTCAATAAATATTACTTCAATGTTCTGATCTTTCAGTAATCTTAATTTCACTTATTTAATAATTGTAGTAGCTACTACAAAGCAAGTCATGCTGTCAATATGAAAAATGATCTGAGTTTGAAATTTAGAAATGAGAAATTATATAAATTTGCATTGAACACTTGGTGTGTGGAATCCACATAAAGAGGATTTTCTAAGGTTAAACTGTACACCCTTAGTATTCATCATGTGGATTAGAACAAGGGATGGGGAGTCTTTGGCCTGTGAATGGTCCTAAGTATGCTCCTAAATTCCTCACTTCTTACAAGTGGGAGAGATCCCCCATACAAATCTAGCTTTTTCAAGTTAGAAGGTAGTTATTGAAAAGAACAGTGGAATTCCACCCTACCCCAGTCACCCTCCCAAATGGCAACTGTTATACCACTTGATTGCTGACTCCTCCGTGCATCTTTCCAACTAATAGAGATCCCCTTAAAACACAGAATTGACCACAATCCCCTGCCACTGTAGGAATCCACAGTAAAGCATTCTCAGAGGTGATAATCCAAACTTTACTTGAGGGTGGTGGATTCTCCAATGAAAGAGAATCCACCACCCTCTGAGGTAGATAAATAACTGTTGTCATCAAGAAGTTGTTCCTAATGTTTAGCCACAATCTTTTCTTGTAATTTGAATCCATTAGTTCAGGACCTATCTTTTGGAAGTTTACTCCACCTTTCACATAGCAGTCCTTCAGATACTTAAAGATAATTATCATATCAGCCACTATGATGTTATCTATGTGTGATAATGAGATTGCATGCTTCTTTGAGGTAAGATGCTCTACTAACATTGCTACTGGGAGAGCTTTCCAAGTCAGGTTTTTGTTGGTGAGACAGACCCAGGCCCTTTTCACATGCCTTTTTTTTTTTTTGCATGAGAGCCCCTTGAGCCTCGCGTGAGTGGGAGCGTCGCTCCGTACGACGCACTCCCACTCGCGCGACACTCATGAGACAAGCGGGGCGAGCACACATTTTTTTATTTTCATCTCTAAGCCGAAAATAATGCGTGCTTGTGCAATGCTCGCGGCCGCCTCGCACACTTACCTGCGTGTGGTGCGTTGTCCCAGGCGAGCGGGTCGCGCTTCCTCCCCCAGCGCAGCCTATAGCTCCCAGACTGTGCTGCGGAAGGAAGGGGCGGGGCGCGAGAGCAACGGTCATGCTACCAGGAAGCGACCTGCGGTACGAAGGAGCAGGGAAGCGGCAGCGTTTCGAATGAGGCTTCTTGCGCAAGCCGCCCTCCCCATCGCGCAAACGGGTAGGATGCGAAAAGGGCCCCAATGTGTTCCAAACAGCTACTGAGCAGCAGCAATGGCAGAGGATCTCTCAGTGGTGATGGCACTTCAGCTAACTATTATTAGTACTATTCAGAAGAAGACACTGGAAAACCACTTCTCATACACACACAGAGATGTATATAGCTATAGATAAAGATATGAATTTTAACAGGGAGAAATGTAGAGTAGTACACTTGGGAAGAATGAAGTGCACAAATATAGGATGGGTGACACCTGGCTTGAAAACAGTCCATGTGAGTCTTAGTGGAGTCTTAGGTCATTTCCACACTACACTGTTATAGTGCTATTATTCTGTTTTCATTTTTCTATATTTCCTGTACAATCCTGGTATGTGCAGTTTAGGGAGGGGTATTTAGAATTCTCAGCCAGACAGCTCTTTGGCCTCAGGAAACTACAAACCCCAGCATTCCACAGGATGTTGAAAGTGAAATACTATATAAAAGTAAAAGTTTGTGAGTGATCTTGTCTGTCTGTCTGTGTCAGGCAGACGAAGACCTCATACGATTGGCTGTGTGAGACGAGAAGACCTCATATGAATGGCTGGCTGTGAAGATTCTATAGAAGGGGAGGAAGGGACCTTTAGAATTCTCAGCTGGAGAGCTCTTGGGCCTTAGGCCAGTTGCTATGGAAATGAGGCCCAGCAGCAAGAAGAAAGTCAGTATATTCCCTCAGAAACCAAACTTCTGCTATGTTAACAACTCTGAATACAGATTGGATTGGGGAATATGGGGATAAGTGTACAAGTACTAGAATAGGCCAGTTGCTATGGAGATGAAGCCTAGCAGCAAGGAGGAGAACCGTGCATTCCCTCAGGAACCAAATCTCTATATGTCAACAACTCTGAATACAGATTACATTGAGGAATATAGGGAAAAGTTACAGGTACTGGAATAGGCTGGTTGCTATGGAGACGATGCCTAACAGCAAGGAGGGAGAATAGTGTATTTCCTCAGGAACCCAACCTCTGTATGTCAACACCTCTGAATACAGATTGCATTGGGGAATATGGGGAAAAGTTACAGGTATTGGAATAGGCCAGTAGGCCAGTTGCTATGGAGACAAAGCCTAGCAGCAAGGAGGAGGACAGTGTGTTCCCTCAGGAACCCAACCTCTGTATGTTGACTGTATATTAACAACAGTACCCCAAACTGTGTGTGTAAACAATTCTGAATGCAAATTGCATTCCGAAATATGGGGGAAAGTTACAGATACTGCAGAAAACAGTTTCCCAATTTCTTAAGAGCAAAATAAAATCCCAGGCAATACCGGGTAAACACGCTAGTAGCACTATAACAGTGCTGGGTGGAAATGGCCTAGGTTGCATCAATAGAAGTATAATGTCAAGATCAAAGGAAGTAACAATACCACTCTATTCTGCTTTGGTTAGACCTCACTTGGAACACTGTGTCCGGTTCTGGGCACCACAATTCAGGAAGGATATTGACAAGCTGGAACATGTCCAGAGGAGAGTGACCAAACTGGTGAAGGGTCTGGAAGCCATAGGCATGTTTATCCTGATGAAAATATGGTTAAGAGGTGACAAGATAGCCATATTTATATATTTGAAGGAATGTCATGTTGAATATGGAGTACGCTTGTTTTCTGCTGTTCCAGAGACTAGAACACAGAGCAGAGAATTCAAACTATAGGAAAAGAGATTTCACCTAAACATGAGGAAGAACTTGCTAATGGTAGGAGCTGTTCAACAGTGCAATATGTTGCCTTGGAGTGTGGTGGAGTAATTTTCTTTGGAGGTTTTTAAACAGAGGTTGTATGGCCATGGGTGCTTTGAGTGTGTGTTCCCACATGGCAGGGGATTGGACTCAATGGTCATTGTGGTCTCTTCCAACTCGATGATTCTATAAAAGATGATGAAGAAGACTGAGACTAAAGGCTAAGCCCAGGGAAGCTCATTCACCCCATGCCAGACTCAGCAATGTTCCAGAAGGGGAAGAAGTACAGAGAATATCAGAGAGAGTGATGAGGAGCCAACAAGGAATGGGTCAGGCTTGCTCTGAGCACTAAAGGGCATGTGACTTCTTCAAGGTGCCACAAGATCGAGGTAAGTGGAAGCACATTTTTGTCCCTATTAAATTAAGACACTCCAGGGTGGAACTGTTGGAAATTACAGCATTCTCTCTTCTGCACCTCTTTGGCTAGGATAGGGTTCTCAACTGTCAGTCAGTCTCAGTTGCCACTCTGTCTCTAAGAATACTGCTCTCCTTTGACTGCACTCATTCTATACTCTGCCTCTGATCTGACTGCTACCAATTATCAACTCCTGTTAATCTCTACTATAACTTCTCAAATATGCTAAGCATATCTCTAAATTATTGAATTGCTGAGTTTTAATGAAAATGGATGTATTGTTATAATTTTTTTTTAGTAAATGTTTCTTTTAAATGTTGAAATCTGCTGTTTGCCTTGTCTTTCATGTCAGCCATCATATTTAAGAAGCCACACTCAAACTGGGAACACTTTTCTCTGCTGTTCTGCTAATACAGAGTTCCCATAGGACTAATTGCCTGGGTAACTCTCACCTCTCAACAGGAACTAGTATGAACCTCATGGCCATCATAAACTCAGTGTGCACCCATTGCTTAAATCAACTCCAGCACTGCCCTGAGCATGGGGTTACAGACAGGAGACTTGGACACCTCAGCCATCTTTGTTCAGATGGATGGCCAGGAGATGCAAGGAGGGTTAGTAAATCACCAAAGCACACCCATTTATTTATGTTTGGGGGGATCATTGGGAGGCTATTCAGTTTGTTTTGGCTCCCAAAGCCAACTATTCAGTGGTACCAGGATTGATCTGACTTAGGTTCCATGACCCACATATCAAATGGGGCATTGGACCTATTTTTCTTTGGGATGGTGCTCTGGGCACACACGGACTAATTGCCATCCAAGCACTCTCGCAGGCCTTCTTTTTTGAGCTATAATTCCCCACATTGCACAAAGGCACTGGCACCACTTGTGGACCTTTGAGTCATCCACCTTTTGGGGTAACAAGACTGGTGGAATAATGCAAGCAACACCGTGCACCCTGACTCCTGAGTCAATACACAGAGCTCAGGAAGGCAGATGTAGGGAAACCTGTAGGGATTCCAGTTGGGACACACATGAGTTTGAATCTGTGCACTTGAAGCCATAAGGGTTGGGTTGGGATCTGTTTTTCTCTTCATCTTGGTCGATGTCTGGCAGCCAACCCCATACAGTTACAAGCTTGATTTGCCATCAGTGAACTGCTGTAGATTGCAAAGAAATGGCACATGACTGCCCTGGGAATCATTCCATATCTCTGGGTCTATCATGGTGTAGGATCTGAAAAGTTAGGGAATCACAGGAAGCGGACAAACACACACCACACAACACAATCACTTAAGGTTACAGAGGGTGTAAGAAGCAGAATCTTGTAGTCTCATTTTTGTGCAGGCTGCATGCTGCTTCTTTTGGTAGGCCATTGGACCTATGTAGATTTCCCAACAGGGGAAGTGGCAGGGTGGGCAGAAACCCTGGATCCTGCTTTATACTTTCCCTGCAGGGTAGCTCCCTGTTAATGAACAGTTTGTTGTTTCGGTGGTAATGAAAACTGATTGTTAGAACAGTTTGTGCATTGGTGGTGGCAACAACCAATTGTTTGAACAGTTTGTGCATTGGAGGTGGTGACAACTGACTGTTGAGTTTAAGTGTTTTGCCTGGATTTGAAGGAGGTGCCCCTCACTTCTGAAAAAGCAGCACTAATTAGGCAGGACTCAGCCACGATCCAGATCCCCCATTCCCCCAACTGCTCTGTCAAGTGGTGGTAAGTTCCTTTGAGTTCATTCTCCTCCTTGCCCATTTTGCTTAGTGTAAATGTGAGGGATTTTCTCCAAAGGTCTTCCTGTCACTAAATGCCTGGCCCACTTTTCCCTGTCTTCAAGGCATTCTCCTGGCCAGTGGAGACTGCAGATCATGGGGATGTTTTAGAGAAATGTCAGCACGTTTTGAAAGCCACAAAGACATTGTGTTGTGGGCGTGTTAATGAAACATCCCCACATTGGTTTTTTTGGAAAAGTTGAAAACTTAAATTTGGCCAAAATGTTCAAGGAACAAAATAAACTTGACAAATTGGAAAAGTGGGTTATTGGCAAAGGGAACAACCCATGGGAGGAAGGGTCTTTCAAAACAGCAGACCAGTTTAGTACCCTGCATTATATACACAGTGCACAGAGAGATCGCTTTTTGACCCCTCCAAAGAAACAGTGGAGCTTTGGGGTTCTGGATGGCCCTAAGTGAAGCCATGAGCACCATCCAGGATCTCACCCAAAAAGCTGAGAGACAAGCCAAAGAATTGGATGCGCTATAGACACAAAACAACACCCTACTGTCAAATACATTGGACTTTTCTTCTGCTGCAAAGGAGGCCTGCACCAAATGAGAAAATGCCTCACTTCAAATGCAGGCACTCCAGGACAGGGTAACTACACTGGAGGAGAAGCATGCTAACGTGCAGCATGTTAGTATCTGGCCAGCCAGGCAAAGGTGCAACCAGGTGAAGAGTGCAAGCCATGAAGCCTGCAATTGCAGGATCTCCAAGCTGATTCACTGACAATCATCACCATGGTCCAAACTAAGAAAAATCCTCTACCTCCTGTATATACTCTGTATGAGCCAATGCCAAAGGAAGACTCCCACACATTCCCTACAACTCCAATTGAAAGGAGTCATCCCACTCTACCCAGTCAAGAGCAAGACCATAACTACCCATAGAGATAATGGTAGGCCCGGGTACCAGGACATCAAAAAGAAGGTGCACTGCTTGGCCAGGGAGGTCAAGGCCATATCAGAACAGTTAGGCCCCCTACGATAGGGACACTGGGATCATGTGGCTCAATGTCATGAGCCACATGCATCCCCACTGCCAACGGACAGGACCTCACACATTTCTCAAGCAGATCTGTCAGCCCTTGAGTCAGTGGTAGCCACCCATGATTTCACCACATTAGTTATGTACCCTTGGATGAGGGAAGTCATCCAGCTTTTATGGACAGGGCAGATGGCTAACACTCTTTATGTTATGGAGTGCCAGGCTCCAGGAGAGAATCCAGAGACTTTTGTGACCCGTAAAAAGCTTTTGGCCATCCTCACAGGTAAGGTGCAGCTTAGTGCAGCCATTGGAACCTTTGATTTTGATACTGTTTAATTCAAGACGCTTCTATATGGAGGCTTGAATTTTCACACCAAAATGGTTCTGGGTCTCCTAGATGTAACTGATCCCATGCCAAAGGAAGACTGGGATGGGACCTTTTCTCAGACCAGCTAAGGAGAGTGGCAGATTTGCCCCAACAAACAGGAGCTATCAGGAACAAAAAGGTCCCCTAGAAGAAAGATTCTGAGTGGTGGGAGCCCATCCAACTGGTGATGTATAATAAACACAGCCTCCACACACAGTACATTAAACAGACAGTTTGTAATTACTTAAAAAGCAATGCTATGGTTACTAAAAGTCAACGTGACTTTCTCAAAAACAAGTCATGCCAGATTAATCTGATCTCTCTTTTTTTTTATAGAATTACAAGCTTGATAGATGAAGGTAATGCTGTGGGTGTAGCATTTCTTGACTTCAGTAAAGCCTTTGACAAAGTTCCCCACGATATTCCTGCAAAGAAGCTAGTAAAATGTTGACTAGACTGTGCTCCTGTTAGGTGGATTCGTAATTGGTTGATGGATTGAATCTAAAGGATGTTCATTAATGGCTTCTTTTCATCCTGGAAAGAAGTGACTAGTTGGGCGCCACAGGGTTCTGTCCTGGGCCCAGTCCTAGTCAACATCTTCATCCATGACTTGGATGAATAGAGGGCATGCTGATCAAATTTGCATATGATACCAAATTGGGAGGAGTTGCTATTATGCTAAAGGATAGGATCAAAATTCAAAATGGCCTTAACAGATTGGAGAGCTGGGCCAAGGTGAACAAAATTAATTTCAACAGAGAAAAATGTAAGATTCTACACCTAGGCAGAAAAAAACAAAATGCACAAATATGGGATGAGAGACACCTGGCTGGACAACGGTATGTGTGAAAGGGATCTAGGAGTCTTACTAGACCACAAGCTGAACATGAGTCAGCAGTGTGATGTGGCAGTCAAGAAAGCCAATGCAATTCTTCATTGCATCAATAGGAATATGGTGTCTAGATCAAGGAAAGTACCACTCTATTCTGCTTTGGTCAGACCTCATCTGGAATACTGTGTCCAGTTCTGGCCACCACATTTCATATCATTTCAAAATATTGACAAGCTAGAATGTGTCCAGAAGAGAATGACCAAAATGATGAACGGTCTGGAAGCCATGCCCTATGAAAAGCAGCTTAGGGAGTTGGATATGTTTAGTCTGCAAAAGAGAAGGTTAAGAGGGGACATGATATTGATGTTTAAATATTTGAAAGGATGTCATATCGAAGAGGTTAGCAGCTTGTTTTCCACTGCTCCAGAGACTAGAACAAGGAGCAATGGATTCAAACTACAGGAAAAGAGATTCCACCTAAACATCAGGAAGAACTTCTTGTCAGTCAGAGCTGTTTGACAGTGGAATATGTTGCCTTAGAGTGTGGTGAAGTCTCCTTCTTTGGAGGTTTTTAAACAGAGGCTGGATGGCCATCTGTTGGGAGTACTTTGATATGTGTTCCTGCACAGCAAGAGATTGGACTAGATGGCCCCTGTGGTCTCTTCCAGATCTGATCTATGATTCTATGATTCTAAGGCAGGCAGCCTGGGGAATCTGGCACCTTGCAGTAGGTGGGGGGGAGGAGAGATGAGTGTGCCAGCAACTGTATGGGCAACAGGGGCTAGAGAAGCCAGTGTGATGGCCTCCCTCCCTGGTCCAGGCCATGGCTGAGATTAAACTCTTTCCATTCCCTTGTGCTGGCAGGGTCCTGAGTGTCCTATTGTAACCTCTGCTATTAGTGGAAGGGAAATATTCACTGTCTGCTGACAGAGAGAGTGAGATATTTATTATCTGCTGACAGACCCAATCTCGGGGAAGAGAAGTATTTATTATCTATATTTATTGAGCCAGAGGTTCACCGGACGGAAATGTAGACATCCAAGTCTAAACTCTGAAACCTCCCTGGCAAAGGTCAGACCAACTATCCCCCAGTCACGTATTCAAGAGGAAAACCTTGAAAGGTATGTACGCACACATCAAATGGGCTGTCCCCAGCTTTGACACCTTGAGAAACTAAGTGTCTCCCCGATGAGGTTTGAAACGCAAAACAAGGTCCATTTGCATGATTCAAACATCTGTCCATCTCCAGAAAGAGTCTGCCCCCCCCAGGCATACTTTGCACTATAATTGAGTTCCCTTTTGGGGCTCTCTTTGGAGAACTCCCACCATTGACTAGTGTCTGTCATGCTGCTAGTTTAAGGCTCTCCTCAGTTCTTTTTCTTTGTCTGCTGATCTGTCTTCACTAGCTTCTTCCCAAACTGCAGTCTTCAAGATCAGGTGTAGTATAACTGCCTTCTTTCCCTCTGTTTTCTCTGCTCTTAAGTCTTTCAACTCAGTAGTCCCTGTGCACTTGTGTGAGTGACTACCTTTATGTGTGTGTGAAAATTTTGTCAATCCTGCTAAATAAACTACTGATAATTGGATATATGATCTGCTTCTTGTGTGGTCTGACTCCATAAACATAGGGTTAAAGATCAGAGGTCTGGATCGTAATGTGCGATATAGTTAAATCACTTCCGAAAACGTGCCTAAAATGAGCAACCCAAACCTCAGGTGTAATTGAGGAAGGCTCACATGTCTTATTGGAAAGGCCTCTCTGCAACAAATTCCAAAATTTGGTTCATTGCTTTCAATGAAGGCCAGACCCAAAGATTTCCAATTGTTAACGAAGTAGGCCTTCTCTTTGTCCCTAAGCAAGGTTTTATATTCTCTCCGTTGTTGTTTTAAGTAAGAAATTGCATCATTTGTGCCTATATGTCTCACCTACCTTGTGAATTTACTCAGCTCTTTCTTCTTGGATTTACATTCTCTATCAAACCAGGAGTGAGAGACCATAGAGGTTCTGCCTGAAGTGGTAGTAAGCACATAAGGCCTAAGACTGTCAATTATGTCTTGATAAACCTCTCTAATGCTCCCTGCAAGAGCATGCTGGCGTAGCTTTTGAAGCTTTTCTGTTCCTAGCATTAGTCTAATGTTGGTGTCAACTGTGAGAGACCACTTGAGCAGTTTTTCACCTTCCACCTGACCAGGCATTTTAAGATCTGTCAGAACCCCAGGATGAGTCGCTTGGAATTTGAGGGTCAATCTGAGCAGACAATGATCACTTTCAGCTCTATCCTCAATTTCCAGTGCCTGCATATAGGGAATAATTGTATCTGACCCTATAATATAATCAACTACACTTGCACCTTTGTCAGTTAAATATGTAAAATACCCATTTGAGTGGTCTAAGTAAGTACCATTAAGGCAGATAAAGCTGAATTTGCACATTAGGGCGATAAGGGCCTGACCATTCTTATTAATTGATTTATCCTGTGAAGATCGAGGTAAAGTTAAAATTTCTCCCACATCAAACCCTAAGACTTTTCCCATCATGGGGTAATCACTGCCTGTTCTGGCATTAAAATCAGTGCAAATTAGCATCAGATGATTAGGGTAATCTGTACACAAGCTATTGAATAACTCCTCCAACTTGGCCCAAATTTCTATTGAGCTTTTGGCAGACCTTGGGGGAGATAAACAATACATTACAGGGGGCCTGGTTCACAACCATGAATAGTTAATGCTTGGCAGTAGTTTGAAGCTAGACCTACTACTATAATCTCACGCACCACTGTGGTAGAAGAAATCAGTATAGCCAGGTCTCTGCTACCAAGGCCTGCACTGAAGGATTTCTGGAAAAGACTGATATCTGAAAGATTGAAGTTCCCAGGATCTAAAACCTCCTAATTTTAGGGAATTGTTCTCTGTAAGCCAGATCTCTTGGAGGTAAACTATATCAAAGGTCTGAAGGTACTGAATGAAGTCAGCCTTGACTAGTTTATTTCTCCAACCTGCAATATTCCAGGATATAAGATTTATAGGTGAATGCAGTTCCTTGCTATCTAATAATCAATCTTCAGATAAGTAGGCCAGGGGAGCGTATCTATTACACAAGCACCAACCAAGATCTATTACAGGAGGCTGCTTAGTAGATTGTGTTTGATCAAGCAAGGAATCATTCCCTGTAACCGTTTGTTGGAAACTATGGCCCTTTTCACACTTTACCTTTTGTGGTGCTGGGGTGCGGAGATCGCGTGAGCAGACTCTTGCGAGAGGCTCTCGCATCCCCGCTGCTTCAGCTCTGCAGCTGCTGCCTGCTAGCAAGCAGGCAGCAAGAGGTCTCCTCCTCTTCCTTCTGCAGCACAGCCTGGGATTTTCCCAGGCTGCGCTGGGGCAGGAAGCGTGAGCACCAAGGCTCCACATGCACGGTAAGTGTGCACAGGACCCTGGAGCAATGCACGATTGCACACCATTTTTGGCTAGAAGCTGAAAATGAAATAGCGCCTGCCAGCCCCTGCAGCATTGTGCAATTGCGAGGACGTCATGTGGAGGTCTCCTCGCAATTGCGTGATGCTCCAGAGGCCCTTTCGCATGGTGAATGCTGTACAAAAAGGGCCTCTGACTCCTAGGAGGTTTGTCGCCAGTTAGTAATGTCCCGTTTGCTATGGTATCTCCAGTCTACAAACTCAAAGTGTTATGTCCACTTACTGGATATCTTCCTTTCTTAACTGGGATATTACTGGGGAAGGTTACAAAAGAGGGACACACTTCCTTCCTTCTATGATCTGTGTAAAAATCAGGGGAAAACTATTATGGGCTATAGAAGCCTTAGATACTGGCTTTAACTCTTCCTGCCAGTGGGAAGACTGCCAATTTCTTGCTGCCTTTGTTATTCTAGATTGAGGAATCTTAGTGAAAGGAGAATTGCCACTTAGTACATAACCACTTGAATCTTTCTGGTTACTTAAGCTCTTCTGGACATGAGATCATAGAGCTATGGAGGTGAAGCCCAAGACCACTGTATCATTACTTCCTTTTCTTGGGGTTATTTCAAGAACATATACTTTGCCCTTTTTAAAATTTAAATGAGTTGGATGTTCTAAATCCTCTAGGATGACCTTCTTCTCCAAGAAGGCACCATTTCTGTCCCTTATAGTACAGTTTTCAAGAGTTAATGTGACATGTTGTCCCCATGTTCAAAAAGGGAGAAAAGGAGGACCTAAACAATTATCACCCAGTCAGCCTGACATCAATACCAGAAAAGATCCTAGAACAGATCATTAAAGAGACAGTCTGTAAGCACTGAGAAAGGAATGCTGTGATCACCAAAAGTCAACATGGGTTTCTCAAAAACAAGTCGTGTCAGACTAATCTTATCTCTTTTTTTGATAGAGTTACAAACTTGGTGGATGATACTGTGGATGTAGTGTACCGATTTCAGTAAGGCGTTTGACAAGGTCCCCATGATATTTTTCCAAACAAGGTAGTAAAATGTGAATTACACAAAACTGTTACCACTGTGAACTGGCCTGGCCTTCGGTAACCTCAGATATCATTTTGATAGCATAATTCGGCCCTGCTCTGCCACCAGCCAAGTGTTTGTGAGGCCACCAAACAAGTGTGACGCTAGGCATGGCTATTAAATGCTGAATCATTTCTGTTTACACCTAAGCAAGCCAGAAACTGCCAGATCTGATTTAGGAGACCTCCCGAAACAAACACCTTCATTACAAATGCGTGTTAAAACAAAGAGACCCTCTACCCTGAGATAGTACCGTGGCGAGCTGAGTGCTCAATTGCCAAGCTAGTTGCATTTACATACTGGTCATACTATTATCAATTGGGACCTTAACTCAATCATGTAAATTCTGACCTTTCAGAGACATTGTCTCCAGCCCAAAACTCATTGTTTTCACCCAAGACCAGACTAGCCCACGGTCATAAGTTTCCTAATAAAAACCCCAAGCTCTGAGAGCTTCCTCGGACTGCTCCGGAGTGCTATCCAGCCTTGCCGTTGCTTCGTTCTGCTAGTTCCCCTCGGCTGTCACGCCGGGTTTCCTTCTCTCCAATTGGACTTCTTCAGGACTACGAGAAAGGTGGCGTATCACCCACTCCCCCAAAACTCTTATACTTATTTCTAGTTAGCTGAGTGGTTGTGTTTTCTTAATAATTGCTATCTGTTTAATAAACATCATTGTTGCCATTTTAAACTGTCTGACTGCTCACTGACCTGAACCTGTATACGTAGGGTAAAAGATTCCCGCTAAGTTACCCTGCCTCTTGTTAGCTTAAGAGAGTGCTCGAGTTAATTTCCCCATCTTGCTTGTGTTGGTTTTGGTTATTTGGGTGCCCCTCATGGGACCCCCAAGTCACAGGGTAACAAAACTATTGTTAGGTGGATTTGTAATTGGCTCACAGTTGAACATCAAATGTGCTCTTCATCCTGGAAAGAAGTGACTAGTGGGGCATGAAAGAGTTCTGTCTTGGGCCCAGTGCTATTCAACATCTTTATCAATGCCTTGGATGAAGGAACAGAGGGCATGCTTATCAAATTTGCAGATGACACCAAATTAAGAGGGATAACTAATACTCCAGAGGACAGGATCAGAATTCTGATAGATTAGACAGCTGGACCAAAACTAACAATATGAATTTTAACAGGGAGAAACATAGGGTACTACACTTAGGAAGAAAGAATGAAATGCACAGATATAGGATAGGTGATTCCTGTCTCAAAAACAATACATGTGAAAGGGATCTATCTAGGAGTCTTAACGGACCACAAACTGAACATGAGTCAGCAGTATGATGTGGCAGCTAAAAAAGCCAATGTGATTCTGGGCCTCATCAATACGAGTATAGTGTCAAGATCAAGGGAAGTAATAATAGCACTTTATTCTGCTTTGATTAGACCTCACCTGGAATATTATTTTCAGCTCTGGGCACCATAATTCAAGAAGGATATTAACAAGCTGGAATGTGTACAAAGAAGGGTGACCAAAGTGGTGAAGCGTCTGGAAACCACATCCAATGAGAAGTGACTTAAGGAGCTAAGTAAGTTTAGCCTCATGAAAAGAAGCTTAAGAGGTGACAGGATAGCCATGTTTAAATATTTGAAAGGATGTCATGTTGTTGGTGGAGCAAGTTTGTTTTCTGCTGCTTGAGAGACTAGGACACAGAGCAATGGATTGAAACTACAGGAAAAGAGATTTCACCTAAACATCAGGAAGAATTTCGTGAAAGTAAGAACATTTTGATAGTGGAATACCCTACCTTTGAGTGTAGTGGAGTCACCTTCTTTGGAGGTTTTTAAACAGAGTTTGAATGGTCATTTGCTGGTGGTGTTTTGAGTGTGTGTTCCTGCATGGCAGGGTGCTGGAGCTGATGATCATTGTGGTCTCTTCCAACACTATGATTCTATATTTTTAGGACCATCTCCTTTGGGACAATCATGACACCTTGCAATGATTCATTTATTTCATATCTATCCCATGTTTGTCCTGAATGGGACCCAGGATAACCCAGTTATATGTGTATTATGCTTTGCATAAAGTACTTCTTTGACTATCTGTAGCCTACTACAAATCAACAATTGGAAGATTTCAAGTTCTAGCATTAAGAGGAATCATAGAATCATAGTGTTGAAGAGACAACATGGACCATCAAGTCCAATCCTCTGCCATGCCATGCCATCCAGCAAACTGCAGGAGGGCAAATGTAGTCCCCATCTTCAAGAAGGGGGAAAAAGAGACCCAAATAATTATCACCCAGTCAGCCTGACATCAATACCAGGAAAGATCCTAGAGCAGATCATTAAACAGTCAGTTTGTAATTACTTAGAAAGCAATGCCGTAATTACTAAAAGTCAACACGGATTTCTCAGAAATAAGTCATGCCAGACTAATCTCATCTCTTTTCACGATAGAGTTACCAGCTTGATAGATGAAGGGAATGCTGTGGACATAGCATATTGACTTCAGTAAGGCCTTCGACAAAGTTCCCCATGCCATGCTTGCAGAGAAGCTAGTAAAATGTGGGCTGGACAGGGCTACTGTCAGGTGGATTTGTAATCAGTTGACTGACCAAACCCAAAGAGTGCTCACCAATGGCTGCTTTTCCTCCTGGAGAGAAGGGACTAGTGGGGTGCCACAGGGTTTTGTCATGGGCCCAGTGCTATTCAACATCTTCATCAATGACTTGGATGAAGGAGTAGAAGGCATGCTGATCAAATCTGCAGATGACACCAAATTGGGAGGGGTTCTTAATGCACCAGAGGACAGGATCAAATTTCAAAATGACCTTGACAGATTAGAGAGCTGGGCCAAAGCTAACAAAATGAATTTCAACAGAGAGAAATATAAGGTCCTACACTTAGGCAGAAGAAATGGAATGCACAAATATAGGATGGGGACATATGACTGGATGACAATGCATGTGAAAGGGATCTAGGAGTCTTGGTAGATCACAAACTGAACATGAGTCAGCAGTGTGATGCAGCAATCAAGAAAGCCAACACGATTCTTGGTTGCATCAATAGGAGTATGGTGTCTAGATCAAGGGAGGTAATAGTACCGCTCTATTCTGCATTGGTTAGACCTCCTTTGGAATACTGTGTCCAATTCTGGGCATCTCAATTCAAGGACGATATCAACAAGCTGGAGTGCATGCAGAGAAGGGCAATCCAAATTGGTGAAGAATCTGGAAGACATGCCCTATGAGGAGCGGCTTAGGGAGCTGGGGATGTTTAATTTGCAGAAAAGAAGGTTAAGAGGGGACATGATAGCCATGTTTAAATATTTGAAGAGATGTCATGTGAAGGAGGGAGCGGGCTTGTTTTCCGCTGCTCCAGAGACTAGGACAAAGAGCAATGGATTCAAGCTGCAGGAAAAACATTCCACCTGAACCTCAGGAAGAACTTCCTGACAGTTAGAACTATCTGGCAGTGGAGTATGCTGCCTCAGAGTGTGGTGGTCTCTCTCTTCTTTGGAGGTTTTTAAGCAGAGGTTGGATGGCCATCTGTTGGGAATGCTTTGATGTGTGTTCCTGCATAGCAGGGGGTTGGCCTGGATGGCCCCGGGGTCTCTTCCAACTCTGCAATTCTATGATTCTATGATTCATGCGGGACCACACAATCAACACACTTCTGACAGATGGCCATCAGGCCTCTGTTTAAAAACCTCCAAAGAAGGAGGCTCCACTGCATTCCAAGGCCACTATCAAACTGCTCTTATTGTCAGGAAGTTCTTCCTAATGTTTAGGTGGAATCTCTTTTCCTGAAGGTTGAAGTCATTCCTCTGTGTCTTTGGAACAGCAGAAAACTAGCTTGTTCCATCCTCTCTAGGGCATCCCTTTAAATGTTTAAACATGGCTATCACATCAGCTCTTAACCTTCTCTTCCCCAGGCTAATTGTACCTATGTCCCTAAGCCATTCTTCATAGGGCTTCATGATTTCCAAGTCTTTGACCATTTTGGTTGCCCTCCTCTGAACACGTTCAAGGCTGTCAATACACTTCTTGAATTGTGGTTCCCAGAAATGGACACAGTACTCCAGGTGAGGTCTGACCAAACAGAATAGAATGGTACTTATTTTCCTCAACCTAGACACTATAAAGTGGGCCCTCCACTTTTGTGAGTTCAGTACTCACTTCCAACCACCAGAAATGGACCATAGAATTGTGCTGGAGTACCTAGAGATTCCTAGATAAGTGTCCTCAGACTAAAAAAAAAGATAGAATTTATGGTTTTTATCTTTATTTGCTGTTTTTATACTTTTGCAGAGGTCTTGCACCCCTAACCTCCATGAAAGCAGAGAGCTCACTGTATTCCTATTGATGCAGCCTAGACTCACATTGGCTTTTTTAGCTGCTGCATCACACTGTTGACTCATGTTCTGCTTGTTATCTACTAAGACTCCTAAATCCCTTTCATGTGTACTGTAATCAAGCCAGATGTCACCCATCTCATATCTAGGAATTTCATTTTTTTCCCTGCCTGAGTAAAGTTCCTTACATTTCTCCTTACTGAAACTCATTTTGTTAGTTTTGGCCCAAGCTCTCTAATCTGTTAAAGTCATTTTGAATTCTAATTCTTTCCTCAGGGATATTAACTACCCATCCTAATTTCCTGTCATCTGCAAATTTGGTAAGTATGCTCTCTATTCCATCATCCAAATCATTGATAGTGATGTTGAATAGCACTAGGCCCAGGACAGAACCCTATGGCACCCCCACTAGTCACTCCTTTCCAGGATGAAGAGGAGCCATTGGTGAGCAACCTTTGGTCAGGCATCCAATTTTTTTATCTACCTAACAGTAGTATTGTCTAGCCTACATTTTACAAGCTTGTTTGGAAGAATATCACGGTGAACTTTCTCAAAGGTCTTACTGACATCAAGATACATTACATCCACAGCATCTACCAAGCTCTTAACTCTATAAGAAAAAAGAGATAAGATTAGTCTGACATGACTTGTTTTTGAGAATGTTGACTTTTAGTGATCATAGTTTTCCTTTTTAAGTGCTTTACTATATGTTTAATTATGTGCTCTAGAATATTTGCTGGAAGGAAAATGTATTTCTATTACAGCCACCCAGTTCATAATTTCTGGGTTTTTTGTTGATAGGTTGTGGAGCCTGTTTTTAAAAGTTTTGAAAATATTCACACTTTGCACCAGACTGGGACTATTCAAAATTAAATGAAGAGTTACCTTCCCTTTTTATCAGTTCCATAACTAACAAGTGTAAGGCACAATAATATATCAGAGCTGGGGAGAAGCAGTGGAAAGGCAGTGGACAGACCTGACAAGACCCAAAAATTTGTACAGGACAAGTACTCAGTCTATCTTCCAACTGCTGAGGATTGGTCTCCTGATGAAGAATAACATTTCAGAGCACATATGCATAATCCTATGCTCTCTCCTTGTCAAGAAAGAGTTTTTGCCAGCTAGAACTTGCACTTTCCCTGCTGCACAGCATCTCACATGGATGCCAATCCACTGTCTTTCCTTACCCAGAAGTCCCATGATAAAATGCACGTTAAAGCTACTGCTACATTCATCTCCCCTTCTTTTTTTTTATTCTATGACAGATTAATACTGCTATCTTTTAAAAATTATTAGCCACATGTCTCATTTTAGACAAGAACCACAAATGTGCTGGACATGACACTATCAAGATTTCTTTTGTTAGATTTACAGTAGCAAGATTGTTGTATTAGTATGTGTAGTGTGCCATGAAGCTATTGTCTTTGTTCATATCTCTGCTATGAACAGCAGTTTCTCTTTTTAGTCTTCTTCTGTAGTTTCCTTGTTTAGAATTGGAATCATAGAACTGGAAGAGACCCCAAGTCCAACCCCCTACCATGCAGGAATACACAATTAAAGCACTCTTGTTCAAGGACTACAACTTATAAATCCTTTACTGTGTGTCCAGGAAGGTTGACATGTTCTGCAAATGGTTCGGGGGTATTGCCATTTCTAACATCAGATTTGTGTCCATTAATCCTCTTGCACAGAGACTGTCCAGCTTGTCTAATGTAGAGCATAAAGACACATTGCTGGCATAAGTTGGCATATATCACATTGGTGGAAAAACAAGTAAATGTAACTCTGATGTTCTCAGTGATTTTATTGGCCCATAAAATATTGCATCCAGAGTAGATGCAGAGATAGAGCTAGTATTGGGGTTTGTGGCAGGGTACTATCTTTGTATTTCCATCCATGTCATGTATCCTGTTGTAGCTGAGTAGTTATTTCAGATTTGGATCCTGTCTGTAGGCCTTCCAGAGTTTATGAGAGGGCTATTTTATTTTCCAGAATTTGTTGGACTTCATTGATGATGAATTTAAGTGGTCTCAGTTTGGAACTGTAGGTCATCACTAGGGATGTGCTATCATTTTGTGTTTTTGGTCTGTCTTGCAGTGAATGGTTCCAAGGTATTAATCTTGTCTTGCCTACTTGTTTCTTCACCTCCTTAGGTGGGTATTGTTGTTTGAGAAATGCCTGTTATAAATTCAAGAGTTCTGAGTCTCTGTCTTGTGGATGTGAGAAGATGCAGTTGTATAAGAGAGCTTAGCTGTAAACCATAGATTTGGAAGTGTGCTCTTGGTGGAAACTGGAGGCATGTAAGTACATATAGCAATCAGTGTTTGTTTGTTTGTTTTTTATAGAATGTGGTACTTTCTAAAGTGCTTTCTAGAAATCCATTGTGCAATTGTACAGTGGTGTCAAGAAAGTGAATTTGTTGTGCGGTTTGTTTGGGCTAGAAGTCACAAGAAATTGTAGGCAGAGAGTTTTTGGGTGCATGTGTTTGGGAAGCATTATTCCAGGTCAGTCATGAAGAGGCTTGCATGCTATGGTGCCATGCTGGTGCCACTGACTTGGAAGTACAGATTATTCCCAAAGCTGAAGTAGTTATGAGTTAGTATAAAGTGGCAAAGTTTGGTAGCTAGCTCAGCTGTGTTGTTGTTGTTGTTGTTTTATTTTTATCCCGCTTTTCTCCCTGAGAGGACTCAAAGCAGCTTACAGCCACTAAAAGAAACATGATTGAACACTGTCATATAGAAAAGTTAAAACAAAGATTAAACTACAATAATAATTAAAACATGTTAGAATACATATAAAAACAGCATTAAAATATCAATTAAGTGACAGTTAAAATGACCAGCACTGATAGAAATTGCATATAAAATGCCTACTGGAAGAGGAATGTTTTTAGCTGTTTCCTGAAGGTAGGCAGGAAGGGTGCCAGTCTAACTTCTTTGGGCAGGGAGTTCCAGAACCTGGGAGCAGCCACTGAGAAGGTCCTCTCCTGTGTTCCCACCAAATACACCTGTGAGGGTGGTGGGACCTAGAGCAAGGCCTCTCCCTCAGATCTCAATGCCTGGGCCAGTTCATAGGGGAGGATACGGTCCTTCAAATAACCTGGACCTGAGCCATGTAAAGGTCATCACCAGCACTTTGAACTGTGCCTGGAAACAGATCGGCAGCCAGTGGAGCTGCTGCAGCAGGGGTATTGTATGCTCCCTGTACCCAGCTCCAGTTAATAACCTGGCTGCAACTCTTTGGACCAGCTGAAGTTTCCAAGCACTTTTCAAAGGCAGCCCCACATAGAGTGCATTACAGTAATCCAACCGGAATGTAGCCAAGGCATGTGTCACCATGGCGGGTCTGGCATCTCAAGGAATGGGCGCAGCTGGCACACAAGCCTTAATTGTGCAAATGCATTCCTGGCTACTGTTGAGACCTGGGCTTCTGGGCTCACAGTTGTATCCAGGAGCACTCCCAAGCTGCGAATCTGTGTCTTCAGGGGGAGTGTGACCCCAACTAACACAGGCTGAATCCCTATTCCCTGATCTGCCTTTCTAGTAACCAGGAGCACCTCTGTCTTGTCTGGATTGAGTTTCAAGTTGTTTGCCCTCATTCAGTCCATTACTGATATCAAGCACTGGTTTAGGACCAAGACAGTTTCCTTGGCTTATGGTGGAAAGGAGTAACAAAGTTGGGCATCATCTGCATACTGATGACATTGAACCCCAAAACTCCAGACAACCTCTCCCAGTGGTTTCATGTAGATGTTAAATAGCATGGGGGACAAGACTAAACCCTGAGGGACCCCACAGGCCAAAGGGTAGGAGGCTGAACGGGAGTCCCCACCTTCTGGGTTTGGCCCTTCAGGAAAGAATGGATCCACTGTAAAACAATGCCCCCATGTCCCATCCCCGCAAGGTGACCCAGAAGGAGACCATGGTCAATGGTATCAAAGACCGTTGAGAGGTCCAGCAGAACCAACAGGGACACACTCCCTCTGTCTAGTTCCTGGCGTAGGTCATTCACCAAGGCTACTAAAGCTGTCTTAGTCCCATAGCCAGGCCTGAAACCAGATTGAAATGGATCTGGATAATCTGTTTCATCCAGAAACCCCTGGAGCTGAGAGACCGCCACATGCTCCAGATCCTTGTCCAGAAATGGAATATTAGAGATGGGCCGGTAATTATCCAAAATGGCGGGATCAAGGGATGGCTTTTTTAGTAGTAGTTTTATAACAGCCTCCTTGAGACAAGTTGGAACTTTACCTTGTCTCAAGGAGGCATTAACCACAACCTCTACCCACTTGGCCAGTCCTCCTCTGGCTTTTTTAATAAGCAAGGAAGGGCAAGGATCTAACACACATGTAGTGGCTCTCATATCTCCAAGGATCCTGTCCACATCCTCAGGCTGTACAAATCAAAAAGTATCCATTATCACTGGACAAGCAGAGGCCAGAGTTACATCCACAGGATCTGTATCAATCATGGCATCCAAGTTGGAGCGGATCCAAGCAATTTTATCTGTAAAGTGCTGGGCAAATTGTTCACAGCGGGCCATTGAATTGTCTCAATTTTCCTCTCTTGGGTCTGAGTATAAAAGACCCCTAATCACTCGAAACAGCTCTGCCAGCCGGCTCTCTGCAGAAGAAATAGAGACAGAAAACAATTTTGCCTTTGCTGGCTCTATTGCCCAGAGTAGGCTTTCAAATAAGCTCTAGCCTGTGTTCTGTCAGAAGCATTCCAAGTTTTCCACCAACATCACTCTAGTCTCCTTTTCACATGTTTCATCACCACCAGCTCCCTGGAAAATCAGGGGGAATGGTTTGGTTCTACTACATGAGAGGGGAACTCGGGGGCGATCATGTCCACCACCCTGGCCATTTCTGTTTTCCAGAAATCAGCCAAGACTTTGACAGGACCACCTGTCAAGCAGCAGGAAATTCCTCAAGAGCTATCAAGAATCTATCTGAATCCCTAAGCCTCCTGGGGTGGACCCACCCCTGCAGAGGTTATGAGTCCCAGTAAGTCTAAACCCCACCAGGTAGTTATCTGTCCTTGACAACAGAACTATGGATTGTTCCTCTACTCCCAGATCACATTCACCCCACCCACCACAGAAAACAAGGTCTAGAGTGTGCCCAGCAGCAGCAGCATGGGTAGGGCCAGATACCACTTGGGACAGAGCCATAGTTGTCGTGGCAGACATGAAGTCCTGAGCTGCTCCTGACAGAGTGGTCTCAGCATGGATGTTGAAATCCCCTAGTACTACAAGCTTGGAGGATTCCAACATCAATCCCGAAACCACACTTGCTAGCTCAGGAAGGGAGATTGTTGTGCAGTGGGGTGGGCAGTAGACCAACAGAATCACTAATCTGTCCCAGTCCTCCAGCTTCAGATAAACACACTCAAACCCAGAGAACTGTGGGATAGGGCACCTGTGCAGGGGGATCGAATTTCAATAGACTACTGCAACTCTGCCTCCTCAGCCCCCAGGTCTCACCTGCTGCTGAACAGAGAATCCTGGTGGACAAAGCTGAGAGAGATTAACCCCTCCAGCCTCATCCAACCAGGTCTCTGTAATGCATGCTAGGTCTGCATGTTTATCCAGGATCAAGTCCCGGATGGCAGTTGTATTTCCATTAACTGACCTGGCATTTACCAGCAACATTTTCAACCCAGGGGTAGTGCTGCCAGGACCATCCAGATTATTTGAGTTGGAGGATATTTTAGGGACAACTACCTTTATTCAGGTTGGTATTCTTAATGGTTTGTAGTCCATCCTGCTGTGAGATGTGGGTGTATAGGGAGGGATCCCACATCTATAGTGGTTAGGTTGGTTTCTCTGGGAGGTTGTGGATAGACCACATTCTCCTCAGGAAGTCAATTGTATCTTTCGTATAACCTGGAGTGTTGATGGCATAACGGCCTGAGAACTGAGTCCATATATTCAGATATCCCAATGGTCAGGATTCTAATGCTTGAGGTAATAGCTCTTCCTGGATTGCTTTGTTTGTGTATTTTGAGTAGTAGATAGAAGATGCATTTTTGGGCTCTAGGAAGTGTCCATTTGAATTCGGTTCTGAGTAATTTTGTGTAGTTCTTTCAGATATACATCAGTGAGAGCTTTGGAGAGGATTCTGTAAAATGTGGTGCTGTAGCCTATTACATTCTATACCATTCCCACAACTATATAAGTATGGTTTATTCCTGAGGCCATACCAATTGGTATTGCATCTGAAGAAACAGGTTTAAATCCACAAAAACTCATGTGAAAATAAAAACCAGTTAGGCTTAAATGTGCTACCACATTTCTTTTTTTTCTCCCCTTTTTTTCTCCCCCTTCCTTCTTCCTTTTTATGCTGCAAGAGACTAACACAGCTATTTCTTTGAAAACTAACACTTCTAGCTAATGGAGGTGTCTGCATAGCTGGTGGGGAATTTATTGGAACTTACATTCTTAGTCAAATTTGACTTCCCACAGATATCAGTGTTTCAAATCTCCCGTTACTACTATATCTCTCCTTTTGAATGTTTGGTCATTTGTTTTAGGGAAGTATCCTCTCTGTCCCATGATGTCACTGCTTCTGTTGTCTTTAATTTTCACTCAAATGTTTCCATCCTTTTTTTCCATGCTCTAAGTCATGGATCTACTCACAGGTGTACACACATCCTTGACATAGAATACTACCCCACCTTCATGCCTGTTTAGTCTATTTCTTTGGAATAGGCTATACCCTTCCATTACTACATTCCAATCATATGACTCATCCCACAATGTTTCAGTGATGGCTATTAAATCATAGTTGTCTTCTTGTATTAAGAATTCAGGGTCATCATGTTTATTTTTCATGCTCTGTACATCAGACATCTAAGATCATGAGTCATTCTCTCCAGATGATTCTTCATTTTTATTTTTTATTTTTTTCTGCCCACTCTTGGGTTCTTGTGCTATTGGCTCCATTCCACTTATATCACTGAGGCTATTGTCTCCAGTAGTTGGTTTCCCTTGCCACCTGGAATACTGTCTCCCTCCCCCTCACAACTCACTTTAAAATCCTCCTGATCAGATTTTTGAGACTCTAGCTGGTATACAGTGGAACCCATCTCTTGCAAGAAGTGCTTTTTCAAGAAAGCATGATCCAAGAAACCAAATCTTTCTTTTTGACACCATCTGTGGAGCCAGTGAAAAGCAACACATGAAGGCATGAAAAAACTTGTCATGCTAATCCTAATGTTTCAGGATTGTGTGACCAAACGCTTGTGTAGTCTGTTTATCAAATATTGGACTTACATATTTTTGAGGCTGATATTAGTAATGCCGAAAAACTATACATGTTTACCTGAGAGTAGGTCTATTGAGTACAGTATGATTTACCCCTGTGTAAATATGCATACAATTGCACTGCAAGTAAAGATTTAAGCTGATTATGGCTCTATTGTCATTTAAGATGCTTTATGTCTCCCTAAAATATAAACATGTTTATTGCACAAGTGCATTCAGCAGGGAGCACTCATCATATTCACAACAAGTGAAACAGCACAAAGTCTGTAGCACTATGTTACTTTTCGGCCAGCTATTTCTTCCTATAATGATTCCATGGATAATTTTATTTCCTTTTTATATCTGGTCCTTAATGTCCATTTGTGCCACTAAAATGCACAAGCATTTTCAAGATCAATCTATAAATCATCAACTTTGCTTTCAGCCTATTGCCATCAGTGTTAATACGATATATTATGTGATTTTTGTGTGTAGTATTTCTTATCTGTCTGATTTCTCAATGTTTCCTCTTCCTCCAATTTCTTTGAAATATCCATAGCAGAGGCTTTGGGTTCTTCTCTGTAAGGACATCTCAGGTATATGCACCCAAAGGCATGTACAGCATGTACACCTTTTCAACTGCAAGCTACCAGTTCAGACATGAGAAAGAAAACACAAGTGAAAAACTGCTTTTTCCCCACTTTCAGCAGCACTTTTGTTCTCTGCTTCCTTTATCACTTGAAGCCAGTTTCAGAGGCAATGAAAAATCTGTTGTTGGCTCATCTGGCTTATTTGTTTTTTGACAAAGAGCAGCCCATGAATCTAAGCAAGCTCAGAATGCCCATAGAGGATTGCTTTTTTTTTTTTTTTTGACAACAGCCCCTCATGAAAATCTACCTATGTGAGAAAAAGACATCAGCTATTCTGAATTTTTCACATGAAAGGACCATACCATGTCCAAAATAACAAACTTGGTTCAGTTCTTGGCTGCCACAGTATAAAGAAATTTGATGGCAGGTGCAACTAGATGAACAGAGAGAGAGAGAGATTACCCACTTGTGTTGGCACTGAATTAGTTTTTCAGATGTATTTAGCAGAACCAGGATAAGCAACTTCATATCCAGGTATTTTTTTGAAAGCTTGCACCTCTAGGTGGCTCTAGAAGTATTATCATATAGTGTACATTTAGATCAAATGCTTCTGTGCAAGAACTTGCCTATTCCAGGCCTTTTCATATAGCTAAAAAGAAAACTACAAAGGTGTGAGAATCAAAATAGTCACATTCTTAAAGTGCCTCTGTGAAAATTGATAAAATTCAGCTTAGATTAAACATAATTCTCATCCTTCACCTCTCAATACATTAGACTACATATAATAATAAGTCTCCAGAAATAAATTTAGTGCAATGGTAAACAGGAAAAAAAATTAAAAGGCACAAGCAGTTATTTTCTTTCACTTTTCCCCTAATACTTTATATTATTATAATATTATTCTGTTTTATGCAGTTTAATGAAATCACCAAAAACAGGTAGAAAATACTTTACCAATTTCTGTACACTATACACCTCTGTCCTACATCTTCCCACAATACACATTTTAGCTTCAAGAGAAATGTACAGTATAGGAATTTTTAAAAAAATACATTCCACATCCACACACACTCAGTTCCAAAAGGTACATTCTGTAAATCAAATTAAATCTATATTACTGATCAATTTATTATTGCTGGGACAAAGTTTGATACTGCCACTTCTAAGTATGGCACTGTCTGACGCAGGAAGAGTACCTGCACAGAAGGCGATAGCTAGTTAAAGAGGGAAAAAAAGTTTCATTTTTGTGATGTGTTATTATCACTATATTTGGTTATGACATTATTTGCACCTTGACTGGAATGGCTCCCCTTACTCTGTGCTAAGAATGGGCCTGTCAGTGGATCTTCTCTTCTATCAAAGAAGCCCTTTTCCACGATATGTGAAAGGGAGAAGCTGGCTCTTAGTGGGCACAAGGATGAGGGGCTCCTTCTCCAGCTAGTTCAGATGAAGAATATGGAGGACCTAATTAAGCCTCCTCTTGGCCCCAGCCTTGGTTTCAACCTTTCTTTTTTCAGAAGGAGATTATAGACTGCTTTCTGTATATATGTCCATTAGCAGAGTCCCTATTTTTGTTCATATGCTGCTGAATTTGAGAATGCTCAACCCAAGAAATGTGGCTGGATTGCCATTGAAGGTGATTTTGTAAGTGGACTTACCATAGTCAGGAATTAGAACTGGGCAGTTTCCTAATGTCTGTATGCAGTAGAGGACTGCTGTTAACTACATAGCAGATCCAGCAAAGTGACTGTTGCACAAGATCCATCCAAAACTAAGGGCAATCAGAAATGTTCTTAGCATTTCTGATATGTCACATTAACATTTTAAACCTCCTGAATTACATCAAGATGTACTTCATGCAGAGCTGCTATTTCTTGAAATTAGTTATAGAATTAGTAAGGTAATTCAAGCTATAAAAAGCTGTAACCTTAGTTATTTTTGTGTCCGGTACTGTACACATGCCAAATCTGTGTTGTATTATTGTTTGCATTGGATGGTACAACTCACAAATCTGGCATCATTAAAGCAGCAATTACTTTTCATGGCAAGCTGTCTATATTTATCCACTAGCAACTGATTAAAGTAGTATCTTTGCTTTCTCTGATACCATCAGCCAAATTTGCAACTTCATCTATCCATCTTTTGCATATTGCTTTTCTGAAGCATTTAGATTTGGTGCACATATTAGCAGAAAGGTATGTTGCCATAGAAACAGATGCCTGTATTTTGTCTCTGTGAAACTAGTTAGCAAACAATAGAGCTTGAATAAAGAAAGTTATTGCAATAAACAAAATTATACATGAAGGCAAAAATAAATTGGATAGAATTCTACAACATATGGAATTCACAGGAATTCAGGTTATAAATATACATCAGCGCAGTTAATATCTCAGTAATTTACATATGTTACACTGGGCTCAGGGTTCACATATGCTGGATTAAGAAGAAAATGAGGATAGAGAAACAAGTCATAGTTATCAGATGCACCATGATTCTTTAAGACTGTTGGCAGAACGAGGTACATCCAAAAAGTGCAATATTGGAGCCTACTTGGCAGTGCCATGTGTTTGAATGCATGCAAACACTTCCTCTTCATGCATTATAGCAAGCAGGTTTTTCACATTTTTTCCAGTTATTATTAACCTACATTTCATGAATGCATACTTGTCCATGAACGACTGAGAAATGCATTCAAGTAAAACTTCTGCATTTAGTTGTATCAGCAAATATCACTCCTTTTTAAAAGTATTTCAGGAACAGGGACGCTATTTACACCACACAAGCAGTATTGTTATGTATTTAAAGTTTCTGTGCTTAATAGGTAACCTGGGTAAAACTGGGAGAAGGAGAGTAAACTGTGTCCATCATGGCCTCCTTGGCCACTGAATAAATGTATGCATCAAGGACAGCCAGCCCAGCAGTACCTCCAGCATTAGCACCATCATTCTACAAGCATGTCAGAAAGGACCCTTTTGTTTGTACAAGCAACCTGTACAAAGCAAATGAACAAATATGTTTATGAAAGAAAAATAAAATAATCTGCAAATAAACAATGACAAAAGCTCCCACAAAACAGGCAGAGGAGATTTTGGGGAAAGACAGACTTAATTTGGGGCTTTTTTTATTCTTCACGCAGCTGCAGGCAATAGCGATGGTAGCGAAGCTGGAAAAACATTTGCTCTAGAAAAGAATGTGTCATCCCAGGCAGAGAGTAATGTTCAACAACACCCACATGCTTGAATCCTAAAGACTCATACAGTTTGTGGGCTGCCACCTTCACAGCTGTAGTTCCAAGGACAACAGATGAATAATTATTGAGCATTGCAAACTCCAACACTTTGCGACCAAGAGCTTTGGCAATTCCTTTTCCACGGTATTTGGAGTCAACAGACATGCGGCGCAGCTCCACAGTGTTATCATCCTCATTGCCTCTTGCAGCTACAATGCCCACCACATTGCCATTTAGCACTGCAACCCAGAAACAGGAACCTGCAGGTACAAAGCAACATGAGAAAATAAATTAATGCATAGCCCTTCTTCAAATATCTATATCTAGGATTATTTAATCTCTCCATTTTTAAGAGTTCATTAACTACTGAGGTAAGTCTAGAGTAAGAGTGGGAATATTTATGCAAACCAATGCAATTCCCCTTGGAAAGCAAGAAAAGCTTCCGATCCCAAAGATACTGCATGACTGTTCTATCTTTCCTTCTTTAATACATTTCTGAGGTCAGAAAAGAGATGGAGTAAGTGATGGGGAAATACAAGTTACAAGTAGGTGACAGCATCAGGAACTAGGGTTGCCAAATCAGGAGCACCCCAGATCTCAGGGCCAAAAGCTAAGAGCTAGAGACATCCTTTGTTGATGTCACTGTGCGTGACATCAGCCACAATTTCTCAGAACATGTATTCAAATAATAAACATTGAGTCTAAAAAATGTGAAAATATTTTTCTGTTTGCAAGTTAAGTTTTCCAAGATCTTCACTGAACAAAATGAAATGCACATTTTTCTGAGCTCTGTTTAACACCTTTGCAAGCACTGCTTTTAATAATTCATGGAACACATGCAGTCTGACTAAAGGAAATTTTCCAGAACAGTGATCAGTTTACAGAAGCTGCTCCAGAAGGCAGTTTATATCAGTAGAGCGCTTAGAATGAACACACATGCACACATGAGAAAGGGATTTTCAATGTGATCCTCTTGCTCTGAGTTTTATTCTCCTCACCCTGAGAACAGAGAAGAGACCCCAGGCCCTGAGATTCAGGGCCATGCCTTGAGATCTGAGTCCACTATCCAGATCCCCTGTAAAATTCTATGAATGAGGCAGGGCATTTTACAATAAAAGCCTCCTGGAAGGAACCCTAAATTAGTGAAAAGATACTTAGTTTAATACATTCCTAGAGGTTCTCTGGAAATATTCTGTTAGACCAGTGGTTCTCAACCTGTGGGTCCCCAGATGTTTTTGGACTTCAGCTCCCAGAAGCCCTGAGCATTGACCATACTGGCTGAGGCTTCTGGGAGCTGAAGTCCACAAACAGGTTGAGAACCACTGTGTTAGACCCAATATTATCAGCAGTTCTCTATGTTGTTATATAAAGCTAAGAATCTGCCCTAGCAGAGAATTGTATTAGGTTTTGTTAGTTTTGGCATTTGAGAATACAAAGTATATTAATACTTTTACAACTATGTTGCTTGCCTTGTCACTCAAGTTCAGTCTTTAGCAAGGCCCATGAATGCTTCTCTTCTGTAAAGCTTGCTCTGGCAGGCTAGCAGTATTCCAATGATGGCACTTCACTGTTTCCCATTTTCAGCTAAAAAAGCTTTTTAAAAGGCCTGCATTAGGTTAGCCCAGAGGTCGAGCTAAATCCATCATTCACAGTTACCATCCAGTGTCTTCATCAATTTACAAACTGGGGGCACACAAACTAACAACTTAGACTCCTTTGGCCCTTTACCACCAAGTGAAAAAGTGAGACCCTATGGCTTGTCACTAAGATAAAGTATCTCTTGTCTTTAAACAGTGGATTCTATTTGTCACAAGTAAGACTTGAAAGAAAATGCTACAGTATAGAATGCCTCCTGTTCAGGATTCAAGAATTTCATTCTTCCTTTAGATTTTCTGCCTTCCCCCAATGGTCAGTCAGCATGTCATGGTCACTTAGTCTTCATTAGATTGTTTCTCTGTAGATACTCTTCCTCCAGTTTTCCCCATCTAAAGGCTCTTTACATCTGCAAACTTCTGAGTGGCCTGCAGATACTCCGCTTAAAGATATCCCTCTCAATCATATTACAAATAGGTGTCTTCTTAGTGTACAGACCATCATAGCTTCTTCTGAAAAATTACAAGTGGTTGTTAACAAGGTGGATGCTATTGGGCAAGTTGTTGCCAATGCTTAGAGATCTCCTTCTGAGCTAGTAGCAAATTTTAGGCTACTCCTCCAAGCACTGATACCTTGAAAACTGATACATGGAAAAGGAGAGCCAGAGTGGTTTATTGGCTTGGTCACTGGGCTGCAACCCTGGAGACCAGGTTCGATACCCCTCTTGGCTTTGGAAACCCACTGGGTGACCTTGGTCATGTCACATACTCTCAGCTCCCAGAAAACCCATGATAGGTTCACCTTAGGGTCACCATAAATCAGAAACAATTTAAGGCACACAACAACAGCAGCAACATGGAAAAGACAGGCATGAGAGCCAGGGTGATATAGTGCTTGAGCTATATATGCAGACTGTAACCACAGAGACCAGGGTTTGAATCCCTGCTTAGCCATGGAAATCCATGGGGTGACCTTGGGCACGTCAGATACTCTCAGCTTAAGAGGAAGGCAAAGGAAAACTGTCTCTGAACAAATCTTGCCAAGAAAACCCCACGATAGATTACTCTTAGAATTCTCCATAAGTCAGAAATGACTTGAAGGCACACAACAACAACACAGAGAAAACACCTAAGACAAAGGCATAAATCATCTTTAACACAACACACAAAAACCAAAATATTAGATGAGTCTAGACAGACTCATGTTTTGCAAACTTCACAAGTGATGCTCCAGTTGCTCCAAATAGGATAAACATAGGGGGATAGAAATCACAAGAGACTGTTAAAATGTCATTAAGGCAATTGTTAAATAACCATCCACAATATTATGATTTTTAATTTATAGACTGGCTCCTCACTATAACTGGAAAAAAAAAGGATGCTCCTCATCTTCAATCATATGCATTTCAGAATTAAACCTTTTGTGAAGTTTTCACGTTATTTTGAAGGTTTTGAGGGTTTTATTCTAACATAATTTCACAGACTTTTTGCAGATAGACTTATTTTTCATACCAATGATCAAATTGTTAAAACAACAGCTCACAGAAAATTTAAACCAAATTCTTTTCTTTCTCCTCCTTTGTCAGTGCTAATTGTCAGATAGGCTTTGCTCTCCTTGTCATGCCATGTGTAATGCCATGTAGTACCATTTGAGGACTGGAAAAAGTCAGAAGGGGGATGATGGAACTGAGTGGGACTGTGTTGGGAATGAGGGGATGTTGATTTAATGAACTTTGGTAAGATGGAATAAATACATCTTCAAGGTCACAGATTTGGCAGGCAGGATGAGAGTCTGGGGAAAGAGTTGTTTTAATTAACTATCAAATGTAGTGCTTGTCCACACGAACTTGTAATGTTACAGCTTTTAAGGTACTGCAAGTCCAAAGGTTCTTTAGTCTTAGTAATAGCCAGAGAGTGGTGCTGTTACTTCACTATTCCCGAATAAAGCTTTAGAAAACCTCTAAGCCTAACAACAGGAACTAGGAGTTAGCCAGAACATGACACAAACCCTGATAGATATGTCAATGAATCTTTCTTGTTCCAAAGGACCTGAAGATCAAGGCTTTGTTAGTATAGACCAGACTCCCCATACTGATTTGAGCATCAAATCTCAGAGCTAAAATCTAGTTAATTGCATTAAATTTCATTGCTGACCCACTGACAGAACCATACAATTTGACATAGGTAATTACCTATGTAAATTCCAACAATAAAGGAAAAGCAGGGATCTTGACTTAACAGATGGATTCTCCACATACTGACCTGATTTCCTTTACAAGATATTAATGTGTAAATATTATTATGATTTCACTGCATCAATAGAACATCTGGAGGAAAAGGAAGAAAGAGGAAGAAGAACTGGAGCTAAGTTATAGATAAGAAATCTGTGATACACAAATTGACACCACAAATTCCAATATCCTAACCTGGATTTGCTACTCAGCCATGGAAATCCACTGGATGATCTTGGGGGCATCACACACTCTCAGTCCTAGAAAACCCCATGATAGGTCCACCTTTGTCACAAGTCAGAAATAACTTGAAGGCACACAACTATAACAACAACAACAACCTGGTAGAACCTGTATTTCCATTTATAAGAGAAAATGTATTAAGGGTCATATCAGGACCCAAAATGAGCAGCTATAATCATATTGATAAATCTGCTGGTTTCATGTCATAGACATGAAGGTCAAAGATGAGGTTCCAGTTTCCAGCTGGGTTAATGGAGGATGCTATCTAGCAAACATTCACTAGATCACAAACTCTGAAGCATTATGCTTGACCCGGGGGGGGGCTCCTTCAGATGGGAGGGTCCAATCTGAACCAGTCAAGATCAAGACCAGCAGGGCTTCTGCTAAGGAACAGAGTGGCTGCAGCAAATTCTGAGGCCTTGGAAACAATTATGCACTTCAGAGGAGCGGGAGAGGTGAATGATTTCCACTTTCATAAGGACATTACCTTAACTTTCTTGTATGTACGTATTCTGATCTTACTAACATTGTCGCTTAAGGCCCTTGATTACAACAATTAAACTGTTTCCCTAAGGTTTAAGAGCTTCCTCTGGAATGAAAGATTTAAAGTAGCAGCACCTATTTTTCAACTGCTATGGGAATGATGGCTAACAAGTTAAATAAGTCAACCCTTGTTTTGTATTTTCTCTTTTATTTGTTTTTTTTTGTTTTTTTTTGTGGAGGGGGGAACTCTTGACGGACATAACTACTCACTTTATAATTGACTCTGTACCTGTGGACTTTAATCTTGATTCTCAGAGGGCAGAATATTTTATTTTCTTTCTGAATCAATGAATTGTTATATTTGGCTTGGATAATTGGACCTTTATTTTTTGATTATGATTTGTCCAGATGGCTTATATATAGATAGCTGAATAGGACTTTGTTGTTAACTGTAAGATCATCATGTTTGGAATCATAAAGACTAGACTTTCAGGCAATTTCATTAGTCAGATTACTGGTTGGTACTGTGCCTGTTTCTGCTGTCCTAAGAAAGTTTATCTGTGTTTGGGAATACAAGCTACCTTGTTTGAGAATATAATGAACAGTTGATGGTTATGAAATAACAACATCGGAGAAAATGGATATTGACTCTATTGATTCCTTTTCTTTTTTTATATAAAATAAATATGGTTCTAACTTTGGAAAATGGCAAACAAATTGGAAAAGATTAGTTGAGGAGGACAATGTGCCTGAATACTTCATGAGATTCCTGGCAGAATTCAGGCAATTCACAGTTTCCATTGAGAACAAGCTTGATGCATTTATAGAGAGAATGACAGGCAACATGAGACAGGTGAAGATATAAAAACTCATCAGATATCTGGAAAAATAACTGTGCAGTTTCAAGAGAATGAGGAAGCAACAGGAATCCTGTGAGAAATGATTCATGTCTCTGAAATCAAGATTATTCAAACTGAGACAAGTATACAGCTAGAACTGAAGAGAGCCAATATAGCTTATGTAGGAAAGATGAAATTCCAACTGATGTTATAACCTTGTTTTCATCTAAAAAGTGGAAAGATCAAATTTTAGCATTAAATCAGAAGATCTTATGGAAAACTCATGACAACTTCTATGAATTTTATTTTTAAAATCTTTTAATTTTTTTTAAAAAATAATCTTTATTGATTTAATTCATACAGAAAAGAAAACAAAATTAACAGAAAAGGAAAAAGAGAAAAAATTGACCAAAACAATAATTACAATAACACATATCAGAGTAATATATAAAGTAATAAAAGTTATACAAACAAAAAAGGAAAACAAAAAAAAGGTACTAACAAATAATGTTTAAGTTCCTTCCCGACTTCTTCTTCAGTTGGTTTTAATCCAGTTCTAATTCCATACCTCTTCCTATTATAGATATAAATATAGACATAAATATAAATGTAAGTACTTCTGAAAAGAAACACTATAATTATTTTGCTCTCCAAATTGTCCCCTTATGTCAATCTTATTTTTTACAAGTCAAATCCACTAATCAATAGGTCCCCCTTTTTATTTCTTACATGATCCATAAAAGGTTTCCATGTTTTCAGAAATGGTTCTATTGAGTTCTTCTTCAATAATGTTGTTAATTTATCCATTTCAGCTAAATCCATTACTTTATTTAACCATTCGCTCACTTTTGGAGTTCCTTTATTTTTCCAATATTTCGCATATAAAATCCTAGCTGCTGTCACCATATATCTTATCAAATTTTCATGTTATCTTTCTCTAATATCCATCCTATCTATCATATTAAGGAGAAAAAGTTCTAGCCTAAATACAATTTCCATCCTTAAAATCTTTTGAATATATTTATAGATTATTAACCAGAATTTCTTTGCTTTCTGACATTGCCACCACATATGATAATAGAAGCCTTCATGGTATTTACATTTCCAGAATCTATTATTCTTTTTTCTATACTTTTTAGCCAATTTACTTGGGGTCAGATACCATTTATATATCATTGTATAAAGATTTTCTTTAAGATCATTGTACCTAGTAAATTTCAATCCTTTCCCCCAGATTTCCTCCCACTGATCTAATTCTATAGTATGTCGTACACGTTGGGCCCAATATATCATACTCTCCTTTATTTGCTCCTCCTCTGTTCATTTTTAATAATAATTTATATATTTTTGAGATTAAATGAGATTCTTCTACATATAATAATTTTTAAATTTCATTTTTAATGTTTTCAAAACCATAATTTTTTATCTTTAACTTTCTCTCTTAATTGGTAATAACCATTGTAGTTTATGCCCTTGCATCTCTAAACTTTGTATGTCTTTGATGCTCCAGCTATCTCCATTCCCCTTTAACATATCACTATATCTTAACCATGAATCTAGACTACCCATTTCCTTTCTATAAAATGCCTCTTGTGGCGATAAACATCCTGGAATTTTAGACCCGAATCTATTTTTGTATTTCTCCCAAATTTTAAAGTTTGATCTCCTCACTATATGATTCTTAAATCCCGCATTTACTTTTATTTTCCAGTAACTTGTATGTATTTTTACTGTTTTTTTAATTGATAAAAATAATAAAATTATATAAACAATATTTGTATACATAATCCATACAGAAAACATATCATAATTCTATATCATTATACAGATGTTGTAATTCGCTTCTTCTTCTTTCTTATCATAAACTACTTCCTCTGTTTAGAAAAAGTATTTTTTTTTTGCTTCCTGCTTATCTTTTTTAGGTTTATTCTATGCGTTGTTAAGGATACCTGTATAAATACAATACATTTCAAACACGTGTGCATTTTTTTAAACCTTACTTTGCCATCTTGTTAGACCACTCATACTTATGTTTTGTTATGTTTTTAATCACCTTTCCCTGTTTAATCAGGGTATTCAGTACTAATGATGACCACCTGCTGTGATTTTCAATAATGGTTTTAACCTTAATTAGTTTACATTATTATAATGTTGCCATATCTTCTTTTTAGGTATCTAGTTATTGGCTCCCACTCTGTTTCATATATCTCCTTCTTTTCCTCCTTAAGTGATTTTGATAATTTATCACAGTTTTTCATCTCATTGAGCTTCATGATCTATTCATCAGGATCTGGAATTTGCTGACTTTTCCAATATTTTGCATAGACGATTCTTGCGGAGGTAATCATATATAATATTATATTCCATCTATTTTTCATGGTTAGTTCTGCTTTTGGGATGATGTTCAACAAATACAGTTCAGGAGAGAGTGGTATATTGATTTCTAACATATCTGATATAATTTTGTTGATACTCTTCCAAAAATTTTTTGCTTTTGTACACATCCACCACATGTGGGTAAAAGGTTCCCTCTTCTTTTATACATTTCCAACATTCCTTCTGTCCTGTTTTATACATCTTATCTAATTTGGATGGATTCAGGTACCATCTATGAAACATTTTCAGGTAGTTTTCTTTAAGATTTTGAGATGATGTAAATTTTTGCATCCTTCTCCAACTATTTTCCCAATCTTCCAATTGTATTGCCTTGCCAGTGTTTGATGTCCATTTAATCATTGTTTCTTTTATAGTTTCTGTTTCCATTTCTCTATTTAATAGGAATTTATATATTTGAGATGTCAATGTGTTGGTTTTTCAAAACAGCCACTTCAGATTCATTTTTCTCTGATTTGGAAAGGCGTCCCTCTAGCTTCATCTCCATTTTAAATCTCTCTTTGAGTTGAATATATAAGAACCATTGACTGGGAACCCTTCTTTCTCTAGTTCAGTCCTTGACTTTAGTCTAAAATTTTCCGCTTCCATTATGATGTCTTTGTAATGGATCCATTTTTCCTGAATTGATTTCCATCTCTTGAAGAGTGCTTCGTGGGGAATTTGTGGAATTTTTTTGTAAGTCTTAGTCTTGAATTTTTTCCAGATTTCCAATAATGATTTTCTTATGTAATGGTTCAAAAATTCTTTATTGGCTCTTTCTTTCCATACCACAGGTATGTGTGCCATCCAAATTTGCTATCTCACCTTCAAGTTTTAAAGTTTGATCATTTTTAAGGGTTATCCAGTCTGCAATCCATGATAGCCCCGTTGCGTAGTAATACAACTTCAAATCTGGAAGGCCACATCCTCCTCTCTCTTTCTTTTCCATTAATATTCTCCACTTAATTCTTGTTTTTTTCCCTTCCCATATAAATTTAGTGATCTCCTTTTGGCAAATTTTAAAGAATTTATCATTTATGATTATGGGAAGGTTCTGAAAAAGGAAATTTAACTTGGGGAAGACATTCATTTTTATTGCTGCAATCCGACCTAATAATGATAATTTCAATTTGTTCCATGTTTGTATTTCTTTATTAATCTCTCTCCAAACTTTCATCCAATTATTTTCAAAAATTTCTGTATTATGTTTGGTTATCCATATTCCTAAGTATTTTATCTTCTTGTCAGTTTTGTAGCCTGAGATTTCTAAAAGTTCTATTTCTTCTTTCTTGTGAAGATTTTTTGTAAGTATTTTAGTTTTGTCTTTATTTATTTTTAACCTGGCAATTTCTTCAGATCTGTCCAATTTCTCCATTAGTTTTCAAATACTTTGTTTGGGATCTTCCAGAAAGATTACCAAATTGTCCGCATATGCTTTTAATTTATATTCCTGTCCTTTTATCTTTACCCCTCTTATCTGAGGCTCTTCTCTGATTTCCATGGTTAGGACTTCTAGTGTTAGTATGAATAACAGTGGTGAGATAGGGCACCCTTGTCTTGTCCCTTTTTTTTATACTTAAGGGTTTTGTTTTCTCTCCATTTATGATCAGTGATGCGGTTTGTTCTCTGTAAATTTCTTATACTCATCTAATAAATCTAGTTCCGCAATCCATCCTATGTAAGATCTCTATCATGAAGTCCCAATTGATGTTATCAAATGCTTTTTCGAAATCTATGAAAATCGCCAGGTTTTTTTCATTATGTTTTTCAAAATATTCCACCATATTCACCACAGATCTAATGTTGTTTCTAAGTAATCTTCTTGGTAAGAACCCATTTTGATCATCATGGATTAACACCTGCAATATTTTATTAAGTCTTTTTGCTAAAATTGAAGTGAAAATTTTATAATCGATATTGAGTAGAGAGATAGGTCTGTAATTTCCGGGGTCCTTTAAGTCTTTTCCTTCCTTAGGAATTAGGGTTATATTGGTCTCATTCTGTGTTTCTGGTTTGCCTTTTGTTATTATTTCATTAAATATCATGTACAGAGGTACTGTCAATTCTTATTCCAGGAGCTTATAATATGCCACAGAAAAACCATCTGGCCCCGGTACTTTCGAAGTTTTTAGCTTCTGTATTGCAGAGGAGATTTCTGCCACTGTAAATGGTGCCTTCAGTATATATTTTTGTTCTTCTGATAGTTTTTTTATGTTTTTCATGTCTAGGTATTCTTTCAAATGTTCTGTTCTGCTTTCTGCAGGTTTTAAATGATTATACAATTTGGAGTAATATTTGTTGAATGTCTTTTAAATTGACGCTTGATCTGTAAATATTTTTTCTCCTTTCCTTACTTCTGTTATCGGTCTCTTTTCAGCTTCTTTTCTTAATTTGTAGGCAAACCATCTTCCAGGTTTGCTCTTTCAAATTTGATTCTTTTAAGTTTTTCTCTAGTTGAAAGGCATTTTCAATTCTGAGTTGTTCCTGTAAAAGTTTGACCTCTTTTTGCAGGCTTTCATTTGTTATGTCGTTTCTTAGTGCTTCTTCTTTGTACTGTAATTTATTCTGGATTTCTGTATACTCTTGTTGTTGAGTCTTTTTCCACTCTGATCCCCATTTAATTAAATGACCTTTGATTACTGCCTTGCTGGCATCCCATATAGTCTTCATCAGAGTGTCTTTTATTGTATTTTCCGCAAAGTAATATTTCAATATTTGTTTGGCTTGTTTTAAATATTCATTCTTCTGGAGTAATGAGTCATTTAATTTCCAGTTCCACTTTTTCTTTTTAGTTTGTAATTCAAGTTGTATTGGGTTATGATCTGAAAGAAATTTTGGTAGAATTTCCATTTCTTTGACTTGCATATGTAAATGTTTTGAAATTAGGAACATATCTATTCTGGACATCGATTTATGTGCATCTGAAAAGAAAGTAAATCCTTTTGAATTTCCATACTTATAACTCCAAACATCCAGTAATGTGAAGGTGTTCATCATATTTAAAAAGCTTTTGGGAAGCTTACCTTGTGATTTTTTATCTGGTTTTTGTGATGTTCTGTCAATAGTTGGATTTAAAACTGCATTCATGTCCCCCAGCAGAATGTTTCCTTGATGTCTTTCTTGGGTATATTTCACCAGTTCCGTTTCCAATTTCTTGAAAAATTTGTCTTTGTTTTCGATGGGGGTGTAAATGCCAACTGCAAGAATCTTAAAGTCCAGACAATTGACTTCTACTCCTATATAACGCCCTTGTAGGTCCACGAATATTTCTTCTGATTGAAATTTTGAGTTTACATACATCGCCACTTCCCTCTTCTTTTTCTGAAATGTTGAGGCACAGAGTTTTCCCAATTTTGGATTTCTTAAGTATTTGATATCAACATCTTGTATTTTAGTTTCCTATAGACAGATTAGATCCAATTTCTTTTTTTTCCAAATAATGAAATATTTGCCTCCTTTTACAATTAGAATTTATTCCTTTGATGTTCCAAGACTGAAATGTAATGGCCATTCCCCCCTCCCCCTGTTTGTTTACTTCTTATATTTCTGTTCTATTATCAAATTCAGAATCTGGTTCTTCCTCCTCTTCTTGCTCAAGTTCACTATCTTATGGCTCTTGGTTGTGTCCTGATATTGGTTCATCCTCCTGCTCTGGTTTTTCTTGGGGATTTAAGTCCATTTCTAGTTGCCCAATATCTTTTCTTATTTTTTCATGTAACTGTTTGGCTTTGTCTGGTGTGGTTACTTTGTGCCATCTTTGTTTGTAGAAGACTGAGATTCCCTAAATTCTCTCCTATTTAAAATTTCTCTTATGTTTTTGTAAAAATTGTGTAAGAAATTTGTACTCTTGCCTTTTTTTTAATATTGAGTAAGGTATTTCTTTGAAAATTTTTATCTCTTTATTATCTATCATCAACTTGTACTAATAGTTCTTTTGAAGAATTTTATCCCTAGTCCGTGATTTAGTAAAGCAAACTATAACATCTTTTGGCCAGTTTTTTTCCTTAGCAAGTTTTGAATTCAATCTGAAGATCTTATCAATGTGTTATCTCACTGGTAAACCCTGTCCCGGGGTATACAATTTTGATATTAAAATATGATTCAATGTGCCTGAGAGGTCACCTGGATGAACACGTAGGCAGTCACAGTCGAACGACCGAAAACCAGGTCAGGCCAGTAAAATCCCCGGTCATGTAGCCCTAGGAGACCTCAAGCTGTGCAAACCCACAATAAACAAAGGGTCCTCAGCCCCTGAGAAGCCGACTTGAGGGGATTAGCGTGTTTGCCCCAAGTTGAGCAAATATCCTGTCAGGTGAGGACCATTTACATGAAGTCACACCACAGCTCAATGCAGCCAAAGATCCTCAGATTGTAATCTCATCATGCAAAGGAAGTTACCATTGTGGAGGTTCTTTCTCATTGCAACACCCATTGTTCTCCCCGGGAAAGGATTAGCCCTCCAGGTACCTTTTCCTCTACAAATAGTCCCAGTTTTTGAGAAGTTCTTTGGATCACTCCTGGTCATTCCAGCAGACCGTTGCTCCATCCATTGAGTAATCCCCTCAGCCCTCTCCGTGCTGAGCCCCACTTCTCCACTGTTTTTCCTGGACCAAGGACTTCAGGACAAGGTGCAGTATTACACCCCCTTCAACATTCCCCTATCCAGTTTCCTCTCTTTTGCTTCTTAATAGGTCTTGAGTGAGTGTATGAGTGATTGCGTTGCTGCGTGAGATTTTCATTCAATAAAATTATTTATTGGACATTTTTTGTTTGGTTTTTGGCTTGGCCTGACCCCGTAAAAACTGGGTAAAAAGACCGGCTAGGTTACCCTGCCTCTTGCATTGCTATAGCTTGTGCTCTAGCTAGTTTCCATTCCCCATCACGTGGAGCACATTGAGGTGTCCCCCAAGAGACCCCAGAAATCAGGGTAACATATGTCTGCTTCCAATTTATCTTCTGTGATCTCTATATAAGACGCTAATACTGGTATAATTTTCTCATATAAGCTCTCTTCCATTGAATCTGGGATTCTTCTCAGTTTCAGGCATTTTTCATGGTATTGTAATTCTTGTATGCTTATTGATGCTTCTTGACGGTGTTGAGTCTCTTTAGATAATTTGTAATCTAATTCCAGTTGTTTTGTCCTACTGTGTAACCTTGTTACATCAATCTTTATTGTTGAGATGTCTCTATTAACCTTTTCTAATTTTTTATTTATAAAGTCCATTTCTTTTTTTATGTCCATTTTTATCTCAGCTCTTACTTCTTTCATTTCTTGTCTAATTTCTTATTTCTTGATATCCTGTCTGAGGTTTTTAAATTCATCTAACAGAGAAGAAATGTCTATTAGATCTGTTGACTGGCTGGTTGAAGGATTAGATGGAATATCTACTGAGGTTCTTCTTCCTGTAGAGATTTGGGATATCATTTTTGCTTCAGCTTGTATAGTCGCTTTCCTTTTAACTGTTGTCATGGTTGACATTCTGGAAGTGGACTCTGTTTGCTTCTTATAGAGTTTATTGTTGTAAGTGTACACCTCCTGGGAACACTAGATGGCAGCATTTGGCTATGTTTGAAGATCTTTCTTCAGATGTTTTGTTTTGTTTTTTGTTACAGTCCAGCTGTGTTTTTTAACTGGCCTTTACCTTAATCCATCTGGCCTTGTATAGGCAGCAGCTTACAGTTCTCAGAGATTATTTATTATTTCAAAATGACAGAGCAACTTTCTCTCTGTCCTTTACCTCCAGGAAAGTCCAGCGTGACTGTGCCAGCTATAATCACCATTAAATAATATCAGTTCTTTTAGAATACTCCAGTTTTTACCTTTTTAACAATAATCTATATAAAATAAATGGTTAGTTTTATGCTTATGTAAATATCACAGTTGAAACAGATAATGAATTAGATGGGAGTTTAACAATTGATAAGCTATATGGTACAGTTAATGAATTAAAATACTGTAAATTTCTATTTACTTTCTATATTCCCCAGTTAATGCTTCAGCTCTTCTAGTTGACTATTTTACAATTTATATTAATTCCAAGATGACAGTTTTCACCACACTGTAAAAGAAGAATTATCAAATTATCTAAATTGTTTTATATCAGTCTAATATATATCTTACTTCATTCAGTTATATTAAAAAAATCAGTGTAGAGTTAAGATCATAACCTCAGAACAACAAATTAGTGTTCAACAAAATAGAGTTCAGTGTAAAGGGTTCAAAAGGTAGAGTTCAATGAAAATAAAAATCAATAGAATCAACAGTTGTATGGCTGTAATGCTATAATATTATAATACTATATTAACTATAATGCCCCCCGAGATAAGAAAAAAGAAATATTTAAAGTTATTTCATGATATTTAAATACAGTCTGATTTATCAGTCTTGTTTTAGGTCTTTCTCACAGCTCTTCCTGATGATCTTTAGAGTCCTACTATATCTTCAGACTTTCTTTTAAATCCTAAACATCCTTAGCAAAGTTTATTTTGAAGTAGTCTCTTCGGCGAGCTCCGCTGTTGTTAAGCTTTTAGCAAAGTTTCTAGTGAGCTCCAGCCTTAGTTAGGATAAGTCTATAGTTATAATCCACAAGTGTTCCAACAAAAATCTATATGAAAGTTCTGTCCGATCTTACTCAAGTGTAGTAATAAGTTCAAACTGCAATTGGTCAAGGGGACCAGTGTCTAAAACTCATCGCTGGGTAGAAGCCTTCTCAACGATCCACATAAGGGTTCAGTCAAATCGAACATTTCAGAAAAACAGTGTCTTTTTCTTTATTTCTTGTTTGAAATCAATATATATATGCATATACAATCTACAATCTGAATTCCTCAGTGAGGTCAGCGAGGTCTATTGTAAGCAAGAGAGTTGTCTCAGTAAATTGTTCTGTCCTGTTCACGAGCTCAAGCTGGGTTTATCACCATTACAATAGAACAGCATTGAATTTTACTTACAAATATGTTGAGCAGGATTGGTGGTCCATTTATGAAGAGATGGCACACGTCCAAAAGATAAGCTTAGATTTTTCTTTCTTTGCTCAAAAGCAAGCTTGTTTTTTAAAAAAATTTGGCGACAATCATGCTGCTTCACGCAGCGGTCAAATGTGGGTTGCTCTTTGACCCCAGCTCTCATCCGCTCTCCCTGATTGAGCAAAGCCTCAAATCAGGGGGGCTGGAGAGTTTTGGGTTCTCAGAGAGCCCTCTCAGCACCCCCTTTGCTGGGGGGGTAGTCAGCTGGTAAAAATTTGCCAGCTATATCGCATCTGGCAGCGATGGGTGACCAGCGATCGTCACTCCATTGCCAGTCTCGGCACCATGAAGACCCATAACTTGTATGTATTTTTTAAAGTTCTTAGGAAAAGGGAAAAGCACAAATCTTTGGTGGATAAATTCATCAGAAAGATTATTTCTTCCATCTGGGATTGATTTGAAGAATTATAAGAATGAAAGAGTATGACTGATCTGATAAATGGTCTTTTAGGAATATTTAAAAATGAAAGAAAATGAAAGAAAAGAAAAGAAAAGAAAAGAAAAGAAAAGAGAAAAAGACTGATTTTGATGAAGAAAGAAATTTGCAAGAATCAGAAAAAGAGCCCAAGAATGCTGAGGAAAAAAAATGAACTAAAAACAATACGATACAAATGAAAAACGGAAAAAAAATGGACTTCTTAATATTGATTATTTGGAAGAGAATACGGGTGATTTGAGGTTGATGATAGGTTTTTCTAAAAATACTGATTTTACACTAATATTTACTAATACATAAGAAGCGTAACTGGAATTAGAAGTTTTATTCTATTTGTTGCTTTAAAATGTTGTTCCCTTATTTTAAACTAGTTTGTTACGCAAAATAAGTCATTTAGTGATTACAACTGATTATAAGTTATTTTTACTAACTTATCTTATAGTTATATACTTAGGATGGTAAGAGTGATTAGCAACTAGTATTAATTTCTGGTATGAATTTAGGATTTAATAGTTAGGTGTAACTGCTTGATTAACATGTGCTGTTTGCAACGAGGGCTGGAACCAATTTTTTGGTATTTGAACAGTTTTTTTTTAAGTTAGTTGTATTTTTGTTAGATATTTGTAGCTTTGTTATGTATTGTTCCGTTTTTCATTTGTATCGTATTGTTTTTAGTTTTTTGTATTATTTTATAGTTTTGCAGTGTTGTCGTTTTTACTCAATAAATAAATTTTTAAAAAGATGATGACAAGAAACAGATGGAATATTTATTATAACCAACAGTAACCAGCAGTGATATCACTGCAAGAAACATTGCTCATTGGAATGAATGGACCACTTTTCCCAACTTTAATTGTTTGGATCAAACCTGCACAGAGAAAAAAAAATGACAGGGTAGCGAGCTTTTGGTGGTTTTTGGTGGTTGAAGATGTCCAGAGAAGGAGACGCCACCACTTCTCTAGGCAATTGTCTCCATTGATGAACCACGCTTGTTCTTACTTGTAATGTTCAACTGAAATCTACTGTCCTTTAATTAAAAACCTTTACACTGGTCTTAGCCTCTGGGGCAACAGAGAACAAGCCTATCCCTCCTCTCTGGAGCAGCTCTTGAGGTATTTAAAGAGTACAATAATGTCACCCCTTAGTCTTCTTTTCACCTAGTTTAACACACCCAGCTCTTTCAACATTTCTTCATATGTTTTGTATTCCATATCTCTCACTATCCTTGTTAGTCTTCACTGAACCTGTCTATAGTCTTCTTAAAATAAGGCACCCAGAACTAAATGCAGTACTCCAGATGAACCTTGAGAAGCACAGAAAACAGTGGGATTATATCTCAACTTGGAAACTATGCTTCTGCCAATAGCTGATTCTATTAAACCTGTTTAATTCCACTAAATGAATTCCACTTAATTCCACTAATCCTGTTTTAAAGAAGAGTATGACTGGGGTGTGGGGGTGAATTAATACTGCAGTCACAATTCTTACTTTCCTAGAGATAAAATTTAACAACTATGGCATAATGTCAGTTTTGATAAATATTTACATTCCTCCAATATCTTCACAAACCTATGTACATAATACATATAGGACTTAGAATAGATTGTAGAATCTTATTGCTCATGCATCTCAGGAGAGGATAATTGCCTCTGAATCATAAAGTGATAAGTTAACTGAAACACCCAATAAAACTTCCCTTCAAGGAAGCTTAAAGTGTTGGGGGAACCTCCAGGTATCATTTGTTATTTTGATTTTCAGCAATTATTTGGCCAAGGCTTGAGAAACACTTCTGCTGCTACAGTTGTTAAAGTTGTGAAAGCTGTCAAAAAGGGAGGCCAGAGTTAAAACAGTAAGTCCTTGCACTGAGATATCTATTGCTGCAATGAATTGATGAATAAATCTTAGATGCCTTTCAATTTTTGAAGGGACTGTCAAACAACTGGGGAATGAAATAAGGAAGGTCATAAAGAAAGTAAATGAGGCTTGGGAAAAGTAAGAGCAAAATGAAAAGGAGCTGGCCACTTGCAAAAGAGAAATGGCACTCATGAGGGGGAAAATGATGGATGGTTCAAACTGATAGAGGAGGAGGAATTTAAGATTCAAAGGGCTTTTGGAAGAATTAATTGTAATGCTGAAAACCTGGTGGAAGAGTTATGATATTGAGTTATGCAGACAGGAATTTGAAGGAGCCCATAGGCATATCAACTGAAACGTAAAACAAGCAAACAAACTGAGAGATGTGATACTACCCTTTTCAAGAGAAAAGACCAGAGACTGAACATTAAAAAAAACAACTTAAGAGCCATGTAAAATTTGTAATATAAATATTTCAAGATTTAGCCCCGTAGATTATTAAACAAAGAGAAATGCTGAGAATGATAAGACACTTGAGTGAGGCTGGAATTAAGTTTCCATGGGTCTCTCCTGCAATTATTCCTGTATTTAGATACAGCAAGTTATTGAAGGCAAAGAATGTTGAAGAAGGAGAGAGCAAGTTTAAATTTTGGGGTGTTTCAGAGATGGAAGGAAAAGATGGTGGAGACCTGGCAGAGAAAGAGGAGGAGGAGGAGGATGACAGTCTATGGCAAAAGGTGACTATTTTAAGAAGAAAGAAAGAGAAAAATAGAACAAATAAGAAGGAAAGATATGCGAAACAGCTCCAAAGCTCCAGTAAATAAACACTGGAAAGACTAATGATCAAGAAATGGCCAGATATGGATGGAAATGTAAACTGGAGATTTCTAGAATAGAATTGATATGTTATTGAATATATTGAATTAGTACAGTCATTACGTAAAACAAATAGGAGTATTTGATATAATGGAGAAGCATGAGCAGTCATAAAATAAGATTTCGGGAGAAAGAGATAGGGAGTATGAAATCAGGAAATGGTTTTGTGTTCTATGTACTGCTGGTGAGCAGAATAAGGCAGAATAACCCCACAAACAAAGAAATTGTAGAGGAATGTAAGATTCTTCAAAATCAACTGAATGAAGAAAACCTATTTGAAATAGAAAATAAGATAAAACAAGTGTGTCAAAGATACTTTCGAACACTCAAATAAGCTTGGCAAGTGGCTGGCCTACAAAGAGAAAAAAGAGAAAGAGAAGAAATTAATCTTAGGAATTTAAAAAGGTGATAAACTTTGCACTGATCAAGATGAAATAAAATTGGCCTTTCATAAATATTATAAAGATTTATTTGATATGAAATCATTATCCCCAATGAATACAATCAGATGCTGTTATAAGCACGATATTCAAAAATTCTCAGAAGAATCAAACTGATTCAGATAGTGTCAAATAGGAGCTTAAACAAGGAACTGAAGAAGTTTTTTTAAAAACAGATGTTGGAAAAGACGACCTCTGAAGTGCAAGAGAATAATAACCTAACTGTGACTTTGACTCAAAAGTCTCAGCAATTAGAATCTAGGACCTCACAGATGGAAGTGAGAACCTCTCAGTTCAAAACAAAGACTCATCAAGAATTGAGAAACACCAAGACAAGATGGCATTAATGGAGTTAAGAGATATGGCAATTATTTAAGAATTAGAGAGTTTCCTGAGGAAAAGAGAGATGAGCTACAAACAAAATTAATAGAAAATTTAGCTATTTCTTTTTTTTGGAAGAAGATAAAATAGAACTGAATGTGATATCTTCTTATCACCTTAATTCAGCTTATGCCAGAAAAATGAAAGTACCAAGGGATATGATAATTCAATTTTCATCTAGAAAATGGAGAGACCTGGAATTACATCATAAATCACCATGGAAGATTGAAGATATTAATCATATTCTTATGAATGAGACACCAACTAGAATTCTTAGGAAAAGGAAGACCTAAACTCTTTTCCATTTACTTGGGACCAGCTCAAGGGTGTCATTTTTACAAATAGATATGAAAAAAAATTTTTTTTTAACTCTATTGATAAGATGAATGATTTCATGAGAATTTACAAGAATGAACTTCAAGAAGAGAAGGGACAAGGAGAAACTGTTGACCTACATGGGTCAGTGGTTCGCCTAGAAATGGGAATAAGGGAGGGAGAAACGTCATTCACACCAGGGACTATGACCCTATCAACTATACAAGAGGAGGATAAAGATGAAGAACTGTTCTATGTTGGTACAAAGATTAGACTTTTCCATCTCTAATGCCTAAAAATGATTTTTTTTACTTTGAATATTAATGAACTAAATACCCCACAATAAGATTTTTCATTATCTAAAAAAAACTATACTTGGACCTTATTTGCTTGCAAGAGACTATACAGGAGAGATAAAAAACTTTTGACACATAAAAGATTAGATTAAGAATTTCTCTCAAGCTAGACAGTCTAAGAAGAATGGAGAGAGGCTATATGTAAAACCAAAATTGTTTCCTAAATTAGTTATTTCAGATGATGAGGAGAGATTTGTGGGGGTTGAAATTACTGTTAATGGAGAAAATATTTTGGGAGTGTATGTTCCTATTTTACAAAGGACAGTTTTAATTCAAAAATTGAAAGCCATATTGTCTGAAATGTCTTATGAAAAGTTTTGTCTAATTGGAGATTGGAAAAGGGTGGTGACTCCACAAATAGATAGATCTTTGCTGAAGGAAGTCAAGAAATCTCAGGATCGTTTGCCTAATTAATTTTTTTAAATTAATGGAAAATTTACAGATTACAGATATATGGAGACCCAAATGAGAAAATTTTTTACCTTTTTTCTGACAGATACAATCCTATTCAAGGCTGGACATGATATAGCTTTCCAAAACATTGACAGATAAGAGATACGAATGGAAATCCTTCCAAAGAGTATTTCTGATCACAACCCTGTGATAATGTATATTAGAAAAGCAAGTAAAGAATTTACATGGAGATTAAATTAATCTTTGATGAGCAATACAGAATTTTTTCTGTATTCACTCAAAGTGAGGAAGAGATTTATTCAGTAGAAGCAGATTTCTACCTGGATAACAGATGAAAGATAACATAAGAATTGTATTGGATGTGACTGAGTACTTTGAAAGTAACAATGAAAAACAAGGGGCTTTGTTATTTCTGGGCGTGAAAAAAGCATTTGACAATTTGAATTGACCTTCCCTGTTTAAAGTTATTCAACTGATCAAGTTTGGCTCTAATGTTTTGACTTGGATTAAATCTATATATTCAAATCATCAAGCAAGAACAATAGTCAATGGAAATAAAACCAAGTCTTTTAATCCAGAAAGGGACAAAACAAGGTTATCTTCTCTCCTTGCTTTTATTAATATTAGCAATGGAAGTTCTGAATATTGCAATTACACGAGATGCTGAAATAACAGGAATTAAAGTTAGGAATTTAAACTAAGAGCTTTTGCAGATGATTTGGTGATGTTGCAGAATCCATTGAATTTGATACTGCAGTTACAGGAAACAAGAAAAGAATTTGGAAATCTAGCTGGCTTGAACATAAATAAGGACAAGACTAAAATACTAAAGAAAAATATGAATGTACATGATAGAAATGAACTTCAGTTAAAAACTGGATTTACAATTGAAAAGAAAGCCAAATACTTAGGAATTAATCTAACCGGAAATACAAATCAATTATATGAAAATAATTATATGAAGACACACAAAGAGATTAAGAGTGATTTGGAGAAGTGGCACAAATTGAATTTATCTTTCCTGGGAAGAATCTCAGCAATAAAGATGAACGTCCTTCTAAAAATTGTATTTCTTTTCTAAATGATTCCAGTTTTGACCAAAGAAACACCATTCAAAACATGGCAAAAAGATATATGGAAATTTCTTTGGGAAAGTAAGAAACCTAGGGAAAGATTTAAGGTTTTAAAAGATTCCAAAGAACAGGGTGGTCTTGGGCTGCCAAACTTAAACATTTACTTCACAGCTTCATGTTTGACTTGGATTTTAAAAATGGACAATGTTAAAAGATAATAAGCTTTTGTATGGAATTATTTGAGAATAATTATAAAAAGACTTGGATTGGAATATGTGATGAATTAAACTCGTGGAAAAAATTGAATTTGTCATTACTTGGACGAATAGCGGCAGTTAAAATGAACACGTTCCCAAAGATGAATTTTCTTTTCCAAAATCTCCCGATTATTATTAATGAGAAATGTTTCAAGAATTGGCAGAAAGAAATTTCTAAATTTATATGGGAGGGGAAACGACCAAGAATTAGTTGGAAGATATTAACAGACAAAAAAGAAAGAGGAGGTTGTGCACTCCCGGACTTCAAATTATATTACCAAGCTGCATGCTTAACGTGGATTTCGGAATGGATAACCTTAAAAGATGAAAGATTATTGAGGTTAGAAGGAGCGGATAATAAATTTGGATGGCATGCTTATTTGTGGTATGGGAAAGATAAAGCTGATAGAAACTTTACTAATCATTACATTAGAAGATCTTTATTGGTAATTTGGAAAAAAATTAAAGCAAAAATGTACTTAAAAATGCCACAATGGGTTTCCCCACATGAAGCACTATTCGGGAGATGGAAATCAGAGCAAGAGAAATGGATACACTACAAAGATTGTATAATTGAGGGAGATACTTATATATTCAAAACAAGAGCGGAATTGGAAGAAAGTGGTTTTCCTGCTCAATGGTTTTTGTATCTACAATTAAGAGAGAGGTTTAAAATGGATATGAAAATGGAAGGGTTTCTTCCAAAAACAGACATGAATGATTTTGAAAAAGCTGTTTTAGAAAACCAAAGTCATCTAACATCCAAGATCTATAATTTTCTTTTAAATCAGAATTTGGAAGATGAAACAGTAAAGAAAACAATGATAAGATGGTCTCATAATATAGGAAGAATTATTAATCTTGAAGACTGGCAAAAAAGTTGGAAGAGGAGACAGAAATTTACGCTTGCTCAAGATTTAAAAGAGAATTATTTAAAGATGTTCCACCAATGGTATTTAAGTCCACACAAATTAGCTAAGATGTATAATAATGGTAAGAAACGTTGCTGGAAATGTAACCAGGAAGAAGGAACTTTTTATCACATGTGGTGGACATGTCAAAAAGCTAAGAAATTTTGGAAAAAAATCCATAAAACGATGGAGGAAATGCTTGAGATAAATATACAACTGACACCAGAATTGTTTCTTCTAAATATAATTCCAGATAATTGACTTTTGATGGTGAAAGGCAGATGGCGAATAATACTTTATATGGTTACATCAGCTAGAATAGTGTTTGCAAGATATTGGAAGAATTCACAAATTCCGGAACTTGATGAATGGTTATTAAAACTTAATGAAATGGAAATTTGGGACCGTCTCACAAACACACAGAAAGGCACAACGAACACAACTCATGACACAAAGTGGAAATTGGTAACAAATTATTTACAGAAGAGATATGTACGGTTGGTAGCAAATATATAGTAATATATAGTAGTTGTTGTTAGAAAAATTTTTGTTTTTTGTATGTAAAAGGTACAGAGATTCTGTGTAAAATTTGCATACCCTAATTTGAAATTGAGATTGAGATAGGGCGTTAGTTAGGAAGTGTGGGAGTGATTCATCAAAGTTAAGGGATATTTAATTAAAGAAAAATAATGTATATGTTAATGTTGTGACACTTATACAGAGGTGACAAGTTTGAATTTACAAAATAAACTGTTGAGGGAAAGTAGGAAGTGATGGAATTAATACAGCAGGACTTATATATGTAAACATGATTATTCGTAGATTTGATTGGTGGGTAATGGTGTTAGAGATTTTTTGTTTTTGCTACTTTTGTCATTATTTCATCTATATATCTTTAATCTGCTGAATTTTATTTGTATAAATGTTTAATAAAAATAATAATGAGGGGAAAAAAAGATAATAAGCTTTTGAACTTAGGAGGCTATGACTTAAGATTTCATTGGCAGGTTTATTTATGTTATGATAAAGTTAAGGTCATTTGTGACCTTTAATTATTGTATTAGAGGTGCCTTACTAAGACTTTGGAATAAATATAAATTGAGACTATGTTCAAGAACTCTTCTCTTCACAAGAAGCTTTTTATAGAACAGAAATGAAGACTGATCAATGTTGGGTGACATGATGACTTCCTAAAGAAGACAGATCAAGATTATGAAATGAAATCAATACAGCAGCTACAAAAGGAAGGTTGTAACATACAGGAGCTATCACACAGACAATATTGTATTAGATTCCTGGAAATAAAAAGAATAAAGACTTTGAAAAGGGTAAATCAGACTTTGAACTTTTTCTTTGTACCAAAGATGAATATTTGATTTCTAAGTTATATAAACTTCTATTTAAAAAATACAGATGGAAGATGTACAAGTTAAGGAATATACAATCAACTGGACAAAAGACTTTGGATATATTGTTTTGGTTGGTGTTTTTCTGTTTATGTTTAAATTTTTAATAAAAATATATACATAAAAAAAGAAAATTAGGATTGAATTAAATAAAATATTATGTAATAAAAAAATTAAGAGCAGTACACACTGTAATGCATTGGGACGGAAAAATAAACAATGTTGGGATAAAAGTAATTAGTTACACTATATAGCAGAATTTCTTTGATTTGATTTCCTAAGGGACAAAAAATGAAAATGTAATGGACACATAAAGGAAAAGAATTGGTGGGAAAAGTGGAGTTCTTGGTTTGAAAGTTAAAGGAGAAATGGGGTACAAAGAAGTACCCCTTTGGTTAGATTCATCTGGAATACTGTGTCCAGTAATGGGCACCTCATTTCAAGAAGAACATTGACAAACTAGAGCACATCCAGAGGACGGCGACCAAAATGGTGAAGGGTCTGAAAACCATGCCCTGTGAGGACTGGCTTAGGGAGCTGGATATGTTTAATCTGCAGAAGAGAAGGTTAACAGGGGAGATATAGCCATGTTTAAATATCTGAAGAGATGTCATGTCAAGGAGGAAACGGTCTTGTTTTCTGCTGCTCCAGAGACCAGGACAAGGAGCAATGGATTCAACTACAGGAAAATATTCCACCTAAACATTAAGAGGAACTTCCTGACAGTCAGAGCTGTTTGGCAGTAGAATATGCTGCCTCAGAGTGTGGTGGAGTCTCCCTTCTTTGGAGGTTTTTAAGCAGTGGCTGGATGGCCATCTATCAGGAGGCGGGTTCCTGTATGGCAAGGGGTTGGACTGGATGGCCCCTGCGGTCTCTTCCAACTCCATGGTTCTATGAAGTGAGAAAAAGTATTAATAAGATTTCCACAATAAAGATCATGGATATAAAAATACCTTATATAGCCATTGTTGGGAAATGAGAGGAGGGGGAGGGGGGATGAAGATATTTGATATAATTTAGAAGTATTATGTAAACATTTGCTGTATATATTGTATGGCAATACCAAGTATATAATTAATAAATTAAGCAAAAAGATTGTGGAAGAGCTAAGCATGGAGCTTCTAAATGCTTCATTTCTATTTATGGCTGCATTTCATGCTGGGAAAGCATCATGATTATTAAAATTTGCTGAAAATTGTGAAATTTTGGAAGAAGATGTTCCCATAGATCTAAATTACTGGACATCAAGATCTACACAGATAAATAGTGGTTTAAAGCAGGGTTGAGCAACTATGGAAGACTAGGGGACTACATTAGCCATCCAGGAGACCTTGAAGGACTGTACCTGCTCCTGCAAAAAATGTAATTTTTGCCCCCAACCCCACTCATGGGACATGGTTTTAGCCCTTTATGTAACCCTAGATGCCATCTGGGGACATTTTGAGACGAAAAGAATTTTTTTAAAAAAATTGCAAAAAAATTTCATTCAATTGCAAAAATTTCATTTTGATCACTTGGGGACTAAGGGGGGGGTTCTAAATATGTGGAAATGCCTTCTACACCTCCTAAATATTATTATGGGGCATTTTGAAGCCAAATGTTTTTTTTTAAAGTTACTGAAGCGTGTGTGTGTGTGTGTGTGTGTGTGTATTCCTTTTTTACTCCTGAGGTTCACGGGAAGCGGCATAAAAACAGTCCTGGGAGGGTCATGTGGCCCAAAAGTCACACTGTCCACCTCAGGTTTAAGTTTGATTTGTTCTGATTGAATATTATAGGCAGAAATGACCTTAATACTATAACTTTTCAATTTATTCAGCTCCTTGACCATATCTGTGTCTGTATGGAAAAACACTTCTACTCTCTAGTATAATTGTTTTATTCATGTAAGATAGAGACCACATACTCATAACAATAAACTTTGTGGTTTGAAGGCCAACTACTCATTCACTTAATCAGTCTGGTAAGCAGGTCATTATGAATTTTGCCAATTTGGATTTGTGTTTTTATAAAACAGCAAAAACAGTGAATACATTAATATAGTAACAATAAGATGGTATCAATAATTGAAGCCAATGCTTACCGTGAAGACAATGATAAAATAGTAAATGATGTATTGCAAAATTGATTAAAACATAAAATTAATATATCAAGCAAATGGAAAAATATGTAAGACACTATCAACTAAATGCAAATAGAGCTACACCTTCAGAGACTCAGACCATTTCTGCGCCTTATCCTTTTCCATCAAGTTCCTGGCATCAACCCAGCAGCACCTTTGCCAGGATGGGAGCAGGTCCCCCGTGCTCCCCTCCGCACCCGGTTGCCTGCCTGCAGATGAGAGTGTGGGCAACATGCGCTTTCCTTCCACACTGCAGTCAGCTTCTTTCCCATGCTGCACTTTCCCATGCTGCACTACATCGCACTTCCACCCATTCCGGCATGGCTGCTGGTGTTGGGAGCATTGCACAATCAGAAGACATTAATGCATTTTTTCTGTTAATGGAACATCCTGCAATCACAACATGTGGGGACACCTTGGCAGTAGGACCACAACAACGTCATGCGAAAGCACAACTAACAGACCACAAGGAATACTTCCCCATTGTGGGCCAGCAACACCATGCAGAAATGGCCTCAGTGTAGTATAAAGTGTTTGAATATTGGGCTAGGACTCTGAGGACCAAGGTTCAAATGAATCCCTGATCAATGATAAGAAACTCCTTGGGTGACCTTGGACAAGTCACACTCTCCAAGCCCACAAAGAAAAACAGTGGCAAAAAGCACTATGAACAAATATTGATGGGTTCACGTTACCGATGCTATAGGTCAGAAATGATTTGAAGGCACACAACACACATGCAGGACACAGTCTCTGCACCAGCCCATTTTTTTAAAGAGCAAAAGCTGTGGAGGTTGTACAAGACTGGAGGCAAAACACTCAAATTTAAAATGCAAGATCATGTATCTCTACCAAGCTTGAGATGTAAAGAATTCTCTGGAGTTAGGGGGAATAATGACATTGGCCACATGTACTGATGACACATCATTATTTAGGGCTGGAAAAACAAAAAACAAATTAGGAAGAACACTGAAAGTATATCTCCTTTTGAGATGTCTGCTGATGGAAGGAAATGGAACTCAACAAGTGCAAAGTAATGCATGTTTAGGCCAAACCATCCATCACAACTTCCAATTTCACATGTTGGGATCTGAACTGGCATAGGATAGACACACACAAAGCCTTTGTTATTTCTGGGGGGGGGGGCTCCCCTAAATAGCTTTCTTCATTTTTTTTCCAGTTTGACCATTTAGTTCACTTCTGATTGAGAATTCCTGAGGGGCTCACTTACATATGAATCTTGGTGGTCCAATTCTGCTTGATCATCTCAGAGGGGGAAACTAAGTCCCTCCTCAAGAGTACATGGGGAAAGAGAGAGTACCATTTGCTGAAAGCACAGTCATGGTTAAGTTGCCCCATTGATTTCAGTGGCTCTATTTTCCTATGACAACGCGTGGGTTCAACCCATAAAGCAAAGATTTTCATAGTCCAAATCATAGCAGGCATCCTGTTAGTTACAAGTTCCCCTAGAGACGCAGTTTGCCATTTTTGTCCAATGTGGATGTAGAAGGTGTCTCAAACTAACTCAATAACCAAGCTTCAGGGATGAATCCAGAAAGATTTTATTTAAAAATAGATGTAGCACAGAGACACTGGTTTTGGTTTTAAGAACTCCCCCTCCCAGAAGTTTCATGTTCATATTCTTTCCCAAACAACAGTACTCAAAAATTACCTTGATCCCCAGGCTCTAGCCTGCACACTCCTCCCAATACCTAAACAACAAAGACATCAGAGCAATATGGGAAACATAGCAACTAAACAGTATAACTGGCATGGCAGAGGAACCTAAGTTGAAGGTCCCTCTGCCAAGATGTCTGTATTCAAGCTGATGGTTGCGGAGGGTTGCACATGCGGTACCATATTTATTGCAGATACATCTGGGCATTGCATATACAGATGTGTATTTCACATTGGAGTTGTGTAGTTCACATTTGTTTGCACAGTTTTGCAGTGTTGCAGTTCCTTAATGCCTAATAGTAATTACATTTTATCTCCTTGATGTAGGAACCCAGGCCATGTTTCTGTAGTGAACATCTCAACCTCCATTTTTGTGTCACCTTACCAAAGAAACCTTGTTTTCACACCAGCACTTCAGGAGCCTAAAGAGCTTTGACAGAACTGAAAGCAATGGCAAACCCCTTCTGAAGAAATCTTGCCAAGAATACCCTGTGATACATGAGGCTGGGTAATCATAAGTTGGAAAAAACTTGACAGCACACAACAACAACAGCGATAGGAACCCTTATCTTAAGCTGGAACAACTTTTGTACCCACACAGGGAATAGTGGCTTATACTTTTTGAAATAAAAATACTTTATAGAACTGATATAAATAAAACAGACAGCCATTAGAAAACTGACATTTGACAATTAGCTCTGGATGTGAGTGATAATTCCAAGGGAATAGTATCCAGATTGCATAACCTTGTCAATAAAACGATTTTTAGCAAAGAAAGACCAAAAATGAGCTGAGAGTCAGACTCACAGGAAAATCTATCAGACAATATCTGGGCCAGATTTTGTTCCAAAATCTATTTGGTCTTGCTCAACTCATATTCAGGAAAATTCATTAAAACTATTACATAAATGATACAGAATACCACCCCATATTTCTACAATTAAATGTTCAGGATGAGGTCTAGGCTGGAGAGGTTGTGGGTCACCCACTGGTATATGTGATGGGATTGTCCTTTTGTCAGTTCTGTCATAATTCAATAGCTTTCTTCTATTTTGAAAATACCAAATATGAAGAGTTTCAGTTATGAAGATTTTTTTAAGGAGATAATAATCCTACAAATAAAAGAATGTGTAAGATTTTGCACTGTGACAGCCCAGTTAACCAAAAATGGTTATAAGTATTCATTATCTATATAATATAAAAAGATATGGGCTTTCTGTTGCTGGTCCTGCCTACAGTAGACCCATTCAATCAATGAGATTTACCTATGTGTTTACTCTTATTGAACAATTGATTCAATAGGTCTACTCTATTTGGGAATAACAAAATGTCAATCATGGTTTATAGCCATTATAGAAATATTATCATATAGTATTTTCTCTAGCAAAGGAAAAGCTAAAGGAAAAGAATTTTATTTAAACCAATACACTTTTATTTAGTATGTTAATGATGAAAACTCAAAATATTAGAATTCCAGATAAATACAAAGCAGAATGGGTAAAGTAAATATAGTGCAAAGGAGGGAGGACTAATCTGAACATTACGTGTTTTTGAACATTATGGATTCTATAACTATAGTTTAGGGTGAAAGCAAGAGGGGTCAGTAAGAATCAGTTCCATGCCATTCTTTCTTTTTAGGGGTGGCAGTATTAATTGTTGAGCATGGGAAGAGGTAAAATGGGAGTGATCTGATATTATTTTTGTCTGCTGTTATGTTTAGAAGTCAATAAATAAAACTAAAAGAAATCTCTTTTGCAATTAAATCCCTTTTGCACACTTTTGTAATAAAAAAAAATAGTATGGCCCCAACACAGACATAAATGTGCTCATGTGCATACACACACACACTCGCGTGTACACACACACACAGACACACACACACACACGCAGGTTTCTTTCAAGCCATAATTTTTCTAAGAATTATCCATATAGCATGCCAATAGTAAGGGAAATGTTTTAGTCAAAAAACATACCCCTTGAAGTACTGGAGAACCCTTAGAAAAAGAATATAGTATGCATGATTACCCTCAGACTATAAAATGCTGTTGACAGGATCTCAGTCATCAAGCAAAGTTCTGTTGACGTGACAAGATGGTATTTTTCACTCTTTTCATTGTTCAGCTCAGCTGAATGTCCCAATTCTTTCCACATCACTGTTTTAAATAAGCTACTTTTTAGCTGTAACTGTTGCTAGAATGATATAGATCTTGGATATCCTGTAATGCTGTTATTCCAATAATCTGCTTAATAATGAACCATTGCTCCAGGAAAAACATTAATGTTTTATCAATATGTAACAACTTGGCAGAAACAATGAAAACCAATGAAAAGGCAATCTATCCTCAATGTCTAATTTACATATGCAGGGTATGTGACCATCTACATGTTGTTAGACTGCAACTCCCACTATACTTCTGTGATATCTGAGGTGACAGGAGTTAGCATCCAACACCACCTGGAGGATTGCACATTCACTACTTGAGAAAAACATAAAAGAAAAAAGGCAGAAAAACATAGCTGCCAGAAATGAGATTTTAAAAATTTATTGATATATCCAACTTTTTAGCACATTCAAGTTTAGTAAATATGCAGGAGTTCCTTTTGTTTAATGTGCTTCTTTTCACTGCTCTTAGATTCAATATTGTTCATGTTGCTCTTCCTAATTATTTATGAAACAACACATACAGTGGAAAAGAAGGAAAACGCACTACAGCAGAAGAAATATTCCTCTCTACCATAGCATGCTGCCTTTGGAAGTTACTACCATATTACTCTATCCTTTCTGTTTAGTATTTCAGTGAGAACTGGAAATGAGATACAAACCTAGGCAAGACAGTCATGCTAATCAAAAATAGTCTTGTGTATACAAGGAATTTCCAAAACTAATTATATAGCCAACTCCTCCTCAAAACCTTTTGAAGAGTAAAGTACCTGACCAAACTTAGGGCTCCCATTAATAACTTCAGCTATCAGAGAATCAATTTTTTTTATGGTTGGCTTTTAGCAGAAAAGATTGTAACTGTGTCCATAACTGTTCCCACTACATTATTGATTTCAGTCTGACAATTGGGATGAATTCCTGTTCTGCAAATTGAACTCTCTTGAGACTGCAAACAATAAGTGTTCCTTTCTTTTCTTTTTCTTTTCTTTTTTAATTCTTATTTAGAATTTTCCATTGGCATGGGCTCTGGGACAAGACCTCATGGTAAGAAGTGGCATACCTGTGTCATGTAAAATGTAGTAAAGTCATCTTTTTAAAAAGTGTTCCTTGCCTTCACTAATTGAAAAGATTTTAAGTTGCAGCCAGGGAACTTATGAACATAAACTCTTCTATGCAAGCTCTTCCATGAGTACTACTCATCTAATTGTTGTTGGCAGGGTCCCTCACAGCACAGCCCCTGATGACGACCTTAAGCAATTGGAGGAGATACCTTGGTCCTACATTGTTTGAGATGTTATAGGTCAATATTTGCACTCTGATTTGAAAGGAAGGGACCCAAAGAATCATGACCCATCTTTAAGAATACAGAAAGGAATCTTTGTTATCAGCTTGAATGCTACATTCTGAGTATGGATGGACCTGTTGTGGCAGCCATGAGTAACATGTAACATAATTTGGGGGTGTTAGAAATACTGATTGGATACTCTAGTATGAATGTGGCCCTTTCCACACGGGGGTGTGTGAAACGCGGGGAAATGGGGCGGCGCACGTGGAAACAGAGCTTCCAGGTTGCTCCGTTGCTGCGGGGAGCAGTGCGTGTTCGCTGCTCTACACGGCAGCGGCGGCCAGCAGCAGCAGGCGGTGCCCAAAATGGTGGCTGGCAGCTTCCAGCAGCTCTCCGCCAATCGGAGAAGCGCGCCAGCCGGAAGCCCGCCCCCAGGCAGCTCTGCAGGAACACGCTTGCGCGCCCCTGCAATTCCCCACGGGGCGCTGCGACGGGCTAGCGCGCGCGTTTCATAAAGACCACATGGAATGTGGTCTTTATAAAACATGCGGTACCACCCCCGCGGCCGCACGAGGGCGGTTCGAGGTGAAGAACCTCCACTTTTCTAACCGCCCTAGCGCACTCCACGGTGGGGACGACCTCCAGGTAAGGTCGTCCTACCCCGTGTTACCCCGTGTTTTTCCCCCGTGTGGAAAGGGCCTGTATTGCATCAATATATTTTAACTTTTTAAATAGAAACTGTCTTTTAAATCTCATCCAATCACACAGTATTGTTGTGAATTTTTACACAGTTACAATATGCAATTAATTTCACAGTCTCACCAGATCAACTTTTGTGAACAGCAAGAGCCCTGCTTTGATCTGATACAAATTGTATTGAGCTGTGGATCTGTTAGGTTTTAGATCCCTTGAAATTCTAGTGAAGTATTCCAGGTATGGCTTTCTCTATGAACACTAGAATTAGTGAGGGGCAGGACTCTGAAGCCTAAGTTGGAAAGGGATTCTGGTGGCATTTTGTACACTGCAGCACATGGCTGGAATGAGTGTCTATTCCTACTCTTTTCCCTGGGAGCTAAACTGTACATGATGAATACCCATGCCAAGCACTCATGGGAGGTACTGAACTTTGGAAATGGTTCTGGAACTTGTTTATTATTACCCTTATGCTATTTTTTCAAATTTGCCTCCCTACAAACTGCCATTATAAACTCCACCTACCCCTACCCCAAGTAGGAGAAGAGACAAGCACAATACAAATGCTTGCTTCTTCCCCCAAATAAAAGGATTTTAACTGAAGGAGTGGTGTGGGATAGTAGTATAAGCGCTGGACCAAATCAGGTCTCTAATTAACTCTAAAGTCCCTAATGATTTTTAAAAACTGAGCTCTTCTGCATCACATATAAAGGAACAATATTGTCCCTGCATGGACTCTGACATGCCTCTGGTGAAGGAACTAAAGAAGGAAGCATCTAAGAAAAAACAACAGTTGTGAACAGCCAGAGGACAAAGGGGTGGAAGCAGTGCACAGGAGTGTCAGCAATGCAATTGCCAAGTCTTCCTGTGCCTCCTGTGAACATAAACAGCCATATGTGCCTGTTGCTATTTAGGCGATTGGGACGACTGGATTTACCAAACCTGTGCTGCAAGTGTTGTTGACCTCTCAACAGTTATGGTGCAGAATGAAAATTACGGAGTCAGTGGTGTTTGGAAGGGAGGCTACTTCTGGAGACTGAGGAAACAGAACTGGTATGGGAAAATGAACACATCGCCTGCTAAATTGTAAACAAAACCCAACTTTTTATTTTTTTTAAATAAAAAGGGAAGCATATGAGAAGAATAACTTGGAAAACTGTAGAAAAGTAAGTAATCTGAAAAGATATTTGAAATTTATATTGCACAAATATGAATGGTCTTTTTTTATAATAAAAGATTCTTTGTGGTTAGGGGAATAAGTCACATCTTCTGTGAGATGTTGTGAAGATTTCTGGAGATCTCTCACCAACAGTTCAGGGTCTGCAGGTGTGCTTGATCCAGCATGAGAGCACCTCTTCTTTCAAAGCTGATGATTCTGTAAGAATTAAAAAATAATAATAAAACCTCCACAGTGCTGTTGTACCTGCTAAAGTACAATGCATGTATTCCTATGAACATTCCCATTCCAAATGTTTTCGATTCTTATTTCAGCTTCTTAATTCTCTATGTAGCAAATTATTTGCAGAGCCTTTCCAGTTACCACAGAGATATGCTGACCTGGTTTTAGTCATTTTGGTTCTGAATGGAGTAAACCACTTAACGTCAGGAAACAGGCAAATACAGGGATGGTCAAAATGCAATTTTGCATTTTGACCACATGTGGCTCCCCAAACTCTTTTTTTCCAGCTGACACTCTACCTCCAGACTCCCCTGGAGTGCACTTTACTGGCAAAAAGGAGTGAATTGTCTCTCTTGGAAGATTCAAAGAACAGTGACCCTCCTGTTCTAGGGTTTTTGAGTGGTTGACAATCCATGTTGCCCCCTGTAGTTCCCAGGGCAGAAAAATCATCCTTGAAACCTGTCAAATTGCCCACTGCTATATTTAGAGACTAACGTTCTGGCTGCAGCTGGAAAAGCAGAGCAGAATAGGTTGCTTACTTGTAACTGTGGTTCTTTGAGTGGTCATCTGTGAACTCACATAATTGAGTCATCTGTCCCTCACAGTGCGTTTGGAACCTTCTAAAGCATAAGTGGAGGGAGAGTAATGTGAGGAGGAGAGAGTGTCATGCAAAGCAGGAAAACAGCATGACCTTCCCAGATGCAACTTCAGCCCTCAACCTTGCATCCAGTCTATAGTGGAATATAAAGGTCAAATGCTGTGACCAAGTGGCCACTCTGCACACATTCTGAAGCGGAACACCTCTCAAAAAAGCAGTTGACACTGCCACAGCCCTGACTATAACATCCCTGTCACTGGACAACACAGGATGCAAGGTGCCCCTTTCACTGATGAGCACTCACTGGCTGTATGCCGCAAAGGGATAAAAGGAGGTCAGTCATATTACTGCAACTTGTAGAAGTTTGCAGACAAATGCATCTGCCCTATGACTTTTCACATGTTTATGGAATCATAAAATCTTAGTTGGAAGGTACCTCAAGGGCCATCTAGTTCAACCTCCTGCCACACAGGAATTTTGTACGGTTAATAACCTGAAACTAAAATAAATTTAAATTATATTGTTACCATCTGGTGTACACAAAATATTCAACCCTGTAAAGATAACAATATTTTTTACTGTGGCCCAAAAGGTAAGTAAACAGAAAGAAACTGGGACTCAACTTTATCCCCTTTGCTGTGACATACCTAAATAAATTTTGGTGCAACCCACTGCCTCCAAAAGTCATTTATGTTTACCTGGCTACAATTCCATTGCCATATGATATGAGATTACAAGGCACTTGCTTTTAAAAGGCCACAAAGTCTGTTTGAGACCAAATGTAAAAAAGCAGCATTGTGAAGACCAAGGAGCTATCAAAACAAGTCCAGGACAAAATTATGCAGAAGCAGCAACTAGGGCTGGAATATATAAAACTATCTCAAACTATGAACATCCACCAGAGTTAGAGACATCCAGAAATGACATGTGAGAAACTGTCCATGGGACAACTATCACACAGACACCCCACAAAACTAGGCTTTACACAAGAGTGCTTAGAAGAAAATCATTGCTGAAACAACCCAGTATCCATTTTAATTTTGCAAAAATACATGCAGGACACACATCAGATATATGAGAAAGAGATCTTTGGCCTGAAGAGACTAAACCTGAACCTTGCTGCAAACTGCCATGTATGTCCCTGAGCCGTAAGTACACTTTGTCCTCAGAAAACCATCCCCATAGTGAAGCAGTGACTGGGAAACTGGTCAGGATTTTGGGGAAGATGGATGGAACTAAATACAGAGCAATTCTGGAGGAAAACCTCTTTCTGTCTTCAAGGGACCTAGGACTAGGGTGGAGAGTGACTTTCTAGCAGGACAATGATCCTAAACACACAACCAAAGTGAAAACAAGAACCTGGATATCTCAGAATGGCCCAGTCAAAGCCCAGACCTCAGTTTAATTGGCAAGACATGAAAGCTCCTGTTCACCAATGGCCTCATGAACAACTAGTGCAATTTTGTCTAGAAGAATGGGAGGAGTGTTACAGAACCCAGATGCATAAAGCTGTCAGAGACTTACCAAAAACTCACAGATGTAATTGCTGGTATAGGTACATCTACCAAGTACTGATTCATGTTTGTGAACCCTTACACAACCAACAAGTGCCAGTTTGTTTTTATTTGCTTATCTTTTGTGCCACAATAAAAACATTATGCAACTTCACAATGTTGAATATCTTGTGTACATCAGTCTCCTTATCACAATACACTGCTATAGTGCTATATTCCACTTTATCTGCCATGGCAACAACCTATGAAATCTAGGGATTTGCAGTGTAGGTAGGGGCATTTAGAATTCTCAGCCAAAGAGCTCTTGGGCCTCACTAAACTATAAACCCCAGAATTCCACAGGATGTTGTCATGGCAGTTAAAATGGAATATGGCCCTTAACAGTGTAGTGTGATAAGGGTCCAAGTTGGCCCTAAGGACACCATGCCATAGTGAAGCATTGGCAATTGCAGCATCATATTGTGAGGATGCTAAGCAGAGACTGATGGATGGTACCAAATACAGGGAAATTTTAGAGGATAACCTGTTTCAGGCTGCAAGGGACCTGGGACTGTGGTGGTGCTTTATATTTCAGCAGGACAATGACCCTAATTGCACAGCCAAAGTAATACTGAAATGACTGAAAAATTTTGAATGGCCCAGTCAAAGATCAGACCTCAGTTTCATTGGCAAGATTTGAAAGTTGCTGTTCACCAACAGTCCCCGTTGAACTTGACAGAACTGGAGCAAAGTTGTTTAGGAACAACGAGCAAAGATGATAGCATGCAGAAGTATAAAGTTGATAGACACTTAGCCAAGAAGACTCACAACTATAACTATTGCCAAAAGTGATTTTACCAGGAAATAAATATGCAACCAAGAACTCCTTTCCCAAACCAGTATTAACTTTTGTGACACAATAAAATGTTTTGTATCCTCACATCAATTAGTAACAATATCAATACCCAGTAATAACATAACAAAATGTGGAAAAATCAAAGAAGGAGTGAATACTTCTACAAGGTACTGTATCTTTGGTATCAAAAAGCTGAACATACACATTTTACAGAAGAGTATTAATGTGAACAAAGAACCTTAAATAGAAAAAGAAAAGAAGCCATGCCAACTTTGGCCATTTCCACACAACACTGTTATAGTGCTATTATTCCAGTTTCAACATCCTATGGAATCCTGGGGTTTACAGTTTAGGAAGGGACCTTTACAATTCTCACCCAGAGAGCTCTTTGGCCTCAGTAAACTACAAACCCCAGAATTCCACAGGATGTTAAAAGTGGAATAATAGCACTATAACAGTGTAGTGTGGAAATGGCCTTTGTTAGTTGCCTCTGGCATTAACTTCTTCAAAACTTTTCTGCCACCAATCACAGTTATATGAACACTGACATGACATGATAACCTTCATAATTCTATGACACCATTCATCCTACAAACCTACCTTGACCCTAATATCCAGCATATGAGGTGGGATGACTGTTAATTCTCTTTTTTCCCTTGTATCTGAAAAGAAAAGAAAAATTAAACTGTGCCAACTTCAAAACCATACACCAGGCATTATAATCCACTATCCTGCTATCTTGATTTCTTCTTTGCACGAAATTTCCCCTCCTGAGTCAGCCTGTTCATCCACCAATATTACTTTCAGATACACTACCTCAGGCCCCTTAAAAACATGCCCATATCCACCTACTGCACTGCTTAATCTTCAAATTCATCTTCATCTTCAATATCAGTAATTCAAGCTTCCAACCTCCACCCTAATAACATGTCTGCTGCACAAAACCCAACATACTTACCAGAGGTCAGCTGATGGATGCCTGTAGTATGCAGCAGAATGCTTCATATTTGCCCACCATCCAGGATACCCCACATGGCTGGAGGGTCCATGGTACAGTGAAAAGGTCCATGGCATGTGTTTGTAGGCAGCCATCACCAGGGCTGCTGCTGCTGCTACTACTTTCTCCTCCATGAATGCTATTGATGTCTGCAAACAAAGAAAGCCGCTCTACGCAACCAGTCTGATGCAGTTAAATGTGCAGTGCCTATGGCACAAAAGATATTCCACCAAGATATGCTAATGGATGAAATACCATTCATCATCCCCAATAATGGAACAATCAGGATTGCAAAATTTAAAAAGCTGCTTTATTGTGATATAGTTTATTCACAAAGAATGAAATGGAGAAGTTTCATCCACCTCTAACCAGGACAAAGAAGGCCTGTCATTCCAGCTACTCTCTGGCATCCTTCAGGTATCCATGCTGTTTAATGATACAGTTGAAAAATCATCCAAATATCCTTGTAATATAAAAAATGTCCCCAGACCCCAGATCAAGCCACACTTTGTATTTGAATAAAGGACTTAGCGAAAGTTTAGAATCTGGGTACATTAGTTATAAAATCCTGATACGTGCTTAGCAATGAAAGCAATCAAATCTGAATGACTGTCATATTGAGATATGCAATTGCCTTCATATATTCCTTTTATTTTAATAGTCAGTGGGGTTCCTGTCAACTGGAACTTGTACTTTGAATCCACATCTAAGATGTAACTTTGTTCAATTGTATACTGAAATTTGTTATTGTGTGACTTCAAGTAATCTCCAGTTTATGGCAACCTTAAGACAAACTATCACAAGGTTTTCTTGGCAAAATTTGTTCAGATAGGGTTTGTCAGTCCTTTCCTCTGAGGCTGAGAGAGTATGATTTGCCCAAGATCACAATGGATTTCCATGCCTGAGCGGGGATTTGAACTGCGGTTTCTAGAGCTGTAGTCCAACATTCATATCTGAAATACGATAAAGCTTTATCCCTCTCATTTGTTGCTTTCCCAATTCTTCCTTAAGAATGTTTCCAAGTCTTGTATTACCCCATTTGACAGTCAAAAGAAAGCAGATTCTGAGTTCCACAAAATCACCAGTTTATTGTTGTCGTGTGCCCTCAAGTAATTTCTTACTTATGGCAACTCTCATGTGAACTTATTACAGGGTTTTCTTGCCAGAATTTGTTCAGGGGGCGTTGCCCTTGTTTTCCCCGAGACTAAGAGAGTGTGACTTGCCAAGTTCACCCAGTAGGTTTCCATGGCTCAGCACAGATTTGAAGCCTCGTCTCCCAGTGTCCTAGTCCATTACTCAAACCACTACACCACCCTGGTACCACTTTAAGAAGCTTTTGATATATTCCTACTCTAGATTTTTTTTCCAGTTATGAGACTGATTGCACGTGTCTGTGGATTGATTCAATCAAGGAAGCCTGAGTTTGCAAGACCTGAGCAGGGCAGTTGATGAGGGGAATCTCAGAGGTCTCATTCATAGGGTCCCCATAAGCTTAAATCAAGTTGACAGCAAATGATAATAATGTGTGTGAAGACTTAGAATTCAGTCCTCAAAACGTCAAACACAAGCAAAGTCTACAAGTTAAGTTTTCAGTCATCCTCTTCTTAGCCCTCTCCATCCCCGCAACAGGCATTCCATATACCCAATGAGCAGAGGTTACCATACTACCCAGTTGGCTAGACTTTACCAAATTCCAGGCATGCTGCCCAATGCCCATTTGAATAATCACCAGCCCAGAGTCCAGGCCTTCAAAACTGAAATACAATTATTTAAGATTTCATGAAGCTTGCTGCTTCTTATGACTTGCTTGATGCAACACTATTACGTATTTTCATCAGACATCCCCCCCCCGCAAAAAAGTTCCATTTTATGAGGGTTTGTTAGCATTCTCCCACTTCCGTATAAGAGAAGTAAACAGTCATCCCATTCTTTCACTTTATCTCCCGCCAGCACAACCCCTGCTACCACCTTCCCAACATTTATTTATTTCCCTCTTCCCCTGCTCCTTGTCTTGCAGCAACAACAGAACTACCATCTTCGGGTTCCTGACTTCTTCCCTCCTGCTTAAAGGAGAACAGGCGACCACTTCTTTAGAGGGCACAGGCAGAGCAGCACAAAGTGAAGCAAGGGATGGGGAGGAGGAGGTCAGCACTGGGAGAGGGTAGGAGAAGCACTAGGTGAGCGTTAGAGTGAGAGAAGAAAGCTGCAGCTGCAGAACTGAGAAGGCAGTGGGGAGAAAGAGAAAAGGGAGGGTGGAAGATTCAGGGGTTGGAGGAAGTGGAGAAGGATGAAGATGAAAGGAAAGAAAAGAGGCACAGCTGTAGATTGAAGGAGGGGGACATTTTGAAAGCATGAAGGAAAGAAATAGATACAAAAGGAGGAAAGAAAATAATCTTTGAGTTGGAAGGGACTACAAGGACCATTTAGTCTGACCTCATGCCATGTAGGAATACACAACTAAAGTACTCTTTATTTTTAATTCTTATTTTTATTTGAATAAAAACAAAAGAGCAAAGAAAAACAATAACAGGGGAAAAAACACACAAACACACACAATAACACTACAAAAAAGTAAGCTATAAAACTAAAGTATACTAAGCTAGAAAAAAATACAATACTAAAGAAACAAGAGACAAAAACTTTAAAAACTATCAAGATTAACAAATATTAAACTACACTACAACTTAACTACACATAGCTAAACATTGGTTCTGGCTCCTGTTATCAACAGCACATAGTAATACATAGTAATCTAATGAATCATTCGATCCTAAAATAAGATCAAAGCTTACATTTGTTGCCTATTATTTATTTTCATAGTAGATCTAAGCTTACAAAATTTGTTAATAATTACATTCTAAGTATGCTGTTAATATCAGTTCTAACTTGCCTATCAGGTGTTGGTGTTGTTGTTACAAAAAAAATTACTTGTTACTTAGTAATCTTAATCAGCCATCTCATTCTATACTAAAATTAATAATTCTTAAAATAAACAATCTATATATAATAAGTAGTAAAAGGAAAAAGCAAAATAAGGCCACTTTCGACCTTCCAATCACTCTTCCTGCAACAGTAAAATAACAAATTTAAAATCAAATCTTTAAGAAAGGGAAAAAAGAAGAAAGGAAATTATCTGTCTAATCAACAAATATCTTCAATCCCTTCATAGATTTTCTTTAACAACTTATGATCATAGACCAATTTCATGAACTATAAATCACAAACCATTTTCTTCATTAAAATACCTTGTTCTTTTGTTCTTTCTATTTTTTCCAAAAACTAGTTCACATCTAAATATTCCTAAAACCCTTATCAAAGAAAGCACGCAGTTTAGGCCTCCTTGGGGACACCCCTAGATATCATTTTGATATCAATAATTCAGCTTTCCCCTGCCACTCCGCTTCACGTGTTTGCGAGGCCACCAGACAAGCATGCAAACAGGCATGGCCGATAATTGCTGGACATTCCATTCTCCACCCAGGCAGGCCAAATACAGCTGGTTCGTCGCTTCAGGGCTCTGATTCCTTCATGCAAAGTTGTGACCTTTCCAAGACATTGTCTCACACCCAAAACTCATTGTTGTTCCCCGAGTAAGGCATAGCCTGCAGTCACAATTCACCCTATAAAAACCTCTGATTCTGAGACCTTCCTCGGATCGCTCGACCTGCTCCAGAGTTCCATCCTGCCTTGCTGCCACATTGTTTGGCGAGCTCCCCTCAGCTAATCGAGCTGAGCTTCTTCTCCACATCCCCGGCTTCTCTCCTAAGCTCCAGGACGACGAGACAGATGTCGTATCACCCACTTCCCTCTGAAAATCCCTATCCCTCATTCAATCTCTGATTCCTTAGTTATCTGTGTGACTGTGGTGTCTTTAATGTTTGTCTGCACTCAATAAAACATCATTTTATTACTGTAAACCCGTCTGGCTGCTTGACTGACCTGATCCCATAGACGCTGCGTTGCAAGATCCTGCTAAGTTACCCTGCCTCTTGCTAGCTTAAGTGAGTGCTCCAGCTAATTTTCCCCAAGGTTGTGTTTTATTGTTCGGTTATTTAGGTGTCCCTCCCGGGACCCCCAGAGAACAGGGTAACAGAGTGGTGGAGAATGCGAGCAACCCTGGTACCCCTCATTTGAGAAGGAGTTGCAAACCTCCTCAAATCAGGCTGGTACTGACTTAGGGAATGGTCAGCTGAGCTGTTTAAAATGCTGGTAGGCAGGCAAGTGTGTGCATGACTTCTCTGTGTGTGAAGTAACTCTATCGGGTGGAAATCTGTTCCCCTCTCTTTCTCTGTCTTGCCCTGGGAATCACCTCCAAATCTTGGGTCTATCGTTGGCTGGGATCCTAAGTGTTGAAGTTTTAGCGCGTTAGGAACAGTCCACACTCATACAACACTCTAGCAGCAAGGCACACGAAAAGCACTTAAGGAAGGAGGAACACCCCCCATACTACTTCCTCTGCCCGCTTTTGAGTTTTGGTTGCTAAGGTTAGAGAAGGCGCAGGTGCGTCCCGGCTTCTCAATTCTCAGGTGTGTCCCAATTCGCTGGCATACTAGGTGTGGGTGGTGAACCCAGACCTGGCTTAGGGTTTAGAGGTTTGGCCCGGGGTAGAGGAAGGTACCTCTCACCCAGAAAGCCAGTTAGGGAAGGTTCAGTTTTGGTTCCTTGCCCCTTTTCCCCCACTGCTCAGCCAGGCAGCGCTGTAAGTTCCACCAAGTTTGTTTCCCCCTTTCAGGCAGGCGGAGTACCCCTGAGAGTTCCCTGGGTCTAGGTGACCTCCCTGTCCCTGAACTGTTTCCTCATCTTTTTGTCCCCAGTGCTGTTGAGGTGGAAAATCGGGCCTGGATGTACAAAAGTGACTTTGTTTGGGTAGGCTGGAGATAGGTCCCCCTCTCTCTTTCCTAAGGTAGTTCCTCTGCATTCGTTTTCCTTCAGCTCCCCCAGGGGTCTAGGTGATCCTACCCGTCCCTCCAGGTCCTGGTCCCTTTTGTTGTTAGGAAGTTTTGGTTGTAGTTGTGAAAATGGCCAAGCAGAGCCAAGCCACAGTGAAAGAGTTCATGTTGTAGGAGGAAGTCAAGGGAAAGCTAGAGAGATGGGTGCTGAGTAAAGGGAAATTTCCCTGGAAGAACTCTAGCTTCCAGGCGGCGGATCCCTTTGCCACACTCCGGGAGATATACACCCTGGCGCGTAAATCAAAGAACCCATTCGGGCCATCAAACGATGCTTTGGCCGCGTGGGGACATTGGCTTAATGCCCTTGTAGAGACCAGAGGGAAGCTAGCAGAAACAGAAAAGGAGAATGCCCGGCTTCATGCCGAGATTGAAGCACTGCACGCGGACAAGATAACGTTCGCGTCTGTTGCGCAGGCCTCCACATAGAAGCTTAGTGACATCACGTTAGTGGCGTGAACTTGGGAAGAGAAAGCCCATGCCTTAGAGGCTGAGCTGGACCATGCCCGAGCTGCAGCTAAATTCACGGTGGGGCAAGTGAGAGAATAGCAGGAGTCTGTTAGTCATGCAGCTTGCCTTAAGCAAATCGCTGCACTGGAGAGCCAGCTACAAACTCGTAAGGCCCTAATTTCGGCTGTGTGCCCGGAGCTCCTCCCATTGTTCGCTGAGGACTTTCTGGGGAGCCCCTGCCGGAGGATGCCCTGGCTTCTTCTCCCCTCAATCTGGACTGGAACGACCCAAAGGTCCCAGTCCCGTAGAGAAATGGTCCATGACGAGACGGACCACCCCCCTTGGTGAAGGAAGTTCAGGCAGGGCAGAGACACAGGAGATGCAGGTCACTGAGACCAGGGTCCCCTGGAGCTCCACCGAGGCCAAGGCCATCGCGGACCAGCTGGGTCCACTAACTCAGTCCACTGGGATCATGTGGCTGAACGCGGTGATACACTCTCACCCGACAGTCAATGGTCAGGACCTGACCCAACTGGCCCGACTTTGCATGTCCCCTTCAGAGCTTCCTACTCTTGAATCAGCTGTGGTGGCTTGAGACCCATGACTGGATGAGAGAGGTAGTGAAGATTCTTTGGCCCGGAGAGAGTGCGAGTGTGCTCTACATCATGGAGCAGCAGGGTCCTCATGAGAACCCTGAGGCTTACATGGCACGGAAGCAGCTACTTGCCATTCTGGCTGAGAAGGTCCCCCGACCGCCCACGGGTACAACTTCGACGTCATGGAGTTCAAGACTCTGTTGTATGGAGGCTTGAACCACGAAACGAAGATGGCCCTAGGTTTGGTGGACCCAACCACGACATCTTGGGAGGACTTTGGGAACAACCTCCATCAGGTCACAGACCTGTTACGGGAGGCTGGCTCCCTCCGACCCCCCATCAAGGCCCAAAAGAGAGATGCAGGGAATTGGGAACCCATAGCTGAGGTGACTTACTCGAATTATGGGCTCCATTCCCAACACAGGAAGACGGTGCCAAATTCCGTTCCTTACGGGAATTGGAATCCGGGCCCAGCTCCCTGACAGGACAGTAGGCAGTGGCAGGGAAGGGAAGGGACATCCGCAGCCAGCCAGGCAAGGTAGGGAACCCCTGCAGCAGCCCATTGCCCCCAAACCGCCCTCTGAATCTGGCTCTTCCCGGGAGACGTCTGGTGGGTATGATCCCACAGCCCAGACATATTCCTCAGACAGAGTTAGAATCTGGGGCATGCTA